>CAJHNH020002138.1:0-22760 GCA_905116865.2 Candidula unifasciata
CTTCAGGCAGATGTACTCCGATTCAAAGGATCCCCCAAATTATTCAATTCTTATGAAATGCTTGATGGGGAAGCAGTGGGTCTCTTCTTGCTTTTTTGCTTACTCCATAATTGAGCCCTTGAAGCCACATAGGGCCCTTGAACCCACATAGGGCCCTTGAAGCCAACATAGGGCCCTTGAACCCATATAGGTGAAAAATACAATATCATTTGTGTGGTCTATCAAAACACTCGTAAATGCAAACATGTTGTTTGTAAAAGAAAGAAAAAAATAATATGAAATAAAAGCTGGTTTAATCTACCTGGCATTCTGCACCATGTTTCCAATGCTCAAACATGACACCAAACTTAAGGCAGCAGCAAAAATAAGGCTCACAATTCAGCAAATTGTACCACTATATTTCCGCGACAGTCAACAGTGCTGTGCAACCTGCAAAAGAATGAATGTATAAACCTAAAGTGTTTCCCTAATCACATACTTTTTACATAATATTCATGCTCTTGTAACCTTGCGGGCATCGGAAAGTACCCATTTTTGTGCGCCTCATAAATGGGGATTCCAAGGGACTCTTGTTTCCTCTCTCCACTGTTTGCATGGTCCTCAACTTCTTTACTTGCCAGTTGGTCTATAAATCATTGCTTGCTGTGTATACCGTTTGTTGGTAGCCTTGTTACATAGACAAACAATTTCAACTGTTTTTCAATAAATACTTGAATACCTACAGAATAATATTAAAAAACCTTGTAAATTACATAATCATATGTCAGTGCCTCCCCACATCGGTTCTGGGGCCTCACTGCAGGGATACAAGAATAGACCCAATGCCCCCTCATAAACTGACGTGAAAGGCAGTTAATTTGGGATATCTGAACTTCCTTCAAATTCGGAGTGCATCTAACATCTATCTGAGAAGCAAGAAATCAGCAGTGTGAATATTTAAAAGCCAGATATGTAAAACAGATGACTGGTCGATCCATCCATCCATATCCTTGTCAATACTTTACTTATATATTTAATTTACTAAAACTAAATTAAACTGATTAATAGAAACGGAAACATTATGAATTAATTAGTATGATGAATGGAATGATGTAAGTAAAATATGTGACTATAGTATAATTACTTACTACTACTACTATGACTGTTTAAGTTAACATATGTACACACAAATTGCTTAGGGAAGTACAGACAAAAGAAATCACGGTGATTTGTATCTAACCCTTATAGTCTTTACACTCACTTTATATTACAATAAACCTCACAGAGTTAAACAGCGCAGATCAGTTATCAATGCTATCAACATAACGGATGTAAATAACAAACAACAACAAATTGGAGACTTTGAAAAAACCGATATCTCTACTGCTACCAACTGTGTCTCAACTAATGTTTGCTCCTACCTTTTGTTCCCAGTATCGCATTTTTACTCCTAATATAAAGTAATTAACTATGTATCGTCTTTAAAATGAAGATCGGGTGCGATGGATCTCCAACACGCTCTCTTTCCCTCTATGTGTACACTCTCTACACTTCTGTTCGTCCATCTCTTGATGTTATATTTTCACTTGTGGAATCTCTGTATGTCTCTTGATCGCATACCTTTAACATGTCCATCTAATGCAATGTCTCCAACTGGAGGTATGTAAGTTGTAAAACAATGTGGTGGTTTTGGTTGGGTGGGGAGAGAGGGGAGTGGTGGGGGGGGGAGAAGGGGGGGGGGGACGTCAAACAAGTTTAAACTTGAGTCCATTGGTATTTGTAATCCGGATTTTCGGCTTTGACAGTCACGAAAAATAAAAAGCAATGGCAAAAAAAACTATAATTGTATACTTTAGAATTACTGATGAATTATAGGTGGGCAAAAGGTCGCAATAGGCTTTCACTACTATACAAAGATGTGTGCAAGCGATACATGAATGGTACTGGTATTTAGTTAGATTCGTGGTAGTAGAATCTCATAGACCGTAATGCGCTAAGAAGGAAATCCAGGAAGGGAAAATGGATAACGGAATAAATGACTGCAAATAAGTTCAAAACCACACACACTATTTTCAGTCTTTCAACCCAAACCCAGAAAGCTTCACTTATGTATGGCCTTCAGGCACTGAAACGTCATGATTGACCATTGTATTTAGAAGCAACCTTTGACCCAAGACTCACATGGAGAAAATAGAAACGAATCAGAGTAAGGGACTCAGCTGACGAGTACATAAGCTCGAACAAACTGGACGGGGTGGGGGGGGGGGGGGTTGGGGGCAAACCTCAGTGTCCTCAAGAAGATCTAAACAGGCTATGTGAGGCCAACACTAGAATATTGGATAGCTACTTGGGGCACTGCAGCTAAATCAATTTTTCAGAAAGTCTTAAGGGGTCACTACACCAAAAAATTTTATTTTTTTATTTACAGACTTAGAGCAGTTATTTTATAATGGTCATTTGTAGGGATACATGTTATTACATTTGTATACTTTAAGTGTTAAAAAATCATAGTTGTCATGGCAATAGCCGCCATCTTGTGAAAAAAACAATATGTACTTAGAATCCTCAAATTTTAAAAACAAACATAGGTATTCAACAATAGATGATAGATCCATGAACTTTTATCCTATTTAGAGGAACAGTTCTAGTTTATTTACTTTAAACATGTTTTTAAATATTTTTCGTAGAAGTTTAAAATGTAGGTTTATTGAAAAAGTCAAAAAAAATTCTAGCATCATAAGACAATAATCAAATTTTAGAAACAAAAACTTTATAAAAATCTACTTTTAGATAGACCAGTCCCTATAATATTGTTTATGAAGTATGCGTACAAAATTTCATGATTCTACTCTTCATATTAACTTTGATTTTAGGATTTCACACACACAGCAAATTGACTTTTAAAGATTTGAGAAAACTGACTTTTAAACTTTTTTTTTATCTTAAAAAAGTGCATGAGGTAGTGTCATTAGTATTAACTTTTCAATGCTAATTTGTTTACAAATGACATAAATTTTTTGTGTCATCTATTGTACGAATGCCGAACTTTACAAAAACGAACACATTGAAAAAGTGATATTTTTGTCATAAATTAGGGAAAATGCCTTGTAGTGACCCCTTAAAGACACAATATTAGACTCTCCGTATTATAACAGTGACCAAGCGTTCCACGCCCATATCAGACATGGAAATAATTAATTATTGGTCTCCATGCTCTGAAAGACACTAGAGTCACAAAACTCCCCACACAGCTCTCCAAATACCACCACTTAAAAGAACAACCCATGCGCAGCCCACTGAAGAAAATAAAGGGTTTGCTGAAATCAGATGTGTAAATCACAAAACAACATGCCCGTTAACATTTAAGCGTGAACACTGAAGCAAACCTGATCAGTACAGAGAAATACTTCATATAACCCACGCACAGCCCACTGCAGAAGCTCCAGAGAACTAGACTAAAGAGAACATGTTTCATTAGGAACGCTAATGCTAAGCTCGCTGACCTCAAACTTCCTCCCATAATACAAAATATTCCACTGAAATCTTACAACAACCCCCCCCCCCCCCCCCCCGCTCTCTTTTCGCCCGCTCTCTTTCTCTCTCTCTCTCTTTCTTTCTCTTTTCTCTCTCTCTCTCTCTCTCTCTCTCTCTCTCTCTCTCTCTCTCTCTCTCTCTTTCTTTCTCTCACCCGGCTTAGGGATAACATGGCAACAGTCAGAACTACTGTAACTGGGATCTCCTCCAAACTCCAAATCATCAATGAGCATCACCGATAGGAAGTCAGTTACAGAAAGAGAGATCCACAGACTTTATCCACAGCAGAGTTGGATTAGAGTGTATACAGATGTTCAGCCAAGAGAGCAGTTAGAGACGGAGAAAGGGGAATTTGTAGAAAAGCCCAAATTGTTTAAAAATAACCAATACCAACAGGTTCATATTCCTCCAGTTACAGAGCAGAGGCCGATGCACTTCTGGTGGCGTATTCTTTCCCAAATATATAACAAGAAAAGATATATAACCGAAAGCAAATGGTCATGAAGTGATCAGGCCCACCCCCACACATTCGACTATTCGTGACGTTAACACCCCTAGCGGGCACATTTTAAATATAGACCCGTCCGGTGGGTATATAGTCCTTCATATCTATTTATACCTTTATCTGACGTAATAGGTATTTCTATAGACTCTAGAGGGCTTGTAAAGTTTACATTTTCAAATTTGCAGTTGTGGGGGTAGAGATTCTCTGTATTAATAATTCTTTTTCCGGGAAGCCGATTCACTTCTCGGCGTATTGATACGGTATTTCTTTCTCCGAAAGGACGCTAACATTTCCCTCCCTCATTCACTGCCGACTTCCAGAGAGACCAGACGTATTTCACCTTGTGCTTGAATTCTACTTTGAAAAGTACCAGTTATTTTCTGGAAGAAATCCTAAGCTTGGGTAAGTTGATTTTAGTGTGCGAGTACCATGTATTTATATTTATACATTTAAACCGCTGCTGTGAAGAGGAATGCTTCAGCTATGGGATATTACAGAACGAGACTGTTTTTGGTGTCAATCTACTCCCGGCCAACTAAATCAACCTTTTCCCTTTTCAAACTGAGATTAGGTGCCCTACCTAAACCAGTGTTAATATAAATGAATTAATCTGGCAGCCTGACCGGTTTTCTGACTAACTAGTGGGAATTTTATATGAAAACATTGTAGTTGCCGAGATAGTTGGGTCAGCGTTCAGTCTGTAGACAGCGGGCGACACACAGTGACGTCATTCATTCATTCATTCAGTAGCATGTCCCTCGCGGAACCTCGCTACCATAACAACCCTCCGGAAAACCTTCCTATCCTGAGCAAGATGTCCTGCGTCTGATACACCCATCTGGAGATTATCTGCCACATCCTGCACCCATCTTCTCCTTGGCCTTCCTCTTCCTCTCTTCCCAGGCATATACCCCTCCATTATTGTTCTCTCTAGACTTCCATGACGTTTCAAGTGACCAAAATATTTCAATTTTCGGCTCTACTGGCAAATCCGGACGAAGAATAAACAGACTTGGACGACTTAGTCAGAGTTATCTCCCGTCGCCGCACTCCGAACAGTAATCGGAAAACAAACGAAACAAACGACACACTTACCTATCATCCTGCGGTTGCCTGTAGGGCTGCGTACGGTTGCGTGAGACATTGTGGCATCATCATATGGCTGCGTGCACAGTTGCGTACGGTTGCGTGAGGCACTGTGAATGGTTGTGTAGTCATCATCATGCAGTTGTTGGATTAGAGTTAGGGGTAGGGTTAGGGATAGGGGTAGGGTTAGGGTTAGGGGTAGGGTTAGGGGTAGGGTTAGGGGTAGGGTTAGGGTTAGATGTGAAAATTTTGACGTAGGATTTCGAAATACTGGCCAACAATATGATGTTTGTGGGAGTGGCGCCACTGAAACTCTGCCAAATATGACGCCAATAGCGTGCGGCTGGTGCCCCCAATCGTTGGCGAATTGTGCGTGTGACCAGCATCCAGAGGCCCTCGATTGTTTGTGTGTGTGTATGGGACTGTGCGCGATTATAGGGAACTCCAGCGTCAAAATTGTCAAATCTAACGCTAATCCTAACCCTACCGCTAACCCTAATCCTTATCCTACTCCCTAACCCTAACCCCTACCCCCCTAACCACGCAAATTTATCGATCATTAAAGCATACAAATCGGCAAACACGAACAAACAAAACACACCCAAAAAAAAAAAAAAACACACCCAGAATTGTCCTGCAGCGTCGAAAAAAAACCCCACATCTGGGGGAAACAACCAAGCATTGGCAGCCCTGATGTCGACGTGACTGTCTTCTTTGTTTCGTTGTGGCTTTTCCGATCACTGTTTGGAGTGCGGCGACGGGAGATAACCCTGACTAAGTCGTCCAAGTCTGTTTATTCTTCGTCTGGATTTGCCAGTAGAGCCCAATTTTCTTTGTTTTATTGTCTTTACTAGCCAACCCTCTTCAATATTCAGCTCTTGAAGTATGGATGCATTTGTTCTTTTCTTTACCCAAGATATTCTTAGAACCTGTCTGTAACATTTATATTCAAATGCATTTATGCGCTGTTCCGCTTGTTTAGTAAGTGTCCAGGTCTCACAGGCGTATGTTGCAATGGGAAAGATGCATGCTCTTAAAAAATCTGACCTTTGTAATTCTATCTGTACAATTCCATAATTTATTCAGTTGTTTTAGTCTTTGAAGAGCAATTGATAGTCGCCGTTTAATTTCTTTAATTGTGTCACCATTGTTGGTAACCAGTGACCCAAGATATTCGAAATTTTCCACCACTTCCAATCTTTCCTCATTAACATATATTTCCTTCTCCATGGCAGTTTTGTTTGTATGCATTATCTTTGTTTTTGCTATGTTAAGAAATAAGTTATGATTTTCACTATTTCTTTGGAGTGAGGTTAATAAGTTTTCTAAACCATTTTGTGATGTTGATAGTAATACTGTATCATCAGCATAACGAATTTCTGGTATTTCATGACCACCGATGTTTAGGGCATCATATTGTTCCTTGTTTATATCATCTCTTACATTTCTCATTATATTTTCGGCATACAGGTTGAACAAATACGGTGACAGCACACATCCCTGACGGACTCCTTGCTTGATGCCAAACCAGTCTGATGTCTCTCCATCTATTCTAACTGCTGCTTGTTGGTCTTGATAGAGCATTTTAATGAGCTGCACTATTTGTGATGGAAAGCCCATATTCCTCATGATTTCCCAAAGCTTCTGATGTTGTACACAGTCAAATGCTTTTGAATAATCCGCAAAACATAAGAACAGATTTACATTAAATTCTCTACACTTCTCTATTATTAAATGCATGTTGAATATATGATCTCTTGTTCCTCTTCCCTGTCTAAATCCAGCCTGAGCTACATTAATCTCTTCTTCCATTTTCTTATGCAGTCTTCTCATTATAATTTTTAGTAGAATTTTACTTGCATGACTGATCAGGGCAATAGTTCGATAGTTTGTACATAATTTCAGGTCACCATTTTTTGGTATTGGAATGAAGATAGTTCTCTTCCAGTCTTTTGGCCAAATACCATATTTCCATATCTTTTTCACATAATGCATGATAGATTTTTATGCTTTCTTCTTCTCAGTCCCGCTTTAATCAATTCAGCTGGTATCTCATCACATCCAGGTGATTTACCATTTTTCAGGCTCCTTATTGCCCATGAAATTTCATCTAATGAAGGTTCAGGTTCTGCCTCTACTGTTACTGGTTCATGTATATCATTCATATCCTCACTGTCATTCATATCATACATTCCGCTGCAGTATTCCTGCCATCTTCCTAGAATTTGTCTAGATTCTGTTAAAGTATTTCCCAACCTGTCACAAATAACATTTAACTGAGGTTGAAAATTTCTTGTCAATAACTTCATTTCCTTGAACATTTCGTAATCTCTTCCATTTTTATGATGCTGCTCTATTTTAATACAGCAATCTTGTACATACTGATTTTTATCCTTTCTTGTGTACTATCTTATTTCTCGTGTTAAAAATTTATACTTCATCCTACTGTCATTGGTTTCTCCTTTCTTTTTCAGTTCCCTTCGTGACGTCGGGGGGTTATTTATAGCTAACTCTCAAACAACACAGTATCAGCTACGGTCAGACTGTGGAGATATATGTATATATATATATATATATATATATATATATATATATATATATATATATATATATATATATATATGTGTGTGTGTGTGTGAGAGAGAATGATAGTCTGTGTGACTACAAGTTCAGTTGTGGGTGTGGAGTGTTGATGTTCTATGTTTGATAGAGTCTGTCTCCACTCTGGTACTCGTCTCCTGTCCCTGTTACTGACTGACCGACAGAGATGATACATAGAGACTTCTGCTGTCTCATTATCCTAGAGTTATCATCTGAGTGATTGCCAGGGGTGAAGGGTAAATAAATGAGCTAAGCATGTGACCTCTGAGATGACTACTAATTCTGAGTTCCTTCTTGATACAGGATGATATCTCCTTGGAGGCCAGGCAGTAAAACAGCAGTCTAACCAAAACACCAACCACCAAATTGCCCACTACCAAACCAAAACCATGGCATACAGCAATGTGGGAGCCAGAGTGTAGGCAACTGCTTACAGGCCGCCAATTTGCCATTCATACCAGAGAACCTTCTTCAGGAGCTTGTTGGGCTCCAGTGGCTGAAAGGCAGTTGTTCCAGGCCGTCAGGACCAACCTAGATCCAGTTTACCCTCTTCTGGAACCTGTTTGGCACCAGTAATTGAACTCTGTATGTGTGTTTGTCAGATCAACCATTGAATTGAAAAGTCTCAAGTGTCAGCCTGTTCCAGTATCATGAACTGATGAGCGCAGTGACTACAACCTGGACCAGATAAGTAGCTACACTCAATGGTGACGCTTTGTTCTATATTTCCAGGTCCACTCCAAGCCATCATGGTGAAATCAGGCTGCTTCTACGAGATTCGTCAATGTCTGTCAATGGGATTCCAGTTTTGATCTTTCCATATTCCAATGTTCTTCAAAATTCTTGCTTGAGTCGTATATCATGTTGATGTTGAACTTATTACATGTCTTTGGTAGTTTTCATTCTTGACTTTAGTGTCATCCATTCACTGTTCTTAGTTGTCTAAAGTGCATGTATGTTTAATTAATAATCCTAATCTGTGTTAACATGGCTATGATTGTATACTATCATAGCCTGGGGGCTATTTTCTTATAGTAGTGGGGACGTCCAGCCAAGTTGCGCCTAGGAATATTATATATTCTGTAGTGCCATAACTTGAGTTTCCCTGCTTCTGAGATAGGTTGGGTGTATATTGGCAACGGGATACACTTTAGACCAATACGAGCCGACACCTCAACATTATTCTATTTCAGAGTGCTGTTGGTTCTTAAGGAGAAATCCTTAAACCAGGCACGCGACACGAGCAGTATGTAACAAAAAGTATATTAGCAAGCTTTACAATATAACAAATACAAACAAAACGTGAACGTTGCGGCTATTGAGCCTTCACCAGCACATACAAATTAAACAATACTACACCGAATATATAACAGCACAGCAAATATAGCCGACTGGTCTTTCTGACTGATGCTACGTCAGTTATACAAACAACTTCTAACCCAAAAAGACACAACATTTGTAGTCAACAGCTGATTAACTCAGTGTCTTTAATAGAACAGTCGATAATGCAGTGGATCCAGGTCACTGTGGCTTGGAAGGCAATGAAATAGCGGACAGATTGACCAGAAGCGGCAGTGACACGGTTCAACCAAATAGAGACTTATCCCACCAAGAGACTAAGACATTGATGCAATCTAGTATCCAAGAAAGGTGGCTGGATACGCACACCATATTCTCTCCCTGACCTCGCTTCACCGTCTCTCTAGAGACAGAGTAGTATATTCAGCCAAAGGACAGGGCACAACAGACTTCGTCAATATATGTTACAACTTTTCGGTGTCTGAAACACGGAGACGTGTCCCTGCAGCGTGGCACCTGAAAATGCTGAGCACGTGCTACAGCACTGTCAACTGTATGCTGCCAACAGAGAGGCAGTCTGGCCTGTTCCAACCACAATGAAGACAAATCTGTATCGTACACGAGACGATATGGACTGTACGATAGCTTTCATAAAGGCCACCGGCCTCCTGATATACGTTTTTGTTTGACAGAAGGATCCAAGAAGTAGACGATTAGGAAAATAATTACCTAATATGGCTGCAATTTAGAACATTCAACATGCAATTTTAACAATTAATTTTTCAGATAGGAAAACATTACTTGTAAAGACAATGATTCTTTGTTTGTTTTTAAATATATTGAAAAATCCATTTTCAATGTTATCTATATTTCTTCTTCAGTGACACCACAAACCAAGTATCATTTATTAATTATAAAACATCCCAGTATTTATTGGCTGTGTGTCGTTTGAATATTTAAATAAACGTTCAAATTTGCCATAATCCTGAACAAAGAATGCTCATGCCATATTTGAGTCGTGGACTCTAACCCAGTCACTGAATAAAACCGCCGTTGCTTATGAACTGAGATGTTACACAAACATCCCTAGAATCCCATGGACCAAGAGAAGAAACACTGTCATGGAGGGTACAGTTTTAAGGAAAACGAAGCAAATAGATGCAGACCGGCAGGCGTACGTGGAAACAAGACATCAAAGATGTACTGGCTGGCTATGAAAGCATAAAATGATGGAGAATTGGTTAGAGATGAAGAGTCTTTCAGGCCTGCCCTGAGGAGAGCTGCGCTCGCTAAAGAAACTGCTGACTAATAAAAGGTAAAGGTAAAGTCGAGAGATGTGAACCAGCGTCATTGCAAACGGTTATAAACCATATGTACTCTGCCACCAGTATGGGCAGCTGATAAGAAACTGTCCGCCTGTGTCGCTGTCCGAATGCAACTCCGTAGCTACAGCGACGTTCCCCCATTTACCCCAGAGTGTTAACTTTGGTTCCCATTACCTAGAGGCTGTGTGAACCCCGGGAACCGCCCGGTTTCGAACATCGGCCGTGGGTTGCAGCGAGTCGCAGCTGTATATGAAAGCGAGTCTCCTATCCACTGCGCTAACGCGGCCCCCACTGCTGACTAATGACGATGCTTATGCTGATGTCGAAATAAGCGTAAAGTGGTCTGCTGTCAATCGCCCGCAGCTGAAAGAAATACGGTGTGTAGAAATTATGAGACTGTTTTGTGTTTGTGTGTGTAATGATCCGTATGTCACATAAACCAATTGAAGCATAACACTAGTATGTTAAAGCTCATGTAAAGGGCGGAAGTCTCTAGTTGTAGCCACAGGCTATAGATGAAATAATATGATATTATGAAGAAAAACTGAAAAAAGGTAAAATCTGTGGGGTTGTGGGGGGGGGGGGGGGGGGGGGGCTGTCTAACCCTCATAAACTGGGAGGTGGATTGGGGGGAGGGGGGGGGGGGCTTCGTCTAGGTGGCTAAGCTGATTATACAAATTTCATTTTTTTTTTTTATATAGAAAGAGCTATTTGAAATATGAATTAAAAAGTAAACGTGAAAATAGAATAAAAAATATTCGAAGGAAATGAATTAAACCGAAACAAAAACTATCAAGACACAATTTACAAACACCGATTTGAAAGCGCCTGAAACAAGCCTCCAGCGAAAGCTTGCACAGGGCAGAAATCAGATTAAACATGAAACAGCATGACTGATCACGCCACAGAAGGGAAACGGATATGCACGTACTTGCCAACGTGCACAGACAAAAGGTTAAATTTCCGAGGACAGGCAGATGAATAAACTCGAAACAACAGATAGGGAAATAATAAACTGTGAATAAGATTCAAAAACACGCCTGGAAGTAAAATAAAAGGATGTTGATGTCCTCTGGTAATTAATTCCGGCCTGTTTTCTTAAAAAAGAGTCAGTATAGCGGATGTTCTTGAGGGAGGAGAAAGTAAACTTGCAGACGATGACAAAGACCGGATCCATCATCAGGTTGTCTCTTGTGGTTTTGATCCTATTTCTTTATTGTTTCCTTACTTCTGCTTTGCCATGTTGTTGCTTTCCAGCAACAAGTTAAGATATTATTTCTGTTCCTCGGCTAGCGTTGCTCTGGTTTCGCTAATCCAAATTCCAATATTGTGTGATATGTGCTGTTAGTGATAATCTTATGACATGACCAGAAAATATCAGTGCCTATATTTCAATAAATATTCTCTTTCTCCCATGTCTCTTTCTCCCATGTCTATTTCTCAACTCTGAAAGTATCTCCCCTTTTCGTTCTTTTCTCTCCGCGACCTGGCTGGCTCTGCACAATTTGGTGGAATACTGATGCATGATAAGGCAGACGTGGTTAGTGCCTTGTGGGATAGCGTGTACAGTTCGGAGGAGCAGATGGATCACCACAGTCTGGTGAGGACTGATGCATGGGGGAGTGAAGAGAGTTTCTGGCAGATGCTCAAGGCTCGGAGGAAAGGCAAGACGGACGTTTAATCAGAATGCTACTGGCACCCTTAGTATCGGAACTCCTCGCTGGCTGCTGAAGATGGGGACGGAGCGCTTATGGAAATGCCCCGAGTGCTGTAATATTGGTTCTTGAATCAACTCAACTCAACTCCTCTCCTCGCTCACTTTATCGTTTTAATATCCCTAATTTTCAGTTTCTTCTCTCTGTTTCTCTATTCTGTGTACACCCCCCCCCCACCCCTTTCTCACTCTTTCCCTCCTCTGTCTGTCTCTCTCCCTCAGCTGCTCATCTATTTTCTTCATTTTTTTCTATTTCTTCTCCGTCTTTCACGCCCTCCCTTCCTATCTCTCTCGCTCTCGTTCAATCACGTGATAGAGAAAACGGAGACACTAACTATGATAATATCAAACTAGATACTATTCATAATTGGCCATAAAAGCCAGCACTGGCGCTGAATCCCTGAGCAGAGACTTGTTTCAGCAAGTCATACACATGTGAAACCAGAGAGTGGTTAGTGTTCGAGGTGCCGCCTGCGAAGAAGAAGGAAGAAAAGAAAGAATTAATGCTATTAATTAGACAATTTTACGTTCAATAGTTTACCATTGTTGACTGGATAAAAATGGTCGACATTTATACCCTTTTCGATATAAATGCAAAGCGGTCTGCTATCTGACCACCTGCAGCTGAGTCGAACCCTGCATTTTACTTATATAAACTGATCTCACAGTTCCTAAGCTTCAGATTCACAACCCATTGTAGCAAGTGGCATGATTACAAAAGGAAGTTCTACAAGTGTTCCAATGTTTTCTTTTAACTCTGAACCGTAGAATTCTAGCAAAATCTAAAGCCCACGGAAAGGAGCTGTGTCAGGGCAGTTACTAGAGCCTCGACAATGCGAAGCGACTGCTTTGATATCTGTCAATCATTCAGTCAGCCAGTCAGTCAAAAAACACAATCGAGGCTGGCTGCAATGAATCTCCAACAATCTCTATCTCTTGTTCCGATGGTACACTCTTAGAACGCTGTTCGTCCATCTCATGATATTGTCCTCCCACCTGTATCGCTGTCTATCTCTTCCTTGCCTTCAGTTTTTTTTTTTTTTTTTTTTAGCTTTAGTATTTTTGTTGTTGTTTTGTTTCTATTTCTAAAAAATGCTGACATACTAAAACAACAAGAAATCGAGAACTAAGGATGGGGGAAAAGGAAGAAAGAATAAAAGAAGCAATACAAATAAAGAAATATAGACAATAAGAGAAATACTTTTTTGACGAACGAAAGAAAGATTTCAAGAAAGAATAACATGAAGAAAGACATACATAAATAAGAGAAAATGAAAGACAGGAAGAAAGAAATAATGAATGAAAAAAAAAAAAAACTTGCTTTTAACGACAAACAAAACATCTAGAACTGGCCCTAACCCCAGCCCATCTACGTCCCACGAGAGAATGTAGCCAAGGTCCCACAACCGAATGCAGCCTAGGTCCCACGAATGCATGCAGCCTATCTACCACCCCTACCCACCCCCCCACCCCCCCCCCTTTAAAAAAATTTGTTTGACTGTCCCGCGACCTGTGGTTCCCCGTTTGGAATTGGATATTATGAAAGCACTGAAGAATACAGCCGGATTGTGTGTGTGCGCGCGCGTGCGCTCATACAACGAAGACATATTGTTGCTGCTTTTAAAATTATCATACTTACTTACCCTATGTTGTGAGCTTAAGGAGAACAACGTGTTTAAAATGAGAGACATCGTGTTAGAGAGAGTTAGTAAATGGAAATATGCCGACACAAATACAGTGATGTCAAATAGACACAACACAATGTGTATGTTCGGAAAACGATTACAATCACACTCTATGTTGTTCCATTTTGTGCAGAGGTAGCTAGGCGAAACAGCTGATGTTTTTGTTTCGTTGATTAGGTTTCCTCTCCTGTGCTCTTGTCTGGCATTTGATAGTTTTGGTTCTTTATGTTGTCAGTTTGTTTTCTTAACAAATGGGAGTTTCTGTATAGATCTGTTTGTGATTGTGTGTGATTTTTTACTTCCCTTTTGTGTGTGGAGTGCCTGGAAATGAGAAAGCTGATCAATTGACAAGGTAAGGCGCGACAATAGAGCAGCCGAAATTACCAGTAAGTTAGTTTGTATTTCCTCTTGGGCCTAAGGCGGCCCACAGGGCAGAGGTCATAGCTCTCAATGTCTGGCGGTTCGTTGCCACCTGCTTTAGATCGTGGATATTCACTAGGCCCCAGCTGAGCCTTCCCTGATGATGGCTCTACGCAGAGTCTCTCTTGGTCTTCCCCGTTTTCTTGTCCCTTCCGATGTCCAAATGAGGGCTTGATTGGGGAATTGTGTCTTATCCATTCTGAGTGCATGGCCGATGTAGTTCCAGCAGCGCTTTCTTATAGAAATTAATAAATTTTCTTGCTTGTCTCTTGTCTTATTTGCGTATTGGATATGAAATCTGCCCAGTGGAGATTCCGTATGTGCAAGTTACATGCCACCAAAAGTAAAAGATCATTCAGTCGATCAGTAAACCACCAACTCCAGCACCATCATATGACGACTGTTTTATTATGGACAGATCTCAACCAGTCATTGTCCTTTGCCCCAGAAGAGGGTACAACCAATTACGTAACCATATGTACACAAAATTCAAGATAGGCGTATCAATCATGTACAGAATATCTACTGCACCGATTTTGACACATTAAGGCAAACATTTTGGTCAGAAAGAACAACAGCGGAAAACTCTATGGACCACTGAACGAACTAAAAAAAAAAGAAAGTGAAATTTATACGAGAGACACAATTGCTGATTCGGAGAACTAATTTCAGGGGAACGAAAGAAGAAGAAAAATATTTCTTCTTTACTCACTCTTGTACCGCTCCGGGCGTCGAAAGAGATTTAGGATTCTGGTTATATGCCTTCTGACAGCCGGGACCATAGATTGGTCGTGTTGTTGTAGTTTTTATTATCAGTCCATAAGCTTTTTTGTGTTTGTGTCTTTTCTCGACTCTCGTGCGGATGAACTCTGAATTCGAAGAAACAAATCCCTAATTACTTTTCCTTTACATGTTTTTTAGGTGGAGGGTGCGAGGCCAGTGGGTCTATTCTCCCCCCCCCCTTACAAAATGGGGTCCTGAAACCCACACGGGGATCTACAGAAGGGATATGACAGAGGCAGCCATACAAGCGATTTTGAATGTTATGTGTGAGTTTATATGTACTTACAAGCCAGTTTTCATTCAGACATGCGTGGGAATTACTTTAGATCTCTTATCGTGCAACCCATCTATCTTTCATCCCTTTACACATTTTTTAGTTAACTATACATTTTTATAATTACAATATCATGCTGTTAACACGTATGTTTGATGTTGTTTGTTAACATTTTTATAGATAATTTAGAATTACACGGATAATTACAATATTTATGCGCCGGAGAAAAACACACTAATTAGTACAGAATTCAGGGCTAAGCCAGGTAATGATGTTGATGAACAGCTAAATTCAGATGCTTGTACATAACATCCTAGCAAACACAAAGAGACAGGCCTACCTGCCCATAGCTGATTTCCAGGTTGCAGATGAACACACTTACCTGACAACACATTTCCTAAACAAACGCAAAACAAAGGGAGTGGAGCTGCTCAACGGAGCATAATAATGTGGTGGTGGTAGTAGTAGTAGTAGTAGTAGTAGTAGTAGTAGTAGTAGTAGTAGTAGTAGTAGTAGTAGTAGTAGTAGTAGTAGTAGTAGTAGTAGTAGTAGTAGTAGTAGTAGTAGTAGTAGTAGTAGGAGGAGGAGTAGTAGTAGTGGTGGTGGTAGTAGTAGTAGTAGCAGTAGCGGCAGTAGTAGTAGTAGTAGTAGTAGTAGTAGTAGTAGTGGTGGTGGTGGTGGTAGTAGCAGTAGCGGCAGTAGTAGTAGCAGTAGCAGTAGTAGTAGTATCAGCAACTGAGTAGTCTGGTAGTCTTAGTTTCAGCTTCATAGCAAACGGGTCACCCCACCCCATCTTTACTCCGCTCCTGTGCCAACGAAAAACACACGGAAGGCTTATCACAGTCCCTTGTGGAAACATTGACAGACTGCTGTCTCAGCCTATGCACTAGCATACACCCTCATTAAAGCACACGGTAGCCATCCGAAGTGCTAACACAAACAGTCCGACATTAGAAATGCAGTTCATCATTGATGGTAGTAGAAGTCACCAACTGATCAGGAGTTGCCCACGCGATCAATTTTAATCACATACGGGCACCACCAGCATTGCGATGACAGCAATCGCGCCATTTTCCGAATCTTCAGTTCACACCATCACGTTGGTCACAGTCGAAAAAACATTCTAAATGAAATCCACAGCTCACAGTGTCACGCCATGCATTCAGATCAGAAGCTGGGCGACAAAACTATATCCAGTCCACAACTGGAGCACAAATTTGCCTCGGCTCCAATCCGTGCTCCTGCCTAGCGTCTATTTTGACTGGAAAATCCAGTACATACATTTTATTCAGTATCAGCAGCAACAGTAGTAGTAATAATATTAGTAGTAATAGTAGTAGTAGCAATAGTACTATTAGTTCTAGTAGTAGTAGTAGTAGTAGTAGTAGTAGTAGTAGTAGTAGTAGTAGTAGTAGTAGTAGTAGTAGTAGTAGTTGTAGTAGTAGTAGTAGTAGTAGTAGTAGGAGCAGCAGCAGCAGCACTAGTAGTAGTGGTAGTAGTAGTAGTAGTAGTAGTAGTAGTAGTAGTAGTAGTAGTAGTAGTAGTAGTAGTAGTAGTAGTAGTAGTAGTAGTAGTGGTGGTGGTGGTGGTGGTGGTAGTAGTAGTAGTGGTAGTAGTAGTAGTAATAGTAGTAGTAGTAGTAGCAGGAGCAGCAGCAGCAGCACTAGTAGTAGTGGTAGTAGTAGTAGTAGCAGTAGTAGTAATAGTAGTTGTGGGTTGTGGTGGTGGTGGTAGTAGTAGTAGTAGTAGTAGTAGTAGTAGTAGTAGTAGTAGTAGTAGTAGTAGTAGTAGTAGTAGTAGTAGTTATGAGCGGAGTGGCAAAAACATTTAACATTGTGTTTTTAATATGAAAAATATCGACAGATATTTTTGAACACCAATTCTATACTTGGTTAAAGGGGTCACTTAGCCTACTTACAATATATATATATATATATATATATATATATATATATATATATATATATATATATATATATATATATATATATATACTAGCTGTACGTTGCTGTGGCATAGTTTGGCTGAATTGAAAAGAAAGAAAATAGAAATCTTGCTTCGTACATCGAAGTAGTCGGAAAAATTACCCAAGTGAAAAGCTATGAAAACAGGAAAAATACACAATTACGAAATGATTGCTATGGTAAACTGCACCAAGCGCGCGCTGCTACGCCTCTAATAAAAATTCAATTGAAAGGAAAGTCGATATAACAATATGTAGTATTTATTTTGGATCATTGTGCTGTTTACAAATCCTTAAGAAAAAACAGGCAATTTAAAATGTAATTGTTCTTAGTTTTTCCGCCTGGTGCGTACACGAATAAATCAGTAGGTTTTCCGACGCTTGAACAGGCCACATATGGCAGTCCATGTGAAAAGCATGGATGTTCCAAATGTAGTCCACACAATTGTTCTGACTGTCCCTGTGATTTGTTGATGGTCATTGCTAAGGTGAGTCGCACCAGAAACTGCAAGCATCTGAAGTTGAATGGCATGTCTGTTGGAATTGCGTTGCAATAGTATATCCTGGCCCTTAAATGTTCATGTAAAATTGTACTTACGATGATATTGGGCACCATCTTTTTCACTGAAAGCCTGGTACCACTGCAAAGATGTGGCGGATTGATGTTTCTGAGAAGAATAACAGGCACGCCAACTTTCAAGGTTAAAACATGGGGTGGCATGTCTGGCAAATAAAGCGAATTAAAGAACTGAGTTGGATAATTGACAACCTCGTAGCTACCAACTTCTGCTACCAACATTAACGCTTTTTCCTAGCTGTACACAGCCACGCGTTGCTGTGGCGTAATTTAGCAACATGGAAAATAGAGACTTTCAAGGTTAAAACATGGGGTGGCATGCCTGGCAAATAAAGCGAGTTAAAGAACTGAGTTGGATAATTGACAACCTCGTAGCTACCAACTTCTGCTACCAACATTAACGCTTTTTCCTAGCTGTACACAGCCACGCGTTGCTGTGGCGTAATTTGGCAACATGGAAAATAGAGACTTTCAAGGTTAAAACATGGGGCGGCATGCCTGGCATATAAAGCGAATTAAATAACTGAGTTGGATAATTGACAACCTCGTAGCTACCAACTTCTGCTACCAACATTAACGCTTTTTCCTAGCTGTACCCGGCCATGCGTTGCTGTGGCGTAATTTGGCTACATAGAAAATAGAGAACATAGAAATGTGTCTTCGCTTCACGCTAGCGATGTACAATGCAACAGCTAAACCACAGCTAATAAAACTTTGAGTTGGTAAGGCAGTTACTGTAACTTAAATCTATCTCAGTAAACAGTTTATTGTAACCACCCATCCCCCAGTTCCCATACTACTTTCTCCTTCATCGAAGCAGTTGGAAAAATTACCCTAGTGAAAAGCAATGAAAAGAGGAAAAATACACCATAATTACGAAATGAGCACATTTACTAATTGCTGTAAACAACCCTGCACGCGTTGCTACAATAGAAAGTGAATTGAAAGGAAATTTGCTTTAACAAAATGTAATTATATTGGATCATAGTGCCGGTAATTTAACATAAAAAATGTGTTTACTGAAGTGCTTTTGGGTAAACAATGTTCTTTGTTCTTCCGTCTGGCGCGTCCACAAATAAATTAGAAGGTTTTCCGACCCGTGAACAGGCCACATATAGCTGTCCGTGTAAAAAGCATGGATGTTCCAAACGTAGTCCACACACTTGTAGGGATTGTCCCTGTGATTTGTTTATGGTCATTGCAAAGGCGAGTCGCACCGGAAACTGCAAGCATCTGAAGTCAAATGGCATGTCTGTGAGAATCATTGGGATGCGTGGCAAAAGTATATTCTCGCCCTTAAATTTCCCATTTAAAATTGTACCTTCGATGATATTGAGCATCAGCCTTTTCACTGAAAGCCTGGTACCATTACAAAGACGTGGCGGATTGATGTTTCTGAGAAGAATGATGGGCACGCCAATTTTCATTGTTAAAATGTGGGGTGGCATGCCTGGAAAATCAAGTGAATTTAAGAACTCAGTTGGATAATTAACAATTTCGTCCTGATTCATTACAGTATCGATAGACTTATACGCTGTCACACCGCCTGGTAATTTGTCTTAGATGTTCGGATTCATGGCAACTCACGATCGAAAAGGTTGTTTGCAGATTGTTCTGGTGGAGCCAGCCCCACCTGAACCAGTGCTTTGTTAGTTATTGGCAGGTCAGAGTAAAGCAGTGTCTTTGCAAACATATCTCTACACAATGAGAAAAATCAGTTAACGTGGTTGGCGGTGGTAACAATGCTCGTGCATGTGCATTCTCTGTAGTGAAGTACACGCGCTGTCCATTGTCAAGGTGCACTGCCAAATGAACAACTGCTGGATGTCATTCATGAATTGGAAATGAGAAAATGCGCCATACCGCTTCATTGCTACTAATGTAGCGCCCCAGCTGATATTGCTTGATTTCATCGATAGATGCAGCTGCATGTCCCACTCCAAAGATTGCCACATCGCCTCCTTTGTTGACATATTTGCAAATGTACTTATGTTTGCCAAGAAATGTGTCGACTGGCCTGTGTCACCTACTACCAATGATGATAATGGTTCGGGTGGTGAATGTAATACTGGCCATTTAACTTTTCCACCAGCGCAGCACATACCCGGCATGTCATTCTTAAATTTGAAGGCACTGCAATGTACGCACAATTTATCCATTTTGCCAATAAGCGAGAGTAAATGAAGACCAATCATAATTGCTGGTGTAATGGAATGCACCAAGATTCAAATCAACATGCAGTGTTCGCCTGGATAAAGTAGTGCGCATTTGAATGTTTTCGAGTCTTGCTTTCCGTTGCTGGTCTGATTGAGATGAACGGGCTTCAGCAGTGCGCACTCGAATGGTTTCCAGTCTTACCTCACGTAGCTCGTCTGTTTCTGAAGCAAATAATGCCATTCTCTTGAGTGTTTTATGAGTAGATGGGCCAATCGCTTGTCGTTTGGGAAGCATAACTGCAAATTTTGTGAGCGCTGATCATCAGTAGCTTGTTCATCCTCATGATGAAAGTTGACTTGAAGTATCGCTGAAATAAATGAAAATATGAGCATGAGATAACAATCCATTTTGACTCAAGAGGAAATGCATAGAAACTGGGCAGCAAATAGTAAGAAAAGGCGGTATATAAGACAATATGAAAAAGCCAACAGATAATGTGCATACATTTATCATTGTGGGATGTAATGAGTGGTCCACACATGTATTTGAAGTTAAAAAAATGTACATATTGACTGATGTCACTGGAAATAAATGCACTCACATGTTGGGATATTTCTAGATTCTAACACTGACCTGAGACGGAATGTCATGTAAATTTATATACTTCTTTAGAATAACAGAAGAAAGCCAACCAAAACTGTTGTACCAATGAGTATGAGAAAGGTAACAGATAATGATTAATCTTTTTCTTCTTCTTCGCGTTCACCAGCTGTACACTTTGGCGGAAAGTTCTCTGGCAGATGCACTCTGACTTCAAAGGAGGTTCCCCAATTAGTCGACTCTTACGACATGCTTTTGGGGAGGTAGTGGGTCTATTCTTGTTTTCCCCACAATGGGACCGAGGAACCCACACGGGGAATAATGATAATGTGTATATATTTATCAATGCGGGATTTAAGAAGTGGTGCACACTTGTTTGAAGTAAACAAAAAACATGTACATACTGGTTTGCAGTCTCACCTCACGTTGCTCGTCTGTTTCTGAAGCAAATAATGCCCTCCTCTTGCGTGTTTTAGGTGTAGATGTGCCAATCGCTTGTCGTTTGGGAAGCATAACTGTAAATTTTGTGAGCGCTGATCATCAGAAGCTTGTTCATCCTCATGATGAAAGTTGAAGTATTGCTGAAATAAATGAAAATATGAGCATGAGATAACAATCTATTTAGACTCAAGTGGAAATGCATAGAAACTGGGCAGCGAGTAGTAAGAAAAGACGGTAAATAAGACAATATGAAAAAGCCAACAGATAATGTGCACACATTTACCATTGTGGGATTTAATGATTTAAGGAGTGGTCCACACATGTATTTGAAGTTTAAAAAATGTACATAATGACTGATGGACCAATGTGTATAAATTTATCATTACTGGATTACTGGATAATGATAATGGTTAATGATAATGTGTAAATGTATACACTGTATACATTTATCATTGCGGGATTTAAGAAGTGGTCCACACTTATTATTATTATTTAAAGTAAACAAAAAACGTACATACTGACTACTAAACTTAAATAAATGCGCTCACCTGTTTAGATATTTTTAGATTCTAACACTGACCTCAGACGGAATGTCGTGTAAATTTATATAATTCTTTTGAATAACAATAACAGAAGAAAGCCAACCACAAATGTTGTGGTTGTACACTACTACTTGTACTCATGGGTATACCGTATGAGAAAGACGATAATATTAATAGTTAATGATAATGTGTATACATTTATCATTGCGGGATTTAAGAAGTAGTCCACATTTGTTTAAAGTAAACAAAAAACATGTGCATACTGACTAATGTTACTTAAATAAATGCTCTTACCTTTTTATATATTTCTAGATAAAACAACTAAAAACCGCAGTCAATTGTTTCCTTTGTAATATAACACTTAAATGTCGCGGGCGGATGTTGACGATGGAGCGTCACTACTGCGCATGCACGGTATGGTAAATCGATCGCACATGCGCATTAAGTAACGTGGCTATAATTAGAAATCACTAAAATTATAAATATTAGTTTCGTATATTTTTGTATAAATTGTGGTCACCTATCTCTAACAGTGACAGGTTGCATTTCAAACCACGACAGTTCAAAATCCGGTATCACAACAAACATATCCTGAAAATTTCAGCTAAATCGGTTCAGTAGTTTCCGAGTCTATAGGGGTGAAACAAACACACAAACATTGATTTTTATATATATAGATACTGCCTGGTTTGGCTAGCCAGTTACTGTTAAATGCTAATCAATTTCCCCCATCTGTGTCGTCTGAAAGCAGTGCACTTGATGTCTGCAAGTTTGAGGCATGTCCCACCAGGCAAGTGCTGTCATAGAGGTCTTTCTTGGGCTCGGCTCAGCCGCTCCTCCACTTCTCATCTACTCTACGAACGCTGCAGAACTATTTGGAGATGTCGGTACATTTGATGAAATGTTCGCGCCATTACATTTGTAATCTTGTCTCTGTTGTTCAAAGAGGTTCATAGTTACCAACGTGAGTTGAATGTGGTCTAATTGCGGTGTTAGAATGTGGTCCAGTTGGGGTGTTAGGATGTGGTCCAGTTGCGGTGTTAGAATGTGCTCCAGTTGGGGTGTTAGGATGTGGTCCAGTAGCGGTGTTAGAATGTGGTCCAGTTGCGGTGTTAGGAGTTACGTGATGCGTGAGCTGTCCCGTCTGTGCTGCTGTGTCCATTTTTTTTCTTCTGGTGGGGATCTTTTTAGTTTATTGGGTATAGTGTCCTCATCCTTTTCTTTTGATGTGCATGACTTGTTAGAATTGCATATCCAGAGTTGGGTCTTTGTAAT
>CAJHNH020002138.1:31634-36634 GCA_905116865.2 Candidula unifasciata
TTTTATTTTCTGAAGTCTCAAAGCCGCTGTTGATATTACCTTATAGAATGACTGCACCGGATGTTACCAGGGCTGCCAGAACTACTGTTCTAATTCAGCATTAACAAAATAAAAAACCACATATCGTTTATAAATGCGCACATAAAATGGCATCACATCGTTACATAAACACAGTTACGGAGGGGAGATCCCGACACATTTCAGATTTGGAGTTGAAGTGGAAACATATGAGTTTGTTGTCTCGTTCATCGGCTACATTAACCTGTACACTCACAAAGACATAAATCAAGTACCCGGCATGAACTTAAGGCCGTAATGAAGTGCTCTGTAAATTCACTTTAATGTGCGTACACTTATTTTCAAAAGTTCAAAATGGTGTTTTTTTTTACAGGCAGGGGTGTCAGTCGACTTCACTGTATGGGGAACTCCACCCCCCCCCCCCCCCCTGTAGACAGTGGGCATTGTTCGGACAGGTTATAAGAAGACATGAACTCTAGAGTTTGGTAACGACTAGCAAGATTGATGGAAAGAGAGCAAGGGGGGGACATAGAAATAAATACCTGACTGGTTTGAATATTTGGATGAGACTAGACAAGAACGCTGACCTGATCCGTGATTTTGATGATCCTGTGAGTTGGCGAAACAAGACGGCTACGCTTATTTGTCTGGCACATGATAATGATGATGATGATGATGAGAGGTTGGTCATACGCCAAGTGCGTCAAACTAACTCCGAAGCTCCAGTGAAGATATCTAGAGGAATCACAAGCCGAGCCACACAAGGACGCTACTCAAGAACTGAAGAATACTAAATTAACTAACAAAAAGTGCCATAAAACTTCATATACTGAGAGACAGACTAGGGCAGCGGTTCTTAAACTGGGTGCCGCGAGCGGGGGGGGGGGGGGACTAGGGCAGCGGTTCTGGGGGGGGGGGGGGGGGGGGTGCCGGGGAGGGCATGGGGGGGGGGGGTGAGGGGGTGGGGGGGGGGGGGGGGGGGGGGGGGAGGGGGGGGGGGGTGGGGGGGGGGGGGGGGTGGGGGGTGGGGGGGGGGGGGGGGGGGGGGGGGGGGGGGGGGGGGGGGGGGTGGGGGGGGGGGGGGGGGGGGTGGGGGTGGGGGGGGGGGGGGGGGGGGGGGGGGGGGGGGGGGGGGGGGGGGGGGGGGGGGGGGGGGGGGGGGGGGGGTGGGGGGGGGGGGGGGGGGGGGGGGGGGTGGGGGGGGGGGGGGGGGGGGGGGGGGGGGGGGGGGGGGGGGGGGGGGGGGGGGGGGGGGGGGGGGGGGGGGGGGGGGGGGGGGGGGGAGGGGGTGGGGGGGGGGGGGGGGGGGGTGGGGGGGGGGGCGGGGTGGGGGGGGGGGGGGGGGGGGGGGGGGGGGGGGGGGGGGGTGGGGGGGGGGGGGGGTGGGGGTGGGGGGGGGTGGGGGGGGGGTGGTGGGGGGGGGGGGGGGGGGGGGGGGGGGTGGGGGGGGGGGGGGGGGGGTGGGGGGAGGGGGGGGGGGGGGGGGGGGGGGCGCCAGGGGTGCTGAGGGGCTGCGGCGTGCCGCGGCGCATGCCATAATCAAGAAATTTTCCTAATCTTCTTGAGATCAGCGAAGACAGCAGTTTAAAACAAAAATTCCACGAAGGAAGCCAAAAACAGAGTTCTGAATGCGGTGTATTAGGAAAACAATGCTATAGCAAGGCTGCAGTGCATTCTCAATGTACGCTTACTAAAAAAAAAAAAAAACAGATACAGGAGCAACCTTCAAGCGATTTGAAGGTACAGTTAACTAAACTTCCCACAAACATAAAAGAAATAATGAAAAATGCATCCCAACAGTTTGATTCATCGCATCAAAGTTGACTGAACATTACATTTGCAACGTTTTTCTTTAAAGTATTTCAAAGTCGGCTATGTGGCTAAGTCGATGCGAACGCTTCCTAATGCCGGGATGCCGGGTTCGATCCCACCTGCAGGCTATGCACCTTGCGTTGGTTTCGACAGTGGTATCAAGAAAGCCGACCATCCAGAAAGCAATGGCAAACTACTGGACGTAAACTTGCCTAGAAAAACCACACAGCAGCTAGGGGCTGTTGGGGTTTGGTTCTGCAACGTCCTGTAAAGGATACACAACTAACTTAAGTATTCCAACCGCTTTAAGGGTAGGTGTGCCGTGAAAACATTGTTTGCCCGACAAGGTTGCAGCGTCAAAGAGACTGGACTAGGAAGCCAAGCCGAATGCATAGACTGAATAGTTTTAAACACAGTGTGGATAGTTCAAACCCTGGTCTCACCAGATTTAGGTATTCAATTGCTATGATATTCAAAGAGAAGTTAAATGAGCTTTTTTCCACGCCTTTAGGCGTATCGGGCGTATAGGGCTAGACCTATATTTTATAGAACAATCGGCGCTTGGTGGGTGATGTGGTCAACATTACACATGCCGCCTTTACTTCCCATAGCTATGTTGTTTAGCGTGTCTTAAAATGTCGGCTCTATGTACAACACCCGCTCACACATAATGACATATTACTTGGTAACTGCTTTGTGGTGCCCTTACATAACTGCGGGTGAACGATATTTTCCAGAGTTTTACCTGTTACATAATCATCCACGAGATGTTTATTTTACGGACTGCAATCCTCAAAGGGGAAAAACACTTTTTTTTTTTTTTTTTAGGTTTTTTTTTAGAAAATCCCCTTACTTGCAAATTACTGGTAGGCATCGTTAATAATATTTCAAACAATCTAAATGACTCGATGGGATCGCAGTGTATGTATTTGAAACTACATGTGTGTATAACCATATACGAGATTTAGGACCTATCTCTGGACACAGCAAAAAAGAAATGAGAATGGGTGAAAGGGATACTGAAAATCGACAATGAAATTGGGCAGCAATGGCTATGGTCATAGTGTGTCGACGTAGAAGCTCTTTAATGTCGTCAATATATATATATATATATATATATATATATTAGGGCTGTACCGAATAGTGTCAAATGTAGGCTGAAATTTTACTTTACAAAATGTGGTACATAATAGTAAACTTTTAAAAACATTTCATGTTTTGCATCCTTCAGTCAGTCAGTCTGTGGTGCCTAATACCTAGGAATGAAAGTATTCTTAGTTTTATAACAAGTAACTAAACTTGTAAATTATCCCCGACAGCCTAATTAATCAATGAAAATGGCATTAGCTTTAAAAAAAAATTTCCATGTTGTTAGCATTAAGGTTGCTTCTTGTCTCCATAAAGGTATTTCCAGCTGTACTAAACAGACGTTGACTTGGTACGCTCGTAGGTGGTGCACAAAGATAACGCTTGACAGTATGAACCAAGGTGGGAAATCTTGATATGTTTTTTTTCCACCAGTCCAGAAACGAGTGTAAGGTAACCACTACTCGTTTTCGGCCCGACCGCAACTATTCGGTCGAATATCGAATAGTTATAAGGTCCACTATTCGGCCCCGAAGCGAATAAAAAGCGAATATTCAGTGCAACCCTAATCTATATATACATAAATCACTGTTTGTGTGTTTGTTTATGAGCTATAGACTCGGAAACTGCTGAACCGATTTAGCTGAAATTTTGAGGATATGTTTGTTTTGATACCGGATGTTCACCCATCATGGTTTGAAATTCGAAGGTTGTTTAAAAAAAAAAAAAAAAAAAAAAAAAAAAACAGAAAATAGAAATCGTGTTTAATATGGTTATTTTGGCAAATATAGAGATAGTCTTGTTTGCTGTACCACGACCTACTCTATGTATTAGAGAAGGCGTTGGCTGCACGTAACTCGCCGGCGAATGGTGAAAGCCTTGCGTTCTGACTACGGCGCATGCGCAATTACTAACGTGGCTATAATTAGATGTCACTAACAATTTAAATATTAGTTTCGAATATTTTTGCTTAAATTGTCGCAAACTATCTCTAACAATGACAGGTTGAATTTCAGCCAGTGAGCCAGGGGCTGATGGAGTTTTATTTAGAAGTCACCGTGGCCGAGCAGTTAGACGCTCGTCGCGGATCAGAAGGTCGTGGGTTCACTCCCTGGAGGAGCCAGACTTTTTTTCAAAAATGACCTTGGCTCCCAGGTTGACCCAGCCTTGAGTGGGTCCCGGGTGCAGTCCCGGTAAAGTAAAGGCGGCCGGCGTGATGCTGACCACATGACCCATCTTGTGCTGATTGGTCTTTAAAAATATAGGTATATATGCCCTATGCGCCTGATGGCGTGGAAAAGGGTCCTTTACTTACTTTTACTAGACGGGATGGGGATGGAAGGGGTCCTAAGAGTAAGGATTTAGGGCTGTTACCGCGGATTTTAAGGGTTACGGTGGTCATTTGTGTCCTCGACGGAAAAACGCTGTCACTTTACCGAGTTTTGAACTCGGGTCTCGCGCATGACAGCGATACGTTGTAACCGCTATGCCAGCTGCTCCTCTATATACAGAATACACAATCATTTATTTACTTTTTATGAGTCATACATCTTTGATAAATATTTTGAAATGTAGCAAATTTCATTTTCAGAATCATCGCACATACTCAAAGATCCACGTTAATGTAAAACGCAAATGAACTGAGACACAATTATAACAATGACATTTGACAATTCATGTCGTTTCAACTTCACTATAAAAAAAAAGTGCCTCTTGGTTTTACACATGGATTACCTCTCAAACGATTTCAATTTGATGTTTTGCAAAGTTTGCACCACTCTCTAATCTGTAAACATGCTAACGTCATGCTTTGATTACGCAATGTTTATATATATGTGTGTGTCTGTGTGTGTGTGTGTGTGTGTGTGTGTGACTGGCACCTTTCTGTCTTTCCAGACGATAGTGTTATATTGCGCAATAAGGATTCATGGGACTCACAGCCCATGGCGATGGCGAGTGTGACTAGCAAGAGCTGCCTGTGTCAAGAAAGGTCTTTCTCAATGATAGCATGGGATTTCAGGACCTTTGTTGTCAACATTTGTGTTTAAACTGTTTCTTTTTAGACGCTCAGTTCTCATCCTTTC
>CAJHNH020002138.1:44134-54134 GCA_905116865.2 Candidula unifasciata
TTATTGCATTCTCTCTCTCTTGTCTTCTGTCCTCCCTTAGTTTTGTATTCTTCCTTTAACCTGTCTCGCTTTGTGTCTTTCGTTCTTGTTTAACGTATATTACATAACACCAGGAGCCTCGACTGGCAGTGAAACGTCGTAAGCTGGCTTAGTTAGTTCACGTGTCAAGTCATGATTCGATTGCAAAGACTATATACTTTAACAAACATTGGATTGGTGGTTAGTCGCAAAAGAGGAGGCAACAGAAACTGGAGCGATAGCGTTAAGAAATAGGCAGGATTAAATCACTATTCACTTAACAGTCGGAAGATAGAATGTTTGTGGGGCTTGTGTGTGTGTATGTGTGTGTGTGTGCGTGTGTGTGTGTGTGTGTGTGTGTGTGTGTGTGTGTGTGTGTGTGTGCGTATATCTGTGTGTGTGTAAAAGATTATGGTATGTAACTTTTTTTTTCTATAATTAAATGTCTTTTATTCTTCGTTTTTTTTTATGCTTAGGTTTTCAGTTCCACATATCCGAGACAAATCTTCTTTGGTGTTCGGGTATTTCAGTATGTCAGTACTCCTTTCCTTTTAGATGTCGCTTGCATAAAGACCAACTGAAACAGCACGTTAGATCAGCACACGTAATATTTGTGATTCCAATGCTTCCCTATGGGAGCTGCCATGGTCTAGCTGGCTACACGCTTTTCTGCGGAACGGAAGGTCGTGGGTTCGGTTCCTGACGGGGGTCGGACTATTTTCAAAAATGACCTTGGCGCCCATGTCGACCCAGCTCTGAGTGGCTACCATGTTCAGTCCTAGGAAGTAAAGGAGGCCGGCGTGAGGCTAACCATATCACCCTTCAAGTTATGTTTTGTCTAAAAAATATAGGTCCAGCCCAATAAAGCCAGTACGCCTGAAAGGCGTGGAAACGCGTCCTTTACTTATTTAGGTACTTTAATGCTTTCCTATAGGATAGTAGTATGTCATTCATCATCATCATCATAAACCACTTCTGCTGTTAAGCGACGTGGGGAGGAATAATTTGCGATCCTGTGCATGTTGGCTGCCACTGGCTATTGTCATGCCGTGAAGGCGTAGAGTGTCGTTAATGTTGTTGATCCATGTTTTTCGCGGGGGTCCTCTTGCTCCTTTAGCTGATCTTCTGAGATGTAGTGCTTGTGATGGTATTTGACCTTGCGGCATTCTAACAAGATGGCCAAACCACTTAATCTGCTGTTTCTCGTTGAATCTAGTACAAGGTGTCGTTCCCACAATTTGCCTGATAGTTTCATTATTTACTCGATCTAGGATGGTTAGGTTGGCTGCTTTTCTCAGGGACCTCATCTCGCAGGTGGTGATTTTGTGTATATAGGCTTTAGATAGTGTCCATGTTTGGCACTGGTAGCTTAATGTTGGAATGAATATGCTATTAATTATCCTCATTATCCTCTGCTAAAATGGTAAAGCGCCAAAAGCCGAATATTCGTATACCTCCCCTTGCCAACATGACGGTGAAATAACTTAAGAAAGATATCTCCTTCTTCTTCGCTTTCGTTGGCTGTAAACTCCAGCTGAAACTTCTGGTTCTTTGTCCACCGCTGGATTTTAGTCTTGTTCCAGAATCTTAATGTTGCATGCACATCCGTTTAACAGAGCTGACTCAACTGTATGCAGATTGTTGGTTCCCTGACACTCAGGCAGATGCACTTCGACTTCAAAGAAAGCTCCCAATTAGTCAACTCTTACGATATGATATAAAAGACATGAAAAAGACTAGGACTCATGATAACTTAGTTCCAAACACCAGCATTCTTTGCAAATGTAAAGAGGCAAAGAAGTAATTCCGAAGCAAATGTAACTCTTTATAATAACGAACATAGAGTTAAATCAAGACAGACCCGGATAAAAGTAAACGGGCATAAGCGATCTACAAAATATTTCAGTGAGATTGGCAGATTTGGCCCAGCATTAGAGATAATATATATGCAGATCAGCGCAGGTTTGTGATGTAAAGGGAGAATGTGGACCAATGAATGATGTTTATCTGATGAGGAAGTGCGGAAGCTTCTACAGACCTCACGTCTGCCACCGTGGTCTCTGACCTTAGTCAGAAATGATATTTGTATATGCCTTTCCTATATAATCATCATCATCATCCATTTATGCTGTTACACGTCATTCCAGGCTCGCTGTCTAGCCCGATGAAGGTTGTATCCTGTGCGATTCTCTTAATATATTACATTGGATTCTATTACAGCGCCCTTGGCCTCTCCTAACAACGTTCGTCTATGGTTTTCTCTCGGATACCCTGGTTTCCTCAATCCATTCGTTTCCCATTTCATTGCCTGTTTAATAATTATCTGCCGGTTTTACCCCATGAGGTGTCTAATACATTGATATCTTCTGTGCTCATAACTGAAGATACAAGCGATTGTCCAGACATGTCTATGATTGCTTCACTTTTCTTTCATTTAACGTATTACCGTAGGCATTTATTTTCGAAGGCATGTAACGTTTGCGTGTTGTCCTAAACTGTACTCAGATTTTGACTGGCAGCACGGAGCAGTTATGGGTTACTACCAGTGTGCCATGACATTGATCCCTTGTTTAAACCTCAAAAATTAACGGTACTATAATAGAGTATTAATAACGACTGACAGACGTAGAGTCAATTTACAGCTGATAACTTTTGCACGAATATATTAACCTGCAGTAAGACTAAAATAATGCCTGCTTGACACAAGGAATAATATAATAACTCAAAGAGGCAGGTTTATTAATGATTGACAGCAAAAATGCTAATATAGCAACTGACTGCAACACGACTGACTATATAAGAACTATTGATGGCAACAAGATTATTAATTCAACTGATCCGAGCGTGGATAATATAATATTTGATGGGAGCATGATTATTGTAACAACTGACAGAAAAACAGCCAAACAAAACAAAGAGTAATACCGCTCACAGCAGTAAAAGTAAAATAATAACATTAGCAATAAAATTAAAATAACAGCTGACAGCAATAGGACTAGCAAAACAACCAGCTACACCCAGATAAACAAAGCAACTAAAGGGAGCAAGACTAATAAAGACAGACAGACAGTCAGGCAGGCAGGCAGGCAGGCAGGCAGGCAGGCAGGCAGATAGACAGACAGACAGACAGACAGAATGAAAAGTGTCTGTCATTCATAAATCACGAACAAACAAGGAAACGGAACATTGGAGGGACGAACCTCATCTTCAAATGTAGAGAATTGGTTAAGCAGGCTTTTTTTTTTAGCACGCTGCCGTTTTAGGGTCACCGTTGTCATACACGAAACAAAAAATTTTGACAACACACCAGCCTCCTACGTAAGTAGGCAGGCATGTAGATAGGGAGGTTGGTGTGTGGTTAGGTAAGGGATTCTTCTAGATAATAATCATGTAAATGGTTAATAGGTAGAAAACAGGAAGAGAGATATGAGTGGCAGAGAGCGAGAGAGAGGAGAGAGAGAGAGAGAGAGAGAGAGAGAGAGAGAGAGAGATACTTGGGAGAGGGAGGCAGACAGAAAGGAACGGATAATCGCTAAGATTTTCCTCACACTTACACCACCTAATATCTTTTACTACTCGAAAGCTCCTTTCAAGACAACCCCAAGTCCCTAGATCCTATTAAGCAACTACCTTATGTTTTGCCATCTGTCTTCACGAAGAAACTTCACCTTCTCAAGACACCTGCATACTTTCCATTCTCCCAGCTATGAGGACAGTGATTTTTCGTGGCATAGTTTCCACTTTCCCCTGCGCAATGGCAAGCTTTCGTGCAGCTTAATACAAGTGAAACCTGCTGGCACGGTTGCAAAGCGCCAGGCCTCTCATCCATTCGTTCTCCCCACGTTTCTTACATGACCGAAGATCAACATTTCTGAACTCTGAGGACATTAAGGAAATCTCGTCGTTTTGGCTCCGCTGGTACACTGGTGTATACAGTTGTAAAGTGGGATCTGAAGTCTAAATATTTGCCAAGTAGTTTGTGTGGTATTTTCATATATGTGTATTTAACAAGTTATGCTTATTTTAGTTCGTGTCTTTTGCGTGTGTTTTGCTGCAAAATTCATCGCTATTTCTGTGTACTTGTGTGGAGTTTCTAACTACCTGTCAAGATAAAGGCACTGGTGAGTACATGTAGTGTCAGGTTGTGTTTGTGTCCAAATGAGTTTGAGTACAATACAATTTTAAAGGGCCTCAGCTGCACAACCCTTCACCTCCCCAACCAGTTGTTTTTTTAAATATTCACAAGTATTAAATGTTCTTGCAATATAACACATTATTATTACGTATGTAGGTATTAGGTATTTAAACATTGAGAGCCCCCGTGGTGTTGCGGCTAGACGCTCGTCACTAGATCTGAAAGTGATTTAGTGTAAACGATTGTAGGAAAGTAAGTGATGTATGCAGTTACCAACAGATCCATAGCAGGTTGCTTAGTAACAAAGCATGGACGTTTTCACTGTTTTTTAGGTCCCACGTTTCTCAAGTCGTAAAAGTCGGCCAAAGAGGTGCTTTGCTAAAATTGAAACGATAAGACGTACGGCTCATACATCGCAGCCTTGTTGTAAACCACAACACAATATGCAAAACGCAATTTTAAGAGTGAACACATAATAAAAAGAAGAAAAATAAGAAGAAGAAGCAAAAGAAGAAGCAGAAGAAGGATAAGAAGATAAGAAGGCAAAAGAGAGACAGAAGAAGAGGAAAAGAAAAAGAAGAAGAAAAGAAGAAGAAAGCTCGAGAAGAAGAAGAAAGAGAAGAAGAAGAAGAAGAAAAACGAAGAAGGGGAAGAAGGAAGAAGAAGAGGGGAAGACCCACCCTAAGGAGAAGAGAAGAAGAGGAAGAAGAGAAGAGCGGGGAAAGAAAGGCAAAAGAAGAAGAAGAAGAAGAATAAGAAGAAGAAGAAGAAGAAGAGGATTTCTTTACCTATGAGCTAATTTGCTCTTATTCGTCTAATTACCAATTGACTTTCTTACAACACGTCAACCTGTAGTTCTGGTGCTCTTACGTATCTCAATTTTCTCACGCTAGAACGTGCTTAAAATATTGAACAAAATGCTCGCTCTCAAGTTATGTAGACTCGTATGTGAATGTGTGGTTGTAACTTGAACCAAGACATATTACTGACGGCTTCCATTAACATTCTGATTATGTGTGTCTTGTCATTCCCATAAAAAGAAGGAGAGGATATCTTCTTCTTCTTTTTCTTCTTCTTCTTCTTCTTCTTCTTCTTCTTCTTCTTCTTCTTCTTCTTCTTCTTCTTCTTTTTCTTCTTGTTCTTCTTTTTCTTTTTCTTCTTCTTCTTGTTCTTCTTCTTCTTCGTCTTCTTCTTCTTCTTTTTGCTCTTCTTCTGCTTCTTTTTCTTCCTCTAATCCCCCCCCCCCACCCCAAGAGAGCAGCAGAGCAGTGGTCCGACTGCCATGAGCCCACATTTGTATTGAGTTGGTTTTATAAAATTAGCTTGCGCTCCCAGGTCTGTTCAGCCTATTGTGGGTAGCAGGAAATATCGCAGAAAGCAAAGTCGCAGGCTATGACTTGACAACCTTACCTAACTGTCATCAAAACGGTGCAGTCTGGTTTGTTTAGAAAAAAAAAAATTAGCCTTAGTTGACTGTCGATATTTGAATACACAAGAAACAAATTAAAATAATACTCGGAAATAATTGAAACATTAAAATCTGTACTCCGTACAGAGTGGCAAGCATCACTTTAGACGTCCCGGGTGGTTAGCGTCCTTTGGATATTTTCTTCAGGTGATACCGGTGTGTTGGAAAATAAGCAAACAGATAGACTGGCCGTTCTGCACCACTTGGTGATTAACTGATGTATGACAAGCTAGATTTTGTGGGGGCCCTTTGGAAGCGAGAAAATAGTGCAGAGGCACAAATAGATCATTAAGGTCTGTCTGAGGAGACGCTCAACACTCTAGTGAAGGGCGAGACGGATATCCATTCAGACAGATACTGGTACTATGGGAATTTGCTGCTGAAGACGGGAATGAAGCGCTTATGGGGGTGTCCCAGTGCTGTAATGTCATTATTTTGTATTCAACATTTGATAATAATATCCGAGGCATCAGTGGCTGCTATGCATGGGATCGTCAACATTTAAGAAAAACTAACGCGGATATGCTGTCCGGGATATGCTGTCCGGGATATGCTGTCCGGGATATGCTGTCCGGGATACGCTGTCCGGGATATGCAGGAGTGCAGGGGAATGAGCGAGCGAATTTGTTTTTGTGCTGCAACAAAAGTGAAAGCTACAGAAACAAAGGAAACATTCTGAGGAGCATTTATGAACGAATATTGTGTACTGGTTAAGATTAAATAAAATATGTAAAGATGAATAAATTTAGAACTAAGTGTGCATCCGAAAGAAGAACGACATCATAAAGGCCTATAGCCTGCAATGGTTTGGATTTACGGAGAGAATGAGAAATAACAGAGGGATACAAGCTGCATACACACGAATTCATTGTGAGTAAACCCCGAGGTCAAACAAAAAGAATTGGTAAGCGATAAAATATAGGCAGACCTACAAACACTTGGAGTCACCAAATGGAAAGAGAATACCAATCACAGAAATGCTAGGGAAAGATATAAAACCGAATGAAAAGTATAGTAGTATTCTTCACAGTATAGCAAACAATCAAAACGTAAACGTTGCGGCTATGGAGCCTTTTTCAGTATATATATTATATATATATATATATATATATATATATATACTTATATATATATATATATATATATATATCTATATATCTATATATATCTCATATATATATATATAAAAAATCAATGATTTTTGTGTTTGTTTGCCCCCTATAGACTCGGAACTACTGACCGATTTAGCTGAAATTTTCAGGATATGTTTGTTTTGATACCGGATGTTGAACCATCATGGTTTTGAAATTCAACTGTCACTGTTAGAGATAGGGTGACCACAATTTTAAGCCCATAATATTCGAAACTAATATATATATAATTTTAGTGATTTATAATTATAGCCACGTTAGTAATTGCGCATGCGCCGTGCAGCCAACACCTCCTCTAATACATAGAGTAGTTCGTGGTACAGCAAACAAGACTATATTTATATCTGTGCAGGCAATGATTGCCACAATAACTATATTAGACACGATTTCTATTTTCTGTTGTTTTTTTTTTTTTCAAACATCCTTCGATGAGTTGAAAGTAGCCGATGGATTGGTAGGGAAAAAGAGGGAGGGGGGGGGGCCATCAGGGACTATCTCGACGTCTGCGCAGACATTGACTGCGACATTAACCGTGTTAGACACGTGCGATTTCTTTTGTTGTGCCCTTTCATTAATATATTTGGAATATCTGTCTATGAGAAAACAATTGCCTGCTGTTTTGAGTTGTGTTATAATCAGGACACTGCAGTAGGGACACACATCTAAAATAGTTATGTTCTCTTTTCGTTATTACGATTGAGTGGTTGCTTGGTCGAATGGTTAGAACACTCGGCTTTTGAGAGGGAGACCAGGGTTCGAATCCGCAGTAGTTTTTTTTAACTTAGGGCTAAAATAAAATCCTCACCTGCACTAGCCATATGGCCCTTAATGATATATATTTAAAAAAAAAAAAAAAACCAACAAGGACAGGTTTGTGGGTAAACCAGTTGATAATTAAATTTGACCATTTCACATACTTATGATTTAATTTTAAACTTTTCGATTGCATGGTTACGCTAAAATTTCATAGTTTTCCATTTATTTTCATTTAGATTTAATTATTTCATCTGCGTTGGAATTTTAAGCTGTGCTGTTTGCCATAGCGTTCATTTCCTAATTCTAGTGTATTTTTCCTGTTTTAATTGCTTTTCGATTGGGTTTTTTCCCCTCTCAACTACTTCGATGAGGGAAAGAGTAGTCGGTGAAATTTTTTTTTTGGGGGGGGGGGGGGGGGGGGGCAAACTGAGAGAGCTTTAAGTCACAGTAACTGCTTTACCCACTCAAAGTAGCAGCTGCAGTAGTAGTTGTGGTTGGCCGGTTACACTATAGTGCTCTCATGTGAAGACCGCCTGTAAGGTTATGGCATTCTTCTGTCGGGGAGCGAAATCATACATCCTAACCTAACCAGTCCGTGGCGACAGCACTAGCCATGCGGCGCCAAATATTCTGGCTTACGACTCCCTGTCTACTCCGATGGTAAAACAGATAGCAGTGACATTATTTTAGCTACTGTGGCGGTGGTCGTGGTAGTATTTGTACTGGTACTTGAAGGATGATGCGGTAAATATTACATTAGCCCCATTCACTACCTATTACAATTCCTGCTCCCAATTTAATCCGGATGGACAGGGATGTCAATGTCAGTTACAACAAAAAGAATATCGCCAGGTGATGATTTTTCAATCCTTTGAAGAGGGAGAGAGCAGTAGTCGGTGGAAGAGGGGAGGGGAGAGGGTAATGACTGAAATTTAAGAGCTTTACACATGATTTTTAAGTTCTCATTACTTACTTAAATTGTTCATATTTTACTAACGCTACCTTCACTATTCTAATTTTTGTACGACTTATTTTGTTATTTACAAGTACAGTAGTAGCTTTACTTACGTCTCCTATAAAAATACAAACAGCTTTAGCATGTGATAACCAAATAACCACTTTTGTTACTGTGCTAATAGCACCATTTAAACAACCACTAATATAAAGACACAATTATATAGTGCGTGTTCTAAAGTTGGAAAACCATACTATCTCTATATAAATGTGCAGAGAATGATTGCGATATTAACTATATTAGACAGGTGCGATTTCCATTGTCTTTCTTTTCCAAAAACCTTTGATGAGGGAGAGGGTAGTAGGTGGATTTAGTTGTGGGGGGTGGGGATCAAAGACTATCTCTATATGTGAGCAGACAATGATTGTATTAGACACGTGCGATTTCTATTTTGTTTCATTTCCATGCAGCCAAACTATGCCACAGCAACGCGTGGCCGAGTACAGCTAGTATATATATATATATATATATATATATATATATATATATATATATATATATATATATATGAGAGAGAGAGAGAGAGAGAGAGAGAGAGAGAGAGAGAGAGAGAGAGAGAGGAGAGAGAGAGAGAGAGATTAGTCACTTCTAAACAAATAAACAATATCACTTATCTTCATATCTCGTGGCAGCCGGGTCGATGTCAAGACAATTTTCTGGCGAGGCACGTGGGGCTAGGAAAATTAATATCTGTGGATATGCCAGGGGCCGTCACTCGGGGATAAGAGGAAACTGTGTAGGCAGTTCAGTCCCCTTGGATTAGATGAAGCTGTGTTGGCAGTTTAGTCGACTAGATGCCAGTTCCCTAGGTGTTTATAAAGCAATTTTCAAGAGACTTGCGAACTCTGTCGCTGGAGTGGCTAGATTTAATGACAATCGCCCGGCTCTCTAGCGAAGTTGGTTAAACCTGACTTTCGCGGCGGCCGGGTGACGAACTCCTTGTGGTCCGGGTTCACTCCCGGGGGTAGGCAGAAAAGCCACATTTCTCCCAGATTAACGGTACCTATAATGGAATCAATGCCGAAGGGTTGCGATATCCATAGTACCGAGCCAAAGGGTTTACAACTCATGGTTTCTGGATACGTTAAAAAAAAAAAAAAAAAAATGACAATCACAGAGATTAATAAGCCTCAAGGGCTCGAAATTCGAAAACAATGGCAAACTTCTTAACACACTTCTTCTTAAAGTCTATGCCGTGTGGCGTAGGTAGTCATGTCTATCCACAACCTTCTGTCTCGTGTACTTCAAATAAGCTCTGACACAGATGATCCTCCATGTCATGATGTCAAACTATCCAGTATTTGTTTTATCGGTATTTCTCTGCCCCCCCCCCCTCCCCCTCCAACTTTCCTACTGTCACGATGTACTCCATTTTTCTCCTTCTCATCACACGATCAAAGAATGTAGATTGTCTTTTTCTAATGCTTGCAATCAGTTCTCTTCGTCTCTTCAAGACG
>CAJHNH020002138.1:61634-123684 GCA_905116865.2 Candidula unifasciata
AGGGGGTAGTAAAGAAAATAATAAAATCAACGCATCATGCGTTCATTGGGCTTCTAAATAGGAACATATGAACGTATGATGCGTTCCTTGGGACTCAAAGAGTTAAAGGCCACATGGCTAGTGCTGTCGCCACGACAGTGCAGGTGAGGGTTTTATTTTGCCCCGGGTAAAAAAAAAAGAACTAATGCCTAGTGCTCTAACCATTCGACCAAGCAATCACTTCATCGGAACAGCGAAAAGAGAACAAAACTATTTGAGATGTGTGTTCCTACTACTGTGTCCCGATTATAACACAGTTCAAAACCGCAGGCAATTGTTTTCTCATAGACAGATATTCCAAATATATTATTGAAACGGCACAATAGAAATAGCAGGTGTCTAACACAGTTAATGTCGATGTCATTGTCTGCGCAGATGTCGAGATAGTCCGTGATGCCTCCCTTTCCAATCCATCGGCTACTCTCAAACTCATCGAAGGTTGTTTGAAAAGACAGAAAATAGAAATCGTGTTTAATGCTTATTGTGGCAATCATTGCCTGCACAGATTTAGAGATAGTCTTGTTTGCTGCACCATGGCCTACTCTATTTATTAGAGTAGGCGTTGGCTGTACATTTCTCGCCGGCGAATGGTAGAAGTCTTGCGTTCTGACTACGGCGTATGCGCATTTACAAATGTGACTATAATTAAATGTCACTAAAAATGGAAATATTAGTCTCGAAGATTTTTCCAAAAATTGTAGTAACCTATCTCTAACAATGACAGGTTGGACTTCAAACCATGATGGGTGAACATTCGGTATTAAAACAAACATATCCTGAAAATTTCGGCTTAATCGGTTCAGTAGTTTCCGAGTCTATAGCTCCTAAACAAACACACAAACATTAATTATATATATATATATATATATATATATATATATATATATATATATATATATATATATATATATATATATATTTCTGATGTTCAACCCCACCAGGACAATACACCGGGGAAAAAACACTCGGTGACACGAAGAGCTACCATTCGGATAAGGATCACCCGGGGGATAGGTCCCAAAAACCCTGTTCAACCCATAGGTCGGGTTACACACTCACACATACACACACAAATATCGCAAACCCTTTCTGTAATTCGTTAGTTTATTTTAAATGGATAAAACGTTTACTTGCCATTATGGCTACAATCTTTAATTTAACAGTTCTATTGGAGGTTAAATTTATGTGTATTTCCTTTATTCATTGCAACAATCAGTAAAAGTAAACTGTCGCCAGAGTTATATCCCTTTGAATATATTTCCCTATCCTTAAAAAGGTAATTTAAATAAAATTTTTTTTTTGCTTTTATCTACCTTAAAACCACATATCTATATGTGTCTAGAGAGTATATTTGTCTGTCTCCCAAACTGTTAAATACTAAATACCCTGTTAGTATTACAGGGGATACCCCGGGTGCATTTAATGACACTGAGTAAAGATACTGCATTGGTGAAGACACAGGTAAAGCTTCTTCTTCTTTGCGTTCACCGGCTGTAAACTGCGGCGGTTGTTTGTCCACTTCTGGACTACAGTCCTTTTTGAGAACCTGGGTGTTGCGTGTGCCTCTGTTTGACAGATCTGACTCATTCGTGTGCAGACTGTTAGTTCCTTACCTCTCAGGCAGATGCACTCCGACTTCGAAGGAAGCTACCAATTAGTCGACTCTTACGACATGCTTTTGGGTAAGCAGTGTGGGCTTATTCTTGTTTTCCCTATAATAGGACCCCGGAACTCACACAGAGAAAGGGTAAATAAGAAGACAAGATTTAAATATAGGCTATAGTTGCACCAATATTTCCACTAGGCTTATACAGGGCTGCGGTGTAGACTAAGATGAGGTAGAGGACGGCAGAATAAGACTTTGTTTCACTATCCCGGGCCAAGCCGAGCAATTAAATCTATATATATATATATATATATATATATATATATATATATATAGATGGAGAGAGAGAGAGAGAGAGAGAGAGAGAGAGAGAGAGAGAGAGAGAGAGAGAGAGAGAGAGAGAGAGAGAGAGAACGAACGAACGAACAAACTTCATTTTTAAAAGGTTACCAATTGGGCACGCAAACCCGTCTGTCATTCAGCCCTTCTAAGCACTCATTTTTCAGAGTACCAATGCCTGCTATTATTAATGCTTGTTATGGATATAATAAAGAAATATAAATTACAGAATAATGCATACACACATCATGTGTACACAGTCGTCGTACACACTCACACACACGTATACATACTCCTACGTTCTCATACATGCACACTCATATAGACATACGTTATACATACACACACGCATCTACATACATACAGAAACAAAAAATACAGGCACATACATAGACATAAATGCACAAACAGCAAACACATACATTTATGGATATACATGCACACACACATTCCATACACACACACCTATACGTGCATCCATGCATACACACATATACAATCACATGTACAGACACCAACATATGCCCACAACCACACATTTACACTCACATGAATACATACACCCACATACATACATACATACATACACACGCATACATGCATACATACACATATTTATACATACACTCACATCTTTACACACATACATACATACTTAAATACACACACATACACCCACAAACTTACACAGCTAAATATGCATACATACACTCACCAGCATGCATACATACGGGAGAAAGAGAGAGAGAGAGAGAGAGAGAGAGAGAGAGAGAGAGAGAGAGAGAGAGAGAGAGAGAGAGAGAGAGAGAGAGCATTGCCAGAAACCTATCCATGAAAGATATAGGGTAGTAACGAAATGACAATACAGTAGTTAATGCCTAAAGTCATGTTTGCTATAACGAACATGTGCATTTGAATATTTAGCGTAATGCAATAAATCTCAGGCACGATAGTTTGCATTAGCGAATGGCATTTCCTTTGTTTGTCTTTCCATTACTCAAAGTTTAAAAAAAAAAAATAACTAGAAGTTAAACTTCCACATTTGCAAATCAAATAAAAACGGTGGGGGAAGGTGCATACTGAAACTATCGTGATCGTTAGGTAACTTTTGGTATTTTCTAATATAAAAAGAGGTGAAACTGTTTTCCACGAGCGTCTTAGCCTGAAGGTCTATTCATTTTAACCCCCCCCCCCCCCCCCCCCCCCACCGCATCCCACCCCTTTTTTCTCCTTAATTTGTTCCCCTTTACAGAGTAGTTTTAGCTCCCAAATAATTTGTTGGGAACAGAAGTCTCTCCATTTCTCGTCATATATGGATGTTCTCATCGTAAGCATTTGTTTGTACATTTTAGAAAACTAAATCCCCCCTCCCTTAATTTAACGTTAAGCTTATCATAATAACAGTGACATTAATTGTTATTTTTATTACGCAGTTAAGTAAGGCATCAAGAGAGGGGCCTCAAACGGCGTAGACTCCTTAAATTCTACAATAATAATAACAAATGTTATTATCTTTATTCATGCACTAGGAAACCATGCTTGAGCCCGTCCCATAGCCCCTAGAAAACTCGGCTGAGACCCTCAGGCCAACACCCCCCCCCCCCCCCCCACACCCCAATGTTTTCTCTACGACAGCGCCACCTGGTCTTTTTCGTTGTACGCCTGGGTTGAAGAAATTATATTCAGAGAAGGCAAGGAGACTTTTAACTTATCCTTATACTATTTTTGTTAATGTATTTTTTAAAATGTTCTTAAGCATACCACTTTATCACTTGTGACGGGCTGGCAGTTTTGCTAGCTGTAAATTTCATTCTGATAAGCTGTTATCTTTCTAGTTGCTTGGTAATGTGAGGTATGCGTTTCAGCTGACGTCATAGGATTCGTAATGTTCTTGAAGGTTTCTTGAAATAACGAAAGCACCAGCGAACGGACGAAAGAACGAAAGCACCAATGGACGAACGAATTAACGAACGCACCAACCAACGAACGAATGAACGAAAGCACCAACGAACGGACGAATGAACGAAAAGCACCAACGAACGGACGGAAGAACGAAAACACCAACGAACGGACGGTTGAATGTTATTTTTTTCCTATAGAGAAACAAACTGGGCAGTCAGGCCTGCCTAACATCTGCCCTTCTAGCCTCTGATCTCCCATAAATTATCTCTTATCTTGTGTTAGAATTATATCTCTAGTTTCTATTTAGCTGATGCATGTCTTTTTGTGAGTTATGCGTTCACGGGTATTGATTGGCACTGGTTAAAATAGAGGAAGGAGGTATTTTTTAAAGTACGCACTAGGCAATACAAGATTTGAAGTATATATAACCCATTGAAAAAAATATTACAGCCCCCCCCCCCCAACCCGCATCTTCTTCTTCTTCTGCCTTTCTATCCCCCAATGGAGCATAGGCCCTCAACTAACTCACGCCAAGTCGTTCTATCCTTCGCCATTGCATGGAGCTCTCCCCATGTCCTCCCAATCTTTCTAACCTCATTCTCCAGCTCTCTTTTCCATGTGTTTTTTGGCCTTCCTTTATTCCTATGCCCCTGTGGGTTCCAATGCAAAGACATTCTAGTTATGCTGTTCTCCTGTTTTCTCAGTGTGTGCCCTATCCAACGCCAGCGTCTTTTCCTCACCTCCTGATCCACTGAAGCCTGTTTAGTTCTCTCCCAAAGTTCTACATTAGTTATTCTATCATACCATTTTATTCCCTCTATTCTGCGCAGGCACCAGTTAATGAATGTCTGTAATTTATTAGTAATTGCCTTGGTTGTTCTCCATGTTTCCGCCACATACAATAGTACTGATTTAACATTAGAATTAAAAATTTTTAGTTTAGTATTTCTTTTAATTTCTTTTGACCTCCACAAATTCCCTAGTGCTATGAAAGCCCCTCTTGCCTTTTGTATTCTTATTTTAATATCTCTATCAGTTCCTCCATCTTTAGCTACATTACTGCCTAAATAGGTGTACGACTCCACGTCTTGCAGTGGGGTGCCACTAAGAGAAACCACATTACTATTTGCCTGATTTATTCTCATTATCTTTGTCTTTCCTTTATGGATTTTCAGACCAAGCTGCTGTGATCTCGCATTAAGTATATTTAATTTATCTTGTATCTGATTCCGTGAATGGGACAGAAGAGCAATATCATCAGCGAAGTCCAGATCATCAAGCTGTTTTGTAGGGGTCCACTGAATTCCATTCTTGGTGTTAGCAGTTACTGTTTTCATAGTCCAGTCTATAGCCAGTAAAAATAAGAGAGGCGACAAAAGACATCCCTGTCGCACACCTGTTTTTTTTTTTCAAATGCATCTGTTAGCTTTCCCTCATGAAGAACTCGACATTTCATGTCTTTATATGTTGCCTTTACTAAGTTGATAATTTTCTGTGGGATTCCATAGTGCCCCATCAATTTCCAGAAAGATTCCCTATCAATGCTGTCAAATGCTTTTTCATAGTCTATAAATCCAATGTAAAGTGATGAGTTCAGTTCAATACTTTGCTCTATTATAATACGTAATGTGGCTATCTGATCAGTACAGGATCTGTTTGACCGAAAACCTGCCTGCTCATCTCTTAGCATTTTATCAATAGCATCTTTTAATCTTTCCAAAATAATTCTACTTAATATTTTTCCAGGAACTGACAGCAGCATAATTCCTCTATAGTTTTCACACTCCTGTAGATCACCTTTTTTGGGCAGTTTCACAAGATATCCTTCTCTCCAGTCTGCTGGTATTTCTTCGGTCTCCCAGACTTTACTGAATAATCTATGTAGCAATTCTGTTGATGTGTTTATGTTGGTCCTGATGGCTTCAGCTGGGATACCATCTGGGCCTGACGCCTTTCCTTCCTTAAGAAGATTTATAGCTTTTCTAATTTCCTCTTTGGATGGTATCTCACAGTTGATATCCAGTTCCATTTCTAAAGGCTGGATATCTGGGGGAACCTCTGGGCTGGTCTATTTAGAAGCATTTTCAAAAATATTCAACCCATCTGTCCATTTGATCTTTAGTGTTAGTTAGTACCTTTCCTTGACTATTTTTGATTGATCCAGTTGGCTGACTATATTTACCTACTAATTTTCTCGTGTTACTGTAAAGTTCTCTGAGGTTTCCTTTTTGCTGCTGCTGTCTACGCTTCTTGTGCTAGATCATTTAGATATTTCACTTTATCTGCCCTTATATGCCTCCTAACTTCCTTGTTGGCTTCTGTGTAATTCTCCTGAGCTCTAGCTTTAGCAGCTCTAGTTTTGCTATTGTTTAATTCTGCCTTTTTACTTTTCCTATCTTCAATCAGGTTAATGGTTTCTGGTGTTATCCATGCTTTATGTTTCCTTTCTTTCTTGCCAGGAACTTCTACGTAAGATTCATTCCAGATTCCTTTGATCTGATCCCAGACTTCTGTGTTGACATCTTCAGCTAACTGCTGCAACACCTGGTACTTATTAGAGACCGTAACTGAGAACTGTCCCTAATTTCTTTATCTCTACATTATATTGGTTTCTATGATTATAAGATGTTATATATCTTTTTAGTTTTAACTTGATTTTGCTTATCACCAGGAAATGGTCAGTAAATACATCGGCACCTTTGAAAGCCCTAACATCGTAAAGGGATGATCTAAACTTTTTGTTAATACATATGTGGTCAATTTGATTAGTTGTCTTATGGTCTGGTGATTCCCATGTTGCCTTGTGTATACTTTTATGGGGAAAAATACTTCCACCAATAACATACTGGTTACCTGCACAAAAATTTGTGAATAATTCTCCATTTTTATTCCTTACTCCTAGACCATGTCTCCCCATAATTTCTTCATAACCTGTGTTGTCTGATCCTATCTTAGCATTCGAGTCACCCATCAAAATTTTTAAGTTGCCCTTTCTTTCATTATTTATAATATTTTGAAGCTGCATGTAAAAATCTTCCTTAACAGATGCATCTTTATCATTTGTTGGTGCATAACACTGCATTACCGACATGTTCACCTTCTGTTTTACTGTTCTAAAGGATGCTCTTTTATTCTGGAACTCACAGCTTCCCATTCTATTAGTGCCCTGTCTGCTTCTTTTGATAGCATCAGGGCCACTCCTTCACTGTGCGGCGAATTTTCCTCTGTGTGTCCTGAGAACAAAATAGTTTCTCCTGAATTAAGAATACTTTTCCCTGTCCCAGTCCATCTAATTTCACATAACCCCAAAATACTAATTCTATAATGTTTCATTTCCTTTGCTACTTCCATTGTTCTCTCTATATCATAAAGAGTTCTAACATTCCAGGTGCCAATTCTGGAGGTTTTCCTAGCTGAGAGGAGGTAAGTCAACGATCCGGACTCCTTACGGCTTTCTCCACACCGTGTCATACTTCTTCTATTTGAAAAGCCTCCCCCTCATCTTGGTTGGCTGAATTTTATCTGCTTCTCTTTTTGACTTATCCATGGTTGGTTGGTTTTTGTGGCTATAGTTTTTACAGGATGAGGTAGCCAACCTCAAGCCTAACCCCACCCTTAGTCGCCTCTTACGACATGCCTGGTAGGGTGCAGTGTCACTATTCTTTGCTTCCCGTGAGGGACCCGGTGACACACGGGCGCCACCCCGCATCATAGAACGAAATTTTTCGTTATTTTGAAGCCCCACCCTGGCTGTTGCCGGGGGCCCTAATATAACCCAACCTATGGGTTGAACGAGGTTTCTGGACTTATCCCCGGGTGATCATCATCCGAATGGTGGCATTTTGCGTCACCGGATGTTTATCGCTCAGTGTGATATCCTGATGGCGTTGAATGAAAATCAGTATATTACCCAATTTCTATGTATCACAAATTTGACGGATTCAGTATCTAATTTCTAATAGTCTTTATCATTCTCATCATCATCCTCATTATAATCAAAATCATGATCTTCTTCTCCTACTTCTAACCTAAATTGTGTTCTGTTTATATATTCCTTTTGTTTCTCTTCTTCTCAGAGCTCTGTCTGTTTTTTCTCCCGGTATTTACCACCTTTGTAGTGTAGACAGTGGGTCTTTGAGCATTGGTATTTAGGGTTTTACTTAGTGCTGTCCCAACAGACTGTACAGTCTAGTGTCTACTTTTACTCCTGTAATTTATATATATATATATATATATATATATATATATATATATATATATATATATATATATATATATATATATATAACCACCATAACTTTACTGGGAATTAGAACCTGGGCCTCCCACATGAGGGATCAGTGTTTTACATGTTACCAGGCGCTCGTCTTAGTAATCTCCAGTACCAGTTGTCCTCCCCCCTGCTGGCTTTGGTTTAGTTTAAGCACTTGAGTTTGTGTCCACATCCGATTATACAGATCTGTCTTAACTGATTCCTCGCTTGTCAGTCAGATGGGCAGAAGATGTCATGGCTGACCTTTCTTACGATGTGTGTATATATATATATATATATATATATATATATATATATATGCTATCGGCACATGAATGATACTGTAATGTTGTGAATTCCCGGGGAAATCCCAGAGAGTTACCGTTGGGGAGGACAAGGTCAGAGGACCAGTGATACAAGAGGAAAACGAGATAAGTGGGTCTCGAGTATCCCGTGGTGAGCGAATAAGGGATACAAGAAAAGAGTGAGACTGGAACCAAAGACGTGAACCGAGAGACGGTAGTAAGACAGTTGAAGTTTGGACCTGGTTGCGAGAGGTCGTGAGAGAACACCTGATTAGAATGGAGAACTTGTGAACACGTATAATTGATCGAGAGAAGACTTGAATGTTTTCTGATTGCCAGTTTCAACATGTATAACACCAGATACAAGGCTTTAGTATGATATGGATGTGTGATTCGAGAGATACGGATGGGTCAAAGCAGTGTGCGAGAGAGTTTGCCAGGCCATCAGAAATGAGCCATGCATAGTGACCACGAGGACGAAAGAATGCGCTGTCAATGAGATGTTTGATTTAGCGAATAAAGGTCTATAACTGAACATTCTGTTTTTGGTGTGTCATAGCAACTAAGTGTTCGTCAATACAGCAATGTGGTTTGTAGAAACAAACCCCAAGCAGAGCACATTGCAGATACAGGTTTTGAGATGGGTTCATGGAATCATAATTCCAAAGCCCGTGTTACCTGGAGGAGGCACATCAGGAAGGGAATGAGAATAAAGATATAAATTATTGCAGAAAAGATGAGAACTGAACGTCTGTGACCAAACACACTAAATACAAATGATGGCCAAAGCGGTCCTGAAATCCCATGCTTTAATTGTGGAAGACTTCTTAAGGCAGGTGGGTCTTGTTAGTCACACTCGCCATCGCCAGGGGCAGTGAGTCCCACGCCTTCTTATAGCACAATATAACATCAACTCCCGGAAAGACGAAAAGGTAACAACAACAAGCAAATACATTCCGCTCACGAAGCAAACTTTGTAAGCCAGGCCCGATTTAGAGCCTGTTTCTGGGATGACCACAGAGAGATCTAGATATGTCTAGATATATTGCTATATAATTATTGGGTTCTTGTAGCTAATGTAAGCTTGTGTCATTTTAATAGGCTTTTGATGTTCGGGATCTGTGACCATTGCGTATGCAATTGTGGGTAATCAGGTAACCACCATATTTAGGGGTGAACTGATGTATTACAAATGAGACTTTGTGAGGGCCTTTTGGGTGCGAGTGAACTGTGCGGAGGCACAAATAGATCATCACTGACTGAGAAGAATAGCGCCGAGGCGAGTTAACAGGGGATCTGACTGACGCTCAACATTCAATGGAAAGGCGAGATGGATGTATAATCACACAGTTACCGGTACCACAGGAAATGGAACTCGTCGCTTGCTGCTGAAGATAGGGACAGGGCGCTAATGAGAGTGTCTCGAGTTCTATGATTCCTAATTCAACATTCAACAATCAACATTCATCATTCAACAATCAAGTGATCGCAGTTCTAACTTTACTGCAAACCGGTGAGCCCATAGTTGCCTCCGTTCATGTACCAACGAAAGTCAGACAAAATACACATTAAAGGCCTTGTGAAGAAATTTGACATTCACCCATTAAATGCATAAGGCAGAGGTCAGAAGTGTCAATACATGTAGTTGTAGCTATACACCCGTAGCTTCACAAACCTCATTCTCATTACCTGATCTTCCTCTTCTTTTTCGTTTGCTTGAAATAGATTATCTATATCTGCAATTTTGTCTCTTGTATGAACTTCACTGTCTTTTGTAATTCACTCATCGATCCGTTAATTTTGACTTGCATCTATGTTTCTCTTGGCCAAAGGTTTTGCCTCTTATATGTTGTATTTGGGACAGTCTTGGAGGACATGATCTCTTGTCTCAGGTGCCAATACTCACGTGCACGTGGCTGATTCGCTAATTTTTAATTTTGTGTACATGTGGCTGCGAAGTCGATTGTGTCCTGTTCTAAGACGTAGAAAAATAACTTGCATTGGTCTGTCCACAAAATAGTAAAAGTCTTGTGCCGGTTTTTGTGGCTTTTTGATTGATTTGATTATTCTCTTCTTTTCTTGATAAAAGACTATTACCTGATCAAATCACATATTTTCTAGCACTGTATGAAAACATAATTGTGTCCCTCCTACCATTTATCTGATGTCATAATTTCTTAGTTCGTCTTTTGAGTACTTCTCCTTGGGGTCTCATCATACGCGGTGCAATTTTGTGTTCAAAAGAGCGGAAACTAATGACGTGTGAAATGAGACGTTTGAAAAAGCAGTCAACGTATCAAGAAGAGACCATAAAAGAAACGAAAAAAAATCATTAGAACGTTAGAAACAACACCTTTAATTCGAAATTGGAAGTCAAAGACTGAATTGGTTTGGCCATAGGGTCAGAATGAATCTAGCGTCACCGGTTGCAAGAGCATACGACAAGAGAATGGAAACATCAAGAGGCAGAGGGCGGCCAAGACGATAGATGGAGTTAACAACCTGCTAAAACTCAGTAATATCAAACTAATGAGCACCCACTATCCTGGTAACCAATAGATTGAAGTGCCTACGACGAGTAACGATATTGAAGACGACGACTAACGATCTTAAAGACGACGACTAACGATATTGAAGACGACGACTAACGATATTAAAGACGACGACTAACGATATTGAAGACGACGACTAACGATATTAAAGACGACGACTAACGATATTGAAGACGATGACTAACGATATTGAAGACGACGACTAACTATATTGAAGACGACAACTAACGATATTGAAGACGACGACTAACAATATTGAAGACGACGACTAACGATATTGAAGACGACGACTAACGATATTAAAGACGACAACTAACGATATTGAAGACGACGACTAACGATATTGAAGACGACGACTAACGATATTGATATTTACTAACGCTACCTCCGCTATTCTCATATTTTAAACGACTTACTTGGTTATTTACAAGCACAGTAGCAAGCTTTACTTCCGTCTCTAAAAAAAAAAAAAAAAACACACAAACAGCTTTAGCATGTGATAACCAAATAATCTTTTTTTTTTAACTGTGCTAATAATGCCATTTAAACGACCACTAATATCAAGACGCACTTATGTGTTGCGTGTTCTAAAGTGGCAAACCAGACTATCTCTATATCTGTGAAGAGAATTATTACGACATTAACTATATTAGACACGTGCGATTTCTATTGTCTTTCTTTTCCAAAAGCCTTTGATGAGGGAGCGAGTAGTAGGTGGATTTGGGAAGGTGGGGGGGGGGGGGGGGCATCGAAGACTATCTCTGTATATGCGCAGACAATGATTGCGACAGTAACTATATTAGACATGTGCGATTTCTATTTTCTTTCTTTACCATTTAGCCAAACTATGCCACAGCAACGCGTGGCCGGGTACAGCTAGTTCGTTTTATAAAATGCAGTTTTATCTTGTCTTATTCTGTTTTTTAACTGTGTGATGCATCTTTTATCGGATGTTATCCAATGTGCTAAGATACTTAAATGTATCTGCGTGTCCTAAAATAACGCCCTTGACTTTTGTTGTACATTTTCTTGGAAATCACCATTACTTCTGTCTTTCCATTATTCAAACTGAGACCCATTTAATCACTTTAGACCATCACCAAATCTATCAATTCATGTAGATTTTTCTGAATAAAATTGACCTAATTACGTAGGTAAAATATTCCGTCTGTCATAGCTCAGTTGTTTGTCAAACATATTTCCAAATTTGTTTCGCCAATTTGTTAGAAACTGTAGAATTCAGATGGCCTAATCCCTGTAATCCATTTTAGAAGATATAGGCTAGAAATGGCTGTGAATGATGCTGTTATTATTTGTAATAAAGTTGAACTAGTTAGGGCTAAGTTGAGGCACTATGTTTCCACATTTCGCAGGTTTCATCAAGCACATGAAAGAGCAGCTGAAGAAGAGAACAAAATGGATAATAGGGTAAAAAGAGCAAGATGAAGTATCCAGGCAGCTGAGGAATATCCTGAGGATATCTCATATGCTCCCCGAGTGAGTTTCTGAGCTCCATTATTGAGAAAACAAGAATAGACCCACTGCCTTCTTAAAAAGCATGTCGTAAGAGTCGAATAATTTGGACTTTCCTTTGAAATTAGAGTGCATCTGCCTATCAGGTAGGGAACCAATAGCCTACACACAGATGAGCCAGGTCTGTAAAACGGATGTGCACGCAACACTCAGGTTCTGGAACACGTCCAAAGTCCATATGTGGACCAGAACTTTTCGCTGGAGTTTACAGTCAAGGATCAAGGTCAAGGATTTTTGTAAGAACCAGCATGGTCAGTTACTTTGTGCGATTTTTTTTCAGAATCGCTTTTTAAGAATGACAATAGGTAGATAGAAGGTCTGGAAGGTACTAGGTTTGACGAGGGTAGGGCATGTTTTATTTCTTATAAAATGTCTTTTGTTCTCACTGTATTAAAGGTTAAAAAGTAAAGTCGGGAGATTTAAACCAGCGTCATTGCACATGGTTGTAAACCATAAGTGCTCTGCCACCAGTACAGACAGCTGATAAGAAACTGTCCGCCTGTGTCGCCGTCCGGACGCAACTCCGTTGCTACAGCGACCTTCCTCCATTTTTCCCAGAGTGTTAACTCTGGTACCCATTACACAGAGGCTGGGAGAACCCCGGGAACCGTCCTGTTTTGAACACCGACCATGGGCTGCAGAAAGTCGCAGCTGAATTTGAAAGCGAGTCTCCTATCTGTGACAGTACTGATTACAGTCACGAATATTACAAGAAGGAAACAGAAGGAAAGAAGCACAGAGGAATAAGAAGGCATAGAGTCGCTTGAGAATAAAAAGGTCGCTACATAGTATAACAACCCTGAGGGCATTGACTCAAGAGTCGACAAAGACGTGGGTGCATGCCAAGCTAGTCCAGGAACTATTGTAGGCCAATATACTCGTAAATTAGCAGAGGCAGGGCAACGAACAAAGGCAACGACACAAGATTTCCTTGAGTTTTTCCATCCAATTATGCAAAGTGGCTTGGAAAACCATCTTTAGCGGAAAAGAGTAGGGTTAATGAACCTAAAAAGACACAGGTTCATGAACTCGGGTACAAAGGAGAGAGGTAGAACCAAGCAGCTTCATGGGTATATACACTGCGAGGGAACCCTGACAGAGACACTTGCGCCGAGATCTCTGCCAACGAAGGATGCTGTGGGCATTCGGATAATGTCGCTACGATGGAGCTAAGTCCATACTTCTGTTGTGGAACTTGCCAGATATGCATGAAACATTGCTTGATTATTTGTGACATGGCAGTTTCTGTCATGGTGGGGCTGGGTTGGCTATAGGTAAGCTAGTCTTTGGACTTCAGTCAGCTATATCAGATGGTAGTTGGTATTTGGCTATAGGTAGATGGTATCTAGACTGAAATCTAGACTGTATGGTTAGATGGTAGTCAGTATTTGGAAATAGAGCAGATGGCTAGATTATAGGCGTTATTTGGCCTATTATTTGTAGAGCAAAAAAGGATATTCTAGGCGTCACTTGCTAGTTTATCGTTGAGTAGAGTGGATTCTGCTGTCAGTTGCTGAGTTTTATAGTGTGAGGACGTTCTTTTCATAACATAATATAACATTTGTTGGTTGTGTAACACGAGATAGACGACTGTGTAATGCTGTTTCTTAATAAACATGATTGTTAGTTGTTATTATTTTATTCAATCGTTAGTTTGTTGAGTATAGGAGTGGTACTATTATTGCTAGTTGCTGTAGTCTTTACACCACCACTTTACTTTATCTCCTCTCTCCTTCATAAGACCTCCACTGACTATTACCTGATCGTTTGGGGTGTAGACTTATTACTACACTCTCCACACTGGAAAACCTATTGTCCTCTTATACATTCTTTAACTGTTATTTCTTCTCGTCTGTCTCTCTCTCTACTTTTATATCTTCTTCTCTCTATCCCCTCTTTAAAAGGCTCCCTGTGACATATCGACTGCGCTAACGCGATCCCTCACTGTATTGGTCTGTGCAATGCTGAGAGATACAGTTGCCACTGACCTCACATCTCTTTCAAGCTCCCTGCCAAATAGCGCATCTTATGTAAAAATGCTTCTAAAGTAATGTAATTTAGAAATATGCTTGATCTTTAAGGTGTTAATATGCACGTTGAATACTCTAGGTTGTTTAGGCATTTCAAAGGTACTGTCTTAGAGGCTGGCTTTCATGCTGCACTTCTTTCATACCGTTTTATCAGTGGTCGTTTTTACAAATTTCTCTTTAAATTCGCAGAGTAAATCAATGTGGATTTGTCCGTTTTCTGAGTTTTACACCTTTTCCATTTTTATTACTGAAGCATTGATTATCGTTAAACATAACAGATATAATTACAGCATTGTTTAACGTTGAAAATAAATTATATGATTACTGCATTGTTTAGCGTTAAAAATAAATGGTGTAATTACAGCACTGTTAAGCATTTAACATAACTGATGTAATTACAACATTGTTAAGCATTACACATATCTGATGTAATTACATCATTGTCTGGGGTTAAACATAACCGATGTGGTTACTGCACTCTTTATCGTTACAGATAACTGATGTAATTACAGCATTGTTTGGCGTTAAACATAACCGATGTGATCACTGCACTCTTTAGCGTTACAGATAACTGATGTAATTACACCAGTGTTTAGAGTTAATAATAAATTATAACCTGTTTTTTTTTTTAAATGTGACAGTATTTAGAATATTTCGACAGCAAAAAAATCGTGTAAAAATAAGACTTTACTTATTTCGCTATATTTACTGAAAACGTCCTGATTTCCTATTTTATATGCAAGCCGTTGTTTTGTCTGCTATGGGTACTGTTGCTGTGAACTGAAACTTTTGTCAAGGCACATAATAAACAGTAAACATTGCATAATTTGTGCCTGGTATATTCTGGTGTACTGGGTAATGAGTAGACTGATAGATTAGCTGCTGATGCTTCTCTGGTCGGTGAACTAGTCTGTGATATAATGGTACCAGTGAAGTAACAGACGGGGCATCAGAACAGAGTCTACATAACTCGAAAGACGACTTAAGCTTGAAGTTTACAGAGGGTCTATTTGTTTTTAATTGCGCAGGGGAAAGGAGAGATGCATTTTTAATCAAGCTGCAAGTGGCACTATCACAATGGGAATTCTCACTACAAAGTGTCTAAAAAGTGTCGGTACTCACTACAAAGTGTCTAAAAAGTGTCGGTACTCACTACAAAGTGTCTAAAAAGTGTCGGTACTCACTACAAAGTGTCTAAAAAGTGTCGGTACTCACTACAAAGTGTCTATTAAAGTATCAAAAAGAAATGATGCCTACAAATAAGGGTAGCGTTGATGTAACTATTGCGTATCGCCGGGATAAACACAAGCCCGGATAATGATTATTCTTTTCCTTTTACCCACTTATATAATGAATGACTGAACACACACACACACACAAAAGCAATTACAGAGCTCGACAAAGGCAAAAGCATACAAACGTTTGACCCAAAAGGGGACAGTGCACGTGTGCGTAGTTCTTTCTGCATTCACTCATAAAGACAGAAATGCTCAACGGAAAGAATTGTGCGCTACAGTTTCATATTGGGGGTGGGGGGGGGGGGAAGAGGAGAGAGGAATTATTCCAGTTCCTTTTAAGAGAAGATCAAAAACAGCCACGTTAAACCTGCTGCTAGCTAGCCGAAGCTGGGGAAATTATTGCGATAATTCCTGTATTCACCGCTTTTTAGAAAAGTAAAAGTATAGGACACGAAATGTACAGGTTAGGATGTTTATCTTTGCTATACATCAATCATCTTACCGTAAGTCGCACTAGGGTCTTCTGGATGAGTAACCGGTGTTTCAAACGCTCCTTACAAAAGAAACGGTTCCAATACGTCGAATTGTTCATGAAACAAGCATGGCGTTGTTTGTACTGCCGTGGGTGGTTTCGTCATCGTTATTGTTGCTGCTGCTACTGCTACTGTTTTTGTGGTTAACACTAAGAATAAACACACAGTGTTCTGTTATATATCCCTATTTCCCAGTGTCGAAATAGGGACAGTTCCAACAGCGTCCCTGCCCTCTCAACCCCCCCCCCCCCCCCCGCAATATGTGGGTTCCAGTGCCCCAGTGCTCCAGATTTGAAAGAGAAAAAAAAAACCCCACTACCCCTGCACTCTTTACAAGCATGTCATAAAAACTCAGTGAATTAAGATACATTTCCTTGAAAGTCAAAGTGTATCAGCCTGACAGGCGGGGATATTCATCAGTCTGTATACGGATACAGAAAAACTACAGTTTTGGAACACGCCACAGTCTAGAAGTGGACGAACAACCAGAACTGTCCCTGGGAGTTTACAACCAGAACACGAAGAAGAGGAAGCATGCGATGACTCTCATTTTTCTTCTATCTGGCTCGCATCATCGCACGCTTGCTATCTCACATACCGACATCACAGGACGAGCAGAAATTGGACGACTGGAAAAACAACACGATACTGTTTCAGCACTTTAATCTTCTACTCGCGGCTTCCTCAGCCGGCACATGAAATAGACTACTGTCCAGGCACACATTATAACTCAAATATCAAAAGTGTCAGTATTACCTTCTATCCGAAATCGCAATCGTCCTACACTAGCATCATGAACGAAAACACAACAGCTGTCCTGACAGAAAAACTAACTCGGCCCGCAGACATATTGCCTGCCAGCTTGTCTTGCCAAGTTGGACGTTGGAGGAACAAAAACACTCAAACACATGTTGAATCCGCACATCATCAACCGTTGTCCATGCACTCTGTTCCTGGGTCCAAACGAGACTCCCCCTCAGCCCTTTCTAGGGCATTATATAGCCTTTTAATGCCCCGCTTCGTTTTTCCCGAATACTCCGTGTCCCTTCAGTCCCATGAATCCTATTTGGCCGGCAATTGCGTGGCCCGTGATTCATCGTTCTTCGCATGAAGATCGACTGTCAGCATTTCTCTATAATTCCCGTGAAGTTTAGACTCAACAATTCCCGTGTCGTCCCAGTTAGAGTCAAAATATTCCACTCACATTTATTACTGTCATCTGTCGGGCATAAATTAACTGGGAGAAAATGAGGCTCACTACAAAGCAGATGAAGAAAAGTCCTTCCATTACACATGCTTATAGTTGTTGCAGTTGCTGGCGTTATTGGTGTTTCTGTTGGTGTTTTCGCTTTAGCTGCTGTTGTTGCCTTAGTTGTTTCCTTAGTTGTTTAAGAGAGTGAGATACGATATCTTTATGACTGCACTGAAGGAGAAGGAGGTCTTCCATGGCTGGTGAACTGGGTTGCAGCTGTCCTGTATTCAAGTCGGGTTGCTCTCTGACTGGGCTCATGGACCTCAGAACTATTCAGTTTGGCCCCAGGACTGCCATAGGGATTAGCGATCTCGCCTGTGCTCTTTAACGTGTATACGATCAAGATTACAAGCCTAGAAGTACCAGGAGTTGAAAGAATACTGACTTTTGCAGATGATATACTTGCATATAGCCAGGGGGAAGAGAGGGAACAAACAGCCCGGGAGCTACAAGCGACAGTAGACAAAGTGACTGAGTGATGTACATAAATGAGGGCTGTCGTCAACACAGAAAAGGCGTCTCTTTAGTGGTGTTCTCTAGACAACATCATTTTTAAAGCTAATGTCCCAAGTCTCACGATAGATGGTAGAGAGGTCAACAGAGAGAGCAAACTGAAGTATGTAGGAATTACATTTGTCAGGAACCTGCCCTTTAAGGACCATGTGAAGAGTGTTGTGACAAGTTGCCAAAAAGGACTTGGCGCACTTAAGACTATGGCTGCAATTGACATAGAGCAGAGAATGCATTTTACACTATATAAGCACCTGATCTTGTCAGTGGTTGATTATGGCCTGGGACTGCTTACCGTCTCAAAAGAGTCAGATGGACAAACTAGAGCGCAGTGGTGTGTATGCGATACATCCTTGGTTTGCCGCCTGTTGTAGGTAGGCACAAGGTGCGGCAGGCGAAGTTATATCTCAGGGTAGCTGCAGACATAGACTACCCTTTGCATGAAGCTCTGAGTGCAGTTAAGGGTCAACGGCTGATAAGAGGCAAGTCATGGATGGCTCAGGCAGAAGACACAATCAGACAGGTCTGCATCCTTGGGAACATTAGGCGAGGAGAGGAGTGGGTCAAAGTGCCATTGGAACAGTCAGACTTGGGTAGGGTCAGAATCAAACTGAGCCGGAAAGGCAGAGACTGGCCAGCAGGTGCCACGGAGATAGAACTTCAGCAATTGATTCAAGATAATGAGCGCTCAGAGGATTTTATCATTTACACAGACGGTTCAGTGTCAACAGCAAAAGAAGTGCTTGGGGCTATTTAGCAAAAGTTAATGGTCGACGTTCGGTGGAGGAGAGCCTAGCATATGATACCACAACATCCAGCTTAAGTATTGAGGTGGAGGTGGTCACTGAAGCGTTTCGCTGGCTAGAGAACACGACACACACACACACATCGTGATTGTAATTGATTCAGAAAACATGCTGAGGAAGATCAGGACAGGCATGCTTCGTGAAGAGTGGCATGCTTCGCTGCGGAGGACACGGGGGAGGAGTATTATCTGTATTTTTTCACCGGGGTACGCCGGTGTGTTGGGAAATGAACAGGCGGACAAACTGGCTGGCTCTGCACAACTTTGTGGAATACCGATACATGATCAGGCAGACGTGGTTAGTGCCTTGTGGGAGAGCGCGTACAGTTCGGAGGAGCAGATGGATCACCACAGTCTGGTGAGACTGATGCAGGGGGGGGGGTGTGATGAGAGGTTCTTGCAGATGTTCGAGGCTCAGAGGAAAGGCAAGACGGACGTTTAATCAGAATGCTACTGGCACCATTAGTATCAGAACTCTTCATTGGCTGCTGAAGATGGGGATGGAGCTCTTATTGGAATGCCCTGTGCTGTGATGTCGGTACTTGAATCGAATCAAATCAAGTCAAATCAGTTTCCTTAGTTGTTTTGCTGCTCTTGATAAGATAAAGGCAGCTAAATGTGCGTGTTTCCTATGTAGATATTTATTCTTTAGTTTTGCAGCATCACCATCATGTAGCAAGTCACTTACAGAAAGCTGCTGCCATCCCACCATGCCTGAAAGAAACTCTTTGTCACCCGCCATCTTTCACACCTCATTCAGTTTCCGGCCCACGGCGCATCTGATGGTCTGTGTCCATCTTCGTGTTAATGAGTCCTAGCTTCTTTTACCCGGCTGCTACTGTTGGATCCAATCGACCGTGACGTTTGATAAGGTAAACCGTTTACTAAACGTATTTAAGTTTCCGAAAAAGGTTGTTGTTTACCAGCCGGCTTTCCTTGCTGTTCAGACTTTTTTCAGGATTTAAATGTATAGAGGATTACGTTCGAGTCTTCATTTACAAAGTAGAGGCGTCGTTATCACTGTCGCAGTTTTTGCTACTGCTCTGGTTAATGTTGTTGTCGCTGTTGCTAATGCTATAATTGTCACTGATTTTGTTTCTTCTGTTTTTGTGAAAATCTGCTTACGGTCAGTAAGCGTAAGCTTCGTGTTCTCTTGCCAGCGGAAAGCTCCGATGACCGCCTCCACCTCCATTCTTAAATATATAAATAGGAGGCGACTGCAGTCGAGTAAGAAATGCTAAATATAAAACAAAATGTCGAAACGTTCGGTTATGTTTGTGTGCGTCTTTTCCATTACATACGTTAAGCTTTCTAGTCAGATTCGGTGTTATATCTAGCATTTGATACATGGCCGAGCTAGGGTGCGTTTGGTTGCTGCTTATGTTGTGATGTTGGGAAGTCTTAAGTTGTCAGTGATTTCCTCTATTCATACTCTTATAGGTCCCCCTCTGAATTTGGTGCTTTCCTTTTCATGTTGTATGCCCTCGCGATTGATATTCATGGGTTCATTCTAATTAGGTTTTAGGCAGAAAAAAATTCCTTTGTGGGTTCTGGTACCCACTTGTGGGGGGGGGGGATAAACCCACTGCCTCCCTAACAAGCCTGTCGGAGGAGTCGAATAGTTGTAGGCATCATTCGAAGAGAGTCAAGAAGCCAAAAGGCTGCCTACAAATAAGTCAGATCTGAGAAACAGATGAGCACGTTACACTCAGGTTCTGCAACAACAGTCAAGACGGGAGGTGAAAAAAACCCTAGGATTGTCTCGAGTATACAGACAGTGAACACTAAGAAGAAGAAAGACAAACGAAAACATGGATACATACCCATTCCCCCCCCCCCCCCACCCAACCACATTTTCCCGGATATGTATTTGTTGTATACACTAACAATAAATAAGGAATTAATACTTCTTTTCACGTTTAATGGACACACACTTCGTTGTATTAATTGGCGTGTGAGTTCTTCTCTGGCAGACACCTGAATACAGCTGATCCCGTTAAGAAAAAGGCTGGAAGGAAAATATATTCTAGCTTCTGGAGTTTGTGCTACCTTTGCATGTTGCCAGAAGCACAAAAACAGTTTATAATTGACCGTTGTTTGGATTGCTCAAAAGATAACAGTTTATCAACAGAAATGGGAGAGGGAGAGAAACACACACAGAGTGTGGAACGCATTTGATTAGTTCTGTTCTAATGTTTTGTATTTTCTTCAGTATTTATAGAAATGTGGAAATGCATTATAGGGTAGCAGGTAGGTAAATATTTAACGTTAAAGTGGCATAGGCTGTAAAACCGTACTAGCGCAGTTGATAGCGTTTTTACTATCCTGCTTTGTGGTCACGTGTTCGAATATTCACCAAGGCGAGAAACTAAGCTTTTGATTGCGATACTAGGTCAAGCGACTCTTAATGGTTATGTGAAATGATCTAGAGCGTAAAAGCGGCCTTGCATGATGTTAAGAATATATATATATATATATATATATATATATATATATATATATATATATATATTTATATAAATACACATAAATACGTGTGTGTGCGTGTGTGCGTTTCCTCTTAAAGCTATATAACGCTATCGTCTGAAACCAAAGAAAAGTGAAAACTCCATTTATATATATATATAGCGCCCATGGCTTAGGCGTTGCGAGTCAGAATCGTAATTCCGACATACCGCGATCGAAACCCACTGCTGGCTGCGTGGATTTTTATCATGGTATTGGGCGTCGCAGGTCGACCCAGCCTAAAATGGGGACCAGGATGGCGGTCCTGGGAAAGTAAAGACGGCCGGCGTAATGCTGACCACATAGGTTTCTTTCTCACATTTTTTCACCGTCACGATGTACTCCAGCTTCCTATATTTCATCACAGGACCAAAGAATGTAGATTGTCTCCTTCTGATGTGGGCAATCAGTTTTCTTCGTGAATATGTTTGTTTCAACACATCTTCATTACTGTTTGTTTCTGCCTATCATGCGCAAAATAGTGAAACTGAAACTAAAAATTGCGGTGTGTCTGAATTATAAAGTCCGGAACAGGCCGGATTAATCTGATATTTCACACGGCACCCAGCCAATAAACAAATACTACAGGGTTTAGTAGAGGGAAAGAGGATAAGAGGCAGACCAAGAAAGACCTGGTAACAGAACATGACTGACTGGACAGCCTTAGGCATGCAACCATGAAGTCCATAAAGGTAGAGGGAACTGATAAGACAGTCAACAGCAAAAAGACCAAAGACCTGCAGATGATGATGATGATGATGACAAATCCATGGACGACACTGTGACCCAAAGACTTTTCGGATAGTAGTGCGAAGGAAGACAGCAAAGCGATTAAGTGAAATAGCGGTTAGATGTGGCGAAATAACGCACAGGTGAAAGTTAAATAACAGGAACATACTATAAAAGTACACTAGTGGACACGTGGAAGTGAAATAACGGACATGTGATAGTTAAATATGGGTCACAAACATGTAAAATGACAGTCGGGGAAAAGCAAAACGATAGACAGATGAGTGTATAAAATGTTAAGGTTTATGAAACTTTTTTGTCAGGGTAATCGTCTGTGTAAGTGAGAATATAACAACGGGTATTTCAAACTAATAGGGGTTGTTGGCCGAGTAGTTAGGACGATGATCTTTCTTGCACAGGACCAGGTTCCTAACCATTGGGAAAGTTACGGACATTATTAGTGCCTGCAAGGGAGCGGAGGTGTCAGTGGAGTTAAGAATTCAGATTTGCACTGTCTGTGCTGACTGCAACAAGCCACACAGCTCTAGATCTTCAGACGCAAACCTCTTTATTTCTTTTACCCTCTTAAAAACTTGACAGAATGTTGAATGTTAAATTAAGAATCAACATCATAGCACTTGGGACACTCCCATAAGCTCTCCGTCCGCATCTTCAGCAGCAAGCGAAGAGTTCTAGTTCCCATGGTACCATTAATTGTCTGAACATCTGTTTTGAGCGTTAGCCAGATTCCCTGGTAACTGCACGTAGCGCCTTAAAAAATGATAAATACCTTTAGTATAAGTCATTGTGCCAGGGTGCCATGTTCGATCCCAGCTGCTGGCCATGCGCCTTGTGTTGGTTTCGACAGTGGTATCAGGGGGTCGACCTTTCAGAAAGCAATGGCAAACTACTGGACGAAAATTTGCCTAGAGAAACCACACAACAGCCAGCGGCTGCGGGGGTTGGTTCTGCAACGTCCTGTACAGGATACGCAACTAACAATAAATCATTGTTCAGACACAAACTAACTGCCTCCATAATGAAGGCTGGCTACTTTGCTGTCTGTGTAATTCACGTGGGGATGACCACAGTCTTTTCAAGATATGACTCCCACCGTAGTCATTAACCAAGATAATCATGGGAAAGTTATTTGATTTTTTTTCCCCCGAAAATATTCCGTCTGCCTGAATATGTAACCTTATTACTGGAAGATATTCTTCTTCTCTTTCACCTTGAATCTCAGCGAAGTGTCGGGGGCAGATGCCTGTTGATTAGCTCTGTCAAGAACACTATAAAGATTCAAGTTCCTTACTGTAAGACTGTTCTTTATACCATCACTCCACATGTCCGAGGTCTATACCCGTTGTAACGTTTCAGTGTGGCTCGCTATGGTAGATAGTACCAGGACATTCTTGTTAGGTGTCCAAACCAATTAATTTTTTGTTTTTGATGACCTTTAAGACTGGCTTTATTTATATAATTCGTCTGACTACGTGATTTCGTATTCTGTCTGTCCTTGAAACTCATTCAGCTTTTCTAAGGTACTTCATCTCTGTTGTCACAATTTTACGTTCATTAGAGGACGTAAATGTCCACGTTTGATACCGACAGCATAATGCTGGCCAAAAAATAGTTCTGATAAGATTCATTTTAGTACTCTGGAGTATCTGTGTGTCAACAGGGGAGATAGTTGCCCCAGTACTTGATTAGCTTTGGTACATCTCAAGCTAATTTCTCTGTCCAGTTTTCCCTCGGATGTGAAAATTGTTCTCAAATATTTAAATTCCCCTGTTTGTCTCAAGGCGTTGTTTTTTAATTGTATTTCTTAATTGTCTTTCTGTCTGCCTAAAAAAGGTAACGGTAAAATCGGAAGATGTGAACCAACGTCATTGCACATGTTTATAAACCATAAGTGCTCTGCCACCAGTATGGACAGCTGATAAAAATTCATTTCACCATTATCTCTGTCTTTGTAGTATATTCTCATATTACATTCCTCCCCTTTGTTAATAATTCCATTTAAGTCGTTTTGTAGGCATTCCGTATTTTCCGCTATGAGTACCTGGTCATCGGCGAATAGCAATTCTATAATATCTTCTTCACTGGTAAAGTTAATTTCCTTACATATCGTATAGTGGAAAATTACCTCTAGTAAAATGGGTAAAGTTGTTCACTAACCTCTAGCGAAATCGTTAAACTAATTTTACTACCTCTAGTAAAACCGTTAACCTAATTCAATAACTTCTAGTGAAATCGTTAAACTCAGTAATTAACCTCTAGTGAAAGTGTTAGATTCGATCCCAAACCGTCAGTGAAATCGTTGAACTTATTTACTAACCTTTTTTGAAAAAAAAAGCTTGTAATGTGAAAGTAAATACACCAAGATGTAGAGGACGACAAAGAAGAATGTGGATTGAAGAAGTCACTGATACCTTGAGAATTCACAACATCACACCATACCAGCAACCAATCGCAACCTGGCTCAGATACTGATTATCAGCCACACCAAGCGGCACAAAGCAGATTACGGACAACAACAACAACAAGATGTAAATTAATAGAAAGGCTGGAAGAAAAACATGAAATGCAGAAAGACTACGAAAATAACTAGCAGGTTTGAGCTAAAATAGATGCTGTCACGGCAAAACACATGCGATAGAGCAAGAGTGGCATTTACAATTATTTCTGACGAGATAGAGCAAGAGTGGCATTTACAATTATTTCTGACGTGTGGCTTGTGTAATAACACACTGTGTGGAGATCTGTGTAGATAAGCAGTCAACGCGTTGGCTTGCTCACTCTCAAGGTCTTGGGTTTAACTTATGACACTATAATTTTGTCTGGTGTATTTTAGAACAGGAGCACCGTCAAATAAAAAAAAAAACAATTGGTGTTCACCGCTCTTTGTTCCCTCCATACACATTTTCTAAACAAGAAGTGGGCACTTTATGGGCCTAATCGTTGTTTAGGAGCGTAATAATAATAATAATAATAATGTTGTGCTGAATGGTAAACAAACATATTTTTTAAACTTTAAATAATATAAAATATATTTAACAATACGTTTACATAAAGTGTATGAATGGTTAAGGCTTCTTGTACAATTACTGTGGGAGGGGTGGGGTGGTGGAAGAGAGATCTGATGTGCCGGACATGATTACATACAGTACATGATATTGAAAGGAACGCAGATAATAGAGCCGAATGAAACAATCGACCACTATTGTTGTTGTTGTTGATTTGTTGCTGGTCCATCACTTATGATGATAACCAGTCCTTTCATCCGTTGGTGACTAGATTAGGTTTTGTGAGTGCGCCTATGGCTGTTAAAGCCAATTTTAGCATTGAAAGTTCTTGAGCAGTGTGGACAGGGAATTGAGGCTGCATCTCTCTGCTGATTTGCTTTATTGTCTTTTCTGAATTTACTTTTCTGAATTGCAGCTTCATGAGTCATATCTCCTCGACGAAGCAAGAAGCGCCAGGATAAGCGGTCACATTTAGCAACTTCGCAGGTTTTAGGATCAATACAGAGGTCTTTCAGTGAGGTCATGAGGTGGTCCATGAAAAGTTTCTTCTGTCCGTCTTGATAGCGTTTTCCTTTTCGTGGCTGTTTGGCAGTCTGTGGTCAGGCTTATGGACTATATGACCTGCCCAACGAAGTTGTGATTGTTTTAAAATCGAGTGAATACTGGGTAGTCCAGCTCTGTCTAGGACTGCAGTGCCAGGGATACTGTCTTGCCATTTTCTGTTCAGCAACTTTCTGAGGCATACTGTGTGAAAATGGTTAAGCTTCTTAGGATGGCACTGGTAAAGGATCATGTTTCCCGTGCATAGAGAGGTACAGGAAGTACGACATTCCGTGATTCCTACGTGATGTGTAAACGACCCAGTGGAAAACAACTTGCTTCGTGACGATGATGATGACTGCATTTCAAGACATCGACTGGGAAAGATGTCAACTACTGCAGTAAATAGCAATACATCATTAAACACAAAAGACATGCTGCAATTTTCTGAATAATAAATAGAGCAAAACATTATTGAAGCAATGTTTGCCCATTGTCAGTTTGAACAACAAAAAAGACACAAACACTAGATTGCACAATTTATTGCCTGGCATTTTTCGCTGGACGCGTCACGTTACCAATTTAAATGCACCTGTAATGTGCATATGTGAGCAGAACTGATCGACGACTGGAGAAACGGATAGCTGAACATATGCCAATATGAGTGGTAAAAGCAATGCAAAACACTAACAACAAATCAACAACAACGAATCAGGTAATTGATAAAAAAAAATTCCCCTTTCAGCCATTGCGTCCCATATTTTGAATTCTTAGCAATTGTAAACAAGGAAGGAATTACTTACATTTCAGCCAGCTGTAGATTACTGAGATTTGTTAAGCGACCTCAGGCAGACAAAAGGACATGTTCTTCAACTTGCGTTTACCCTGGTGAAATAGACAGTTTTTGAACGTAGTCGATTTTGTGTTTCAGTTCGAAGGACTCGTTTATTTTGCTTCACTTTAATCATTGCTGTAGTATGCACCTGACGAGATACAGCGAAATTTGGCAGGCAATAAATTGTACAAAATAGTAGGTTTACCTATCAAAGGCATAAAGTCATGTTTCAACAAACAAACACACACACACACACACACACACACACACACACAAGCAATATTAATAATAAATGCCACTTGCAAATGTGGGCGATTGTATTTCGAAAACATACAGAACACATGTATGATCATTCTCTTCTTTTCTTTATTCCGCAAAGGAGTCTATTAACGATATCATATTCTTATTTCAAATATTCATTAACGGGCTTCTTCGTAAAAACTCCATTTCATGTCTGTAGATGCTTCTTTTATCAGGTAGATGAATTTTTGAAGGATTCAGGAGTACGTCTTAGATTTCAAATATATTTCTTGTCAATGCTGCCAAAGACCTTCTCTAAATCAGCAAGTTCAATATAATATTAGCTAATTATATCCCATTATTTATTATTGTTATTGTTACTATACATGTTGTCTTTACTTCCCAAAACATTTCCTTCTAATAATTTCGAACTATATCGTGCTGGAAGCCCAAGTCTTCAAAGCATATTTTTGAGTCTCCGATTTAGAAGTAAATTCAATGCATAACCACCGAGTGGTAGCCTATCACGAGAGTATTTTACCTAACTATCAGTCGCAGTCTAACCTTTAAAGAACACATTGACCATGTACTAACAAAAGAGAGCAAAGACCTGTCAGCAATGAGGGTCCTTTGACACCGTCAATACCGAGCAATAGCTGCTTCTGTTCCACAGACTATTTCTATCTCCCATCGAATATGCTTTAGCCTCTCTCGCTGTCTTTCTGACTGAAAGACTTGAAAAGGCGCACATGAAACAATGCGCATTGTTCTTGGGTGTCCAAGAGACACTTTTTGTGTAGCAATGAGAAATTTTCTGGACTTTCCTGATTACAGGATTAAGATTCAGAGGGCTCGCGCATATCTGAAGAGAAGCTCAGATCTGAAGCACCCTTTGCAGCACATGCTCTTCATAAAATTACACCAGACTTAAAGGGGCAAACCGTGGCTTCGTAGGGCAGAGGATTCTCATCCACATGGTGGCACTTTGTGTCATCGGGTGTTTATCGCTTGTGTGATGTCCTGGTGGGGTAAAAGAAGATAGATAAAGATGTTTTTCATTATTGCCCATCGTTAATTTCGCTGTTATTCTATTCACCAATTATCCTGCTGTGCTGTTTTGTTTAACACATAGCTCGCAACAAATTACTCCATCCCATTCTAACCTGTACAATTTCTCTTCTTATATTCCTTTTTATTTTAGACTGAGAAGTCTGGTGACACTGTTTATGAGCAAAAGCACCGACACAAAGAAATCGTTAAGGAATACGGAGGGTGTGGGGGATAAGCTGCTTAAAAATTTATAGAAAGTGTCCTAAACCTTTTTTTTGTGTGTAGTAATAACAATAATTATTAATATTATTGTTTATTAGCTATATGGAAAATACGTTTAATATATTGTTTTAAAATATAAAATATATAAACAAATACTAGAAAATGAACAACTATAAATTGTTAGAAAAAGGTTTATGGCCTTTGTCATCCTACAATTTTCAAACAACATCAACATTTGTTTCGGGGTGGGAGAGGGGGATGGGGGTAAAGTTCTTGAGATCCCAGTTTACGGCTCTCCTGTTTGTGAGGTTGAGTTAATGAAATTCTTCGTATAAAATGTCGGCCAATTTCTTGGCTTGAGCTGTAAATACGGATTTGAAGATATCACAAGTTGTGTTTCCACAGCTGTAAATATCATTCAAATTTTATTTAACGTTTCCATTACGAAATGCCAGTACGCCTGGCTCGGCACTTTTCCTGTCGTCATGTTTGATGGCATCAGCCACTTCTTGGTTTAGAGTATGTGGCAATTTTAAGTTGCTTTTTTTAAATGTTTATTCTGCTTTTTCCGCATCGTATAACTCTAAGCCACTTGTTTATCTTTATTCAACGGATCAACATCATGTCACACAGGTGTAACCCATAAGTGCTCCCTTCTACTTCGAACTCGAGCCTGTGTCTGAAGAATCTCAGCGCAGTGCACGGACTTCGTTGTACCGGCGAGGATCATGAAATACTTTGAGTAGATTTTTAACTCCAAATTTTGAACCCAGTTAGGCTACTCTTTTCGATTTCCAACTGCCTAGGGATCTCTTACGAGCTCAACAATACACACGGGCGTCCGATTTTATTACCCAGACACCAGGGGAAATTATTAGAAGTCAACGTGAGAAAATCCTAGCCTTTACCGGGGCTTGAACCTAGGGCTACAAGCACTTGAAACGGACACCATACCTAGAGACTACTTACTCCCTCCTTGTTACTTGTGCTACACCCTGTGATACAACAGCCATCTCAGTGTCTCGAGCTCACCGTCTCAATAGGTGTTGACTCGCATCTTCTTTTCTTCTGCATCCGCTTGCTCAGTGTGCTATGAACATCTCAAGCTGGTCTCGTAAACTCACCATCGCTATGGGCTGTGAGTCCTATGCCTCCTCATAGCGCAGTTTAACACTATCGTTTGGACAAAAGGAAAGTTCCAATCAATCAGTCTGCTCTACAATCTCTAGCTATTTCTAGTAATGTCAGTCAGTAAATAATAATGTTTGTTACATTGTTTCTGTAGTTACTCTCGGTTGGGACACAGTCCAGAAAAGGTCAATATATCGGCATGTCTGATGTGATCTGTTTTTAAAAAACGAGGTTAAACTTCTTTTAATAAATCCGTGATGTAAATATATTAACTAAAAACAGCATTTAGTGGGGACTACGTGTGAATTTACACTCCTTTCAGTCTTAGAGATGCAGGTAATGTTGTCACGACATGAGTCACCAATTTTTGTTTGAAGCCCAAAAACCTATTCCATTATGTGCACTATGTCAATGTTTCTTGAATACTTTCTTTAGTTATCCCTATGGATTTTGCGAATTTTTTTAAAAACAAATGTAGACATCTTTATTTCAATAATATTTTTTAGTGATCCCTGTACAAAGATTTAAAAAAAAAAAAGATTTCTTTCTCGGAAATTCCAAACATTCATTACCCCCTTTCGTGTATTTGCGGCGCGAACGTGTTAAGAAACACAGACATGGTTAACTAGTACGGCTAACTCGATGAGAACGTGTAGAGTTTCTTCTTGAACTGTAATTGAAGCTTGCGAATGAAAATATGCATTATGTTTAGAAGTTAAAGGTAGAGGTATTTCCACAACAGCTGTAAATCATTTTGGTTTTTAGTAAAAATTAAAACAAATAGCATATCTAGACAGATGTTTCCCTGTTTGCGTAGGTCGAATACATGTTAAGGGTTCCTGTTTAATAAGAAGAACTCCACAGGAGAGCATGTACAGGAGTCCACGGATCTTCAGTAGAAGATCCCTCGTCAATAATTCAATAACTGTTTCGGCCCATTACCTCATAGACAACGTTAGAGGGTGGCTGACCTGGGCCATGACTTCAAGGCCTTGATCTTCTCCTGCTGCACTTTACCGGATGTGTGTAAAGTACTACTCGTTCCATAGAGGACGAAATTTTTCCTTATTTGAAGCCCTACTCTGGCTCTTGCCAGGGGCCGCAATATATCGTGGCCATAAATATGGCCTAAAGGCTGAACGCGGTTTCTGGGACCTCTCCACGGCGATCCTCACCCACATAGTGGCACATTGTGCCATCGGGTATATTTCGCTTGTGTGATGTCCTGGTGGGGTAGAAAGTCAGTCAGTCAGTTTACCGGATGTTCTCGGACAGGGACAAGACGAAAATTGTGACTATGCAACGGGTACTGTGAGATTCGAAGTTAAATATATGAATTGACGCTGCGGTTCGCAATTAGACCATCCGGCTGCCTTAACGACCAAGTGAAAAGCTTACGGTTGGTTAATTGGACACATGCTTAAACTCATATTTAGAATGCAATTCACCGGTAAGGTTAACCCGGTCAACAAATGCCCGCAGAAGTTAAAAATATAAATCTGACAGGTGACGTTCATAGATATATAAGGACGTTTGCTTTCACGGTTATGGTTGGAAGAAGAACTGCATAGAAAGATAGCGATGCTTTTGTCAAGTCAATGACTTAGCCAGAGACAGTTTTTTGATTCCATGAAAACACTTAAGCTCGTGACAGGAAACATTCAAAGACAATGGTTGTTGTTATGCGAAAGTCTCATCTGACAGGAATCGTTTTCATGTGTGTGACAAGGCCACTGAGGTAAGAGGGAGTGAACGAGCGGGCTGGCTTGCTGGCAAAGCCACGGTAGGCAGAGGACAATCAATGGACCGAACTTATGTTGTCAATGCTTTTCAGGAGGCAAGACGAGCAGATGATTCAGAAAAAGATAGTCAATCGGCAGCCTTGACAACTAGAAGAACGTCATGGCAAAAGGTGTTTCTAGATATGAACACTATACAGGTAGACAGTGAAGAATTAAAAACCAGCACATAATCAAAAGGGTGTTATCAGTCGGCACACGCTGAGGCAGATAGTTACTCAAGATGTGAACAAGCGCGTATGGACCTGGCCAATGTGCAGAAAGCATGATCGGACAAGTAACTAACTAACTACCTGTAGCTACCTAACTAACATATACAAGCTCATGTGACATAGAAAGAACTAACAGAGACCACGTATAGGGTCACAAGTGCGGCACGTCTTACGCTGAACTTTTCCAACCACTCTAAGCAAGCTCGCCGTAAGTCAAGGGCATCTAAAAGGATTTTTTTTTTTTTTTGTCTTTAAAAATTGACCTTGACTCCTAAGTCGACCCAGACTTAAATATATGTACTAGATAATGCCATGGGGAGTCTTCCTATTCATATACTTAGCGTTCACCGACTGTAAACTGTAAAGTTGTTCGTCCACTTCTGGACTTTTCTTTTGTTCCAGTACTTGAGTTTTGCATGCACATCTGCTTTTGAGATCTGGCGTAATTGTGTGCGCGCGCGCGCACACACACATAAACACACATACTTACAAAGACAATGTTGGTTCTTCGTCTCCCGGATGCACCCGGACTTAAAAGGAACCATATTTAATCAGTCACCCTGTAAGACATGCTTGTGTGGAGGCTGTGGGTATATTGTTTGTTTTCCCCTAAAATGCGGCACAGGAAGCCACACGGGGAATCCTGGGAAGTAAAGGCGGTCAGTAGAATGTTGAACATATTAAACATCAAGTGCGAACTTGTTTATAACACTTAAGTCCAGCATTTTAAATCAAAATATGCCCACAAAAAATATCAAATGAAAATCGTTTTTCACACAGCAATTCTATTTTATATAAATAAAAGGGAGCTTTCTTTATATCCTACCCACTACAGGGGAAATCGACAGGTCACGGGGCCGTCTAATATTTCAGGGGATGATAGATAGGATGCATTCAGTCCTGGGACCTAGGTTGCACTCTCTCGTGGGGTTTAGGCTGCATTCAGTCGGTCGTGGGACCTAGGCTGCATTCAGTAGTGGGACCTAGGCTGCATTCAGTAATGGGACCTAGGCTGCATTCAGTAGTGGGGCCTAGGCTGCACTTTCTCGTGGATCGTAGGTGGGTTGGGGCTAGGGCCAGCTCTAGATATTTTGGGGTCATTAAAAGCGGGATAAGGCCGAGAACCCAGTCTAACCACCCTCTAACATATTGAGCTGTCCTGTGACGTCATCTGGGGGTATGATATTACGAAAGAACCACTAAAAAAAAATGTGTATAACATTAAAGTGTGAATAATAATACTTTTAGATGGAGGTGTGCTGAACATTATTTCCTGCGTTTCTGAGCCCAACAGGTATCAGTTTTCAAGATAGAAATCTAAATTACTTTTATTTCTTCAACTGTCATTACCTATATTACTCTTGCCATTCTTATTCTCTTCTGCCTTTCTAGCCCCCAATGGAGCATAGGCCCTCAACCAACTCACGCCAAGTCGTTCTATCCTTCGCTATCGCATGCAACTCTCCCCATGTCCTCTCCATCTTTCTAACTTCATTCTCCAGCTCCCTTCTCCATGTGTTTTTTGACCTTCCTGTATTCCTATGCCCCTGTGTGTTCCAATGCAAAGACATTTTTGTTTTATTGTTCTCCGGTTTTCTCATTGTGTTTCCATTCCAACGCCAGCGTCTTTTCTACACTTTTTACTATTACTACTGTATTATTACTATTATTATTATTTCAGGTGGGTTTTTTTAGGTGGCCACAAATGACGTCACGGGACAGTCCAATATTTTAGAGGGTGGTAAGAGCGGGTTTTCCGTGTTTTCTGTGCTTTAGTGCGTTTCTTCCAAGGCCAAGGTTTTCGGGTGTCGCGAGACGCCGCTTCAAGTAGACAAGATACTTTTGGCTGACGTACCACCCCTCTGTGACCCTTCTATTTTTCTCTCGTACATGTGCCCAGTGACGTCATTGCATCATAAGACGCATTGAGAGATATCCCGGTTATAGCCTACGGTTGCTGTTTGAGGATTTTCCATTGTCTTATTTGTAATTCCCCTGAGCTTTCACGTATAAAAATATACGGCTAGCAAACTCGGCAACGTAGCGGAAAAAATCCTGGCCAACACCGGAAATCCCGCGTTGACACCAGATTGCCAGCCATTCGACTTCAGGTCAGCTAGCAGGAGTTAGAGCGGGCCGTTTTGGAAGAACTTTGTCTTTCCCGCCGCCTAAAAACCCTAGCAGAATGACCATATAGTTACATCTAAATCCAGCTGCTGAAAAGCCGAGGACAGATTCCTTGTTCCTTGTGGCAGGACGAGCTTCCAAACCACTGCCAGGCTGGTCGTAGCTGATGATTAAAGTGCCCTAAGGAAGATCTTGGTGCTTGAGACACATCCAACATTCCACCTCAGTCTTTGAAATGGATGATCCTCTGGGAAACTCCAGGTGGTAATTGTTGTATGTTATTTCCCACTGATCCTCTCACGACGACAGTTTCATGTTACTATCATTTTTATCTTTCATCCTACTTAGTTTGAATATTGTATTTTCAAAAGTAAATAGATGATTGACTTTAATTTTAATAAACATTCCTATGATTGATTTAAATTCATAGTTAAAGTTTAATTTTATTTCTAGATGTATGTATGGTGTCAGTGCTGTCTACCAATATACATATTCTAGATGGGGGCTTAATTTAGGTACCAGAAAGGGAAATTGTCGGGAGGGGTAATCTGCTCTGTCTAAGTGTTTAGGCATCTAAATTTCCTTATCCCTTTTCTGGGGATATTCAGGCAGCTCACTTTCTTCAGCGAGCCAATTCGAGTCTGTATCTGAGTATCCAGGGACACTGTCTGCTCTTTGCACCACAAGACAGTTTGTCTCGGTTTCTAACAAGATAACACCAGTTTAGTGAGTGTAAAAGGAACCTGTTCCACGACACGGGCGTTTATCTATTCCTAAACCTAAACCTTATTAAAACTATACACTTAATCTACAACCCCCTGAAATATTCGATTGTCACGTGACCTGTAGATTACCCAAGTTTGTATTTCATTTATATATTTGTTCGCCGGCATTATTTCCTCTTCGTATATTTTATCATTATTAAGGTGACCGCAACAGGCGTTGTTCTGGTGGCCAGAATCCTTTTTTCTTTTTGTTATTGTATTTGTATATGAAGGCTTATGCAAAAAGTCAGAATGTCTCTCTCTCTCTCTCTCTCTCTCTGTATGTGTGTGTGTGTGTGTGTGTGTGTGTGTGTGTGTCCCCTCTCCGTTAGCCTTCTTAGTAACAATTCAGTGAATTACTTTCTTGACATCAGCTTGACTACAGTCAGCTGTGTTTTCATCAAATATACACACTTTAACACGTACGTAGAAACATGGATCGAGCTGCATCTGCCTTATGCCAGTAATGATACAGAATGACGGATGCGAAACAGAAATCATGACAAGAACTGAAAATTCTATTAGGCTGAAGATATGAGACACTGATGTGTATTAATTTTTTCCCCCTTTTTTTCGGCGAACAGTTAGCGGGAGAAGTGCGGTTCATGTTTGCGCTTTTCCTAACATATTGTACAACGTGATTTTTATGTCTCTACTGTTACTGTTACTTATACAGTTTGTTTATTTACTCACTGTTTCCCTTTCTGCCCGGTATTCTACTTGATCTGTCCATCATATTTCTTTCTTGCGAATAAAACTGAGTATATGAGCACTGCTCTATGGCTAAGTCGATGCGAACGCTTCGTAATGCCGGGATGCCGGTTTCGATCCCAGCTCCGGGCAATGGGCCTTGCGTTGGTTTTAACAGTGGTATCAAGAAAGCCGACCGTCCAAGAAGCAATAGGAAACTGCTGGACGTAAATTGCAACGTCCTGTAATGGATACGCTAACCTATATCAGCACTGGCCCAACACGCACCGCCCTAACCAGGGCGATTTACTTTGTATTTACTTGACCACCCGTTCCATGTTAAGAGAGAGAGAGGGCGGGGGGGGGGGGGGAGAGCGAGAGAGAAAGAGAGAGAGAGAGAACGAACGAACCAACGAACTTTATTTTCAAAGGGTCACAAATCGGGCACGCAGGCCCGTCTTACATTCGCCCCTTCCAAACACTCGTCTTTCACACTGCATCTGTATTTTATCAATAAGCATGTTATATTCAAATGATAATATGCATATTATGAATATCAAAAAATGTGGTGGGAAAAAAGCACAAAAGCATGAGTGGTAAAATGCATGCACACACACACACACACACACACACACACACACACACGCTCACCCACTCACTTAAACACACCCACATACCTTCACACACACACATTACCACACCCCATTCACCCACATTCATACCTACATACCCACACAGACACGCACATTCCACACACATACAAACAGACATACGCGCACATACCCAATCACACACGCAGATACACAGACACAGACACACACATGTGAACACACACACACAGAAACCGGCATACAGACACACACAGACACATATGCACAAACACACGCAGACACAAACACACAGATACACTCGGAGACACACAAACACACACATACAATCGCAGGCACATACACACACGCGCGCGCGGACGTTCACGCAGACACATACACTCAACCACAGACACAGACACACCCAGAAGCATACGCAGGCATTCATACATACAGGCACACGCAGAGATACACGCAAACACACACACACAGACACACAAACGCAAACACATACGCAGACATACATATATACAGTCACACACACACACAGACACACCCATATAGACACATCGGAGACACTACACACAGAGAAACACATAGACAAACACACACACACAGACATATACACACAGATACACACAGAGACATACACAGATATATACAAACAGAGACGCGCATATACACAGGCATTCACGCAGACACACACAGGCACATACAAACACACAAACACACACGCAAGCTAACCCACAGCTACATTCACGTAGAACACACATACAAACAAACACACGCACAGACACATGTAGACACAGATACTCACACAGACACATACACACAGTCCTACAGGCGCAAACACACACATACAAACAAACACACGCACAGACACATGTAGACACAGATACTCACACAGACACATACACACAGTCCTACAGGCGCAAACACACACATACAAACAAACACACGCACAGACACATGTAGACACAGATACTCACACAGACACATACACACAGTCCTACAGGCGCAAACACACACACATACAAACAAACACACGCACAGACACATGTAGACACAGATACTCACACAGACACATACACACAGTCCTACAGGCGCAAACACACACATACAAACAAACACACGCACAGACACATGTAGACACAGATACTCACACAGACACATACACACAGTCCTACAGGCGCAAACACACACATACAAACAAACACACGCACAGACACATGTAGACACAGATACTCACACAGACACATACACACAGTCCTACAGGCGCAAACACACACATACAAACAAACAAACACACACAGACATAGATATACACCCACAGACACACAATACAAATATCCTTACACACAGAGAAGCACGTATACACAGGCATTCACGCCAACACACATATACACATAGGCACATACCAACACACACCCACACACACAAACACAACAAAGACACACACACAGCTACATACACATAGAACACACAGATACACAAACACAGCCACATACACATAGAACACACAGATACACATACACATTTACAGGCAAGTGCAGACACACACACACACAAATACACATGTAGACACACACACACAATCATACACGCACACACAAACGCCCAAACACACACATACACACAAATATAGATACACACGCACAGACACCCAAAACTAACACACGCAAACACACAAACAAACACACACAGACACATACACAGAGACGCACACGCAAACGCACAAGCAGTCATGCACACGTATACACACTGGGATACATACACACAAACACAGTCAATCGCTCACATATACACACAGACATATACACACACAGAAGACACGCATGCAGACACTCACACACACATAGGCACATATACAATCATAACAAAGCGCACGCACACACAAACACACGCATACACACACAGACACGTAGACACAGACACACCTACACAGAGACATAATCACACACAATCCCACAGACACACAGTCAGACGCACATGTAGACATACAGGCGCACATACACACATCCACGCAAATTATACAATTACCGATACACGCACTCATACATACACAAACACGCCTACACATACACACCACACATTTATATGCCGCGCGTACATACATATCGTATACACCTTTTTAAATTATAAATTGATAATGCAAATGGATTATTAATTACATTTAAGGTGGCATATAATCACTTGTAAGCATGAAATGAAAAAGTTTGCGGTTAAATGAATAGAAATTTTTCGTATTTGTTCAGATCAAGTGGTAGCTGGTTCCATAATTGAGCAGCAGAATATGCTAAACTCGCTTTAAATAAATCTATTCTAGGTTTAGGTAAATGGAATAAATTTAGCCTCTTGCTGGTCGTAGGATTAGATTTAATCAACTGGAAAAGGTAATTTGGAGTATTTTGAGACACAATTTTATAAATAAATTTAACTTTGTTAAAAATTAAACGTGAACTCAGTGGCAGAAGTCTTAGATGGCTATAGAGATTATTTTTGTCGGAGAGAAAGAGAGAGAGAGAGAGAGAGAGAGAGAGAGAGAGAGAGAGAGACTTTATGGAACCTTAGTCTGTTTACTGATATCATTAAACATACGTATGTTCATATTTGAAGGTATGCTGAGACGCAGACGATATGTCAATATAGGCTTTGAAAACGTGAACACATACACATCTCAACACGCCTCTAAATATTCTCTCGCTTCTGTTTTGTTCTCATGCCCTCTCAACACCCCCCTCGCCCCCCCTCTCCAAGTGTAATATTATACTTATTTTTCATTCAGCACATCATTATTATTGTTCTCTAAAACGTGAATTGTCCCTTTGAGCGCCCCAGCCACTGTAAAGACAGTTTTTTTTAAGGCACGAGGGAGAGGATGACTCCTGTATAGGATATTGGGTGCTTTATTAATATCCTATCTCAAACAAGGGAAATTTACAGGTCACGGGACAGTCTAATATTTCAGGGGGTGGTAGATAGGCTGTATGCAGTCGTGGGACCTAGGCTGCCCTCTCTCGTGGGACGTTGGTGGTTTGGGGATAGGGCCAGTTCTAGATGTTTTGGGGTCGTTAAACGCATCAGAAAGCCGGGAAACCCAGTCCTACCATCCTCTGAAATGTTGGACTGTCTTATGACGTTATCTGGGGTAAGATATCAATAAAGCACCGGATGATGAATATGCCCAGTGTCGATTTTTAGGAATCAGTAATCAGCACCGGATGGGCTATGTCATTAGATCCTTTTTTTTTTTTTTTTTGCAATGGCATTCAGCTGCACACTGGAAGCCTGTGGAAATTTTCAAATATGCTACTACGGGGTTTGGAACCTAGGCCAGAGAGGCACGCGTGATAGATTGAAATATGGCCGTTAAACCACACAAAAGTTAGGTTCATATCCTCTTTAGGAGTTGGCAAACCAAACACACCAGTTATTGATTGTTCTCTGGTTTTACAAGACAGTTTTCATAAGAGTTTCATTCTCAGTTGGTCATCTCCAGCATTAACCATGAGGCTAATGATAAAAACAAGTTTTTATTGTATGCGGGTTAGGCTATAAAAATAGTTACCACGTATAGCTGCAAATCTGAACTGATTTATAAAGAATCTTTCTTCTTCTGCCTTGCCAAGTCGTTCTATCCTTCGCCATACATGGAGCTCTCCCCATGTCCTCCCCATCTTTCCAACTTTATTCTCCTGCTCTCTGTTCCTTGTGTGTTTTGGCCTTCCTTTATTCCTATGCCCCTGTGGGTTCCAATGCAAAGACATTCTAGTTTTGCTGTTCTCCTGTTTTCTCAGTGTGTGTCCTATCCAACGCCAACGTCTTTTCCTCGCCTCTTGGTCCACTGGAGCCTGTTTAGTTCTCTCCCAGAGCTCTACATTAGTTATTCTATCATACCATTTAATTCCCTCTATTCTGCGCAGGCACCAGTTAATGAAAGTCAGTAATTTATTAGTAATTGTCTTAGTTATTCTCCATGTTTCCACCTCATTCAAAAGTACTGATTTGAAATCAGAATTACAAATTTTTACTTTAGTATTTCTTTTAATTTCTTGTACGCGTGTGTAATACTTGTATTCATATTTTTTTAGGGGTATACAAATTATTAGTCGCACACAGATCCAAGAAATTCACAGCTTTAAGAAAACAACAGCACATGTACAGTTGTAAGTTATTAGATCCTAAGAACATGGGAAAAATTCGTCTTGATTAGTACAGGAGTTTTTGAGATATTTGGGTTGTTTATTAATATCCTACTTCCAGATGACGTCACAGGACAGTCCAACATTTTAGAGGGTGGTAAGTCTGGGTTTCCCGGCTTTCTGATGCTTTAAACGACCAGAAAACATCTAGAACTGGCCCTAACCCCAACCCACCTACGTCTCACGAGAAAACGCAGCCTAGGTCCCATGACTGCATGCAGCCTATCTACCACCCCCTGAAATATTAGACTGTCCCGTGACCTGCGGATTTTCCCTGTTTGTGGTAGGATATTAATAAAGCACCGATATTTGTTGAAGTGCAAAGGCACGACTTTCGAAACGCACTATAGAGGTTCTTGAGTACAGAATAGGAATTCCCGTTCAAGTCAGTATCACGAAACACGATACACAGCATACACCTGCCACTGAAATGAAGGGGAAGTAAAGACAACAATGTTACTAATTACTGCAGGGCGGAGTACTGTGTTGTGCTGAGGTTTTCTGTAATTTCCAGGCAGCTGTAATTTTTAACGTGCTCTGTTCGAGCTGTTATTACCTGAAATTTTAAAATTAATATATTTTGGTGAAGTGATAATGCCGTTTGCCCCGCATCCTGAATGTCGTGGAGTCGTTTCACTGCTGTGTCATTCTATTCAGGGGTGCAATTTTTACGGAGATCCCTTGCGATCGTCGCCAGAGCTATGAAGTTCGTGTTTTGTGTGCGGCTCCCGACAGGCGGCTAGCCTTTCTGGGGGAAGAGACATCCATAGGAAATAAACCCTTTTGCTATGAAGTTCATAATCGCACCATCGACCTTCAAAAAAAAAATATCACATGTAAAGGACATATTTTAATAAACACATCAGACAGACAGACCTAAAGTAACAGTTGAATCATCATCATCATTTGCCCTGCCAACTGGCAGAGATGCTAATGCGTCTCCGCAGATCACGAACATTGGTTGCTTGGAACAGCTCTCATAATGATATTCCTCCGTGCCATCGTTTCAGGCCATCCAGCATTGTCTCGCTTGGTCTGCCTCTACCCCTTTTTCCACTGCTCTTTCCAGTTGCCACGTTGTTCTCTAATGTCTCTTTTCTCATTATGTAGAAAAAAAAACAGTGTTTGTCTCTTTTTTATTATTGTATATAGTGATCTACATTCATTAGCTACTTTCAAGCAATCGTTGTTAGTTACTCTTGCCGTCCAAGGTTATCGTAACATTCTTTTCAGAAACCACATCTCTGTTGCTTCAAAATTCTTCTAAAATTGTTTACTGACATTCTAAGATTCGCTGCATTACAGAGGAACAGGTTCTATGTAACATTTTAGCACCCTCTTTCTGACATTAAATGAGAGCAATTTATTACATTTTTTTTTCATTTTTTTCATTTTGGGACATGAAGCTTTCGCTTGACCTATTCTGCTTTTAATCTCTGTCACACGTTTCCCATCTGATGATATGATTGTTTTCAGACACTTGAATAGAATAGTTTTATGTGAGAACAAAATAGGTCATGCTGATGTCAGGTATACATATCATATCAGAAATTACCAGTAAACGCATAGAAAGTTGTTTAGTAGTGAATGAGTTAACAGGCGTGTAAAGCTATTCAGATGACAGATTCTGCTGAGCAGTCCCGCGCAGTAGATGTTCTCAGTCTGATGAAAGTCTTCAAAATGCCGCTTCTAATAGCTTCAAGCTGTAAGATAACAAGATCAAATTTTAATTTGGTTTTGCCGCCCCTACGGTGCCGCCTGATCATAACACAGTACCGCCCGTATTGTTGACGGGATGTTCGCAGTTAGTCGCACTTCCAGCTTCGCAGCAAATGGGTCACCGCGTTGATCAGATTTGCTGCTGCGCGCAGATTTGGGTAAAGTGTGATATTGTGTGAAGGGACAGTGGTGTGAGAGTAATTATGTAGTGCCACAAGAAAGTGGACGCGTGGGTTACTGTGTGGGTGATAAGGCAGGGCTAACGAGATAAACAGAGAAAGTGTGAATTCGTAACATCAGCCACCCACATAAGCGTGATCCTTGAGAACGCCCACATGAGCGTGAGTCTCGAGAACACCCAGAGGATTATGATTCGGGAGAACACCCATACGAGCGTGCGTCTCGGGTTAACATCATCCACCTACACGGATTTGAGGGGGATAAATTGGAGGGCTGAGTAGTCAGTCAGAGGCAGTCAGAGTCGAAGAGAGAAGAGAGAGAGAGAGAGAGAGAGAGAGAGAGAGAGAGAGAGAGAGAGAGAGAGAGTCAGAGACCAAGTCAGGGTCCGTGATATCTCTCTCGAGTCTAACAGACATGAATACCGTACGACTATCAGGCATTAAGGTCTGAGTAAGTGTTGAGGTTGTGGTACTGGTCAAAGGTATGGTCCCGCTGGCGAAGTAAGTCCAGGGGACAGAATGCTCCAGTAGTACCAGTTCTGAATGGCGACGTAGTGAAACGTAGGAGGACCACTAGTGAAACAGAGCAGGGGGGGGTGGGGGTGATGCCGACGAGAGCTGTGTGCTAGAGGGGACTTATGGTAGAAGACCTGTCTGTCATCGGAGCCCTTCGACAAGCTGGCGACAGCTGTGTGTTTTCGGAGTACGGCAAGGGTAGTCCGTCTCCAGTCAGCCGTGTTGTCTGCTGAAATAATATCAAGGTCCAGTGGATGGGAAAATTCGTCCTGTTCAGCTGTACGGCGCGTCCAGAGTGTGGGACGCTGTAGTCCTTGGAGCTGTAGTGGACAAGGAGTGGTCGCTACAAATTGAGAGAGAGAGAGAGAGAGCGAGTGAGAACAAATGGATTATGTGCGAATGTCAACTGTGATCAATAACTACGTCTCTACATTTGTGTCATGTATCCTGTTGAATAAAATGTATGACGATGTCATCGTCGTCGAGTTCTGTTTCTAAGAGAGGAAGCGGAAGGGTACCTGCTAGACACCTGGTAGTGTGCTGACTAGTGGTAACTTATTTAGCACACAATATTTGCAAACCTCTTAGCAACAGCAGATGTCACATTAGCTGACAATAGTTATGTAACTAATAAATTGCTATAAAAATGTGGTAAATCTCATGTTTTCAGGCCCATCTGGGCAGCTCCGCCCATTTAAACACTAGGTCACTTTTTATTCATACTTTGCTAGCCTCGTCAACTTTGATAAGGGTTACAGGGGTATCCAAGTTTACTGTCTTGTTAAAAAGTTTTCTGCGTTCTTTTCACCAGCCGGTAATATCGAGTGTTGTATATTCCAGGATGTCGGCGCTTTTAACAGTACCAAAACATGCATAACTGCCCTAACACAAAATCTCCGACTAAAGTGCTGCAGCCTATGTCACACGCATTATCTTTCTCGAAATGAAAACGTAAATAGAAGACTACGCAGAAAGCATTTCGGGCAAACAGTACACAGGGACATCCCTAGATGGGCCTAAAAATATGAAATGTTCGATAAATGTGTTTTTGATTGTGCGTTCAGTAAGATGCTGTCACGTGGTCCTTGACATAATTGCTCTCTGTGCCGGTGGGCTGTGGATGTAAACAGCTTGAGGGACACTTTTATAAAGGATACACAACCTACCTAATTGGACCGAGCTGTCGCGATCCTATTGATTCAAGGTTGCATTTCTAGGGCAGTCCCTAAAGAAGATTTTTTTTTTTTGGGTGGGGGGGGGGGGGGGCCTCTACCTCACAACCACCCTTAGCCCTACAGGGGGGAAAATCTACCACCCTACCGTGGCTTGGAACCTCGGGCTTTGAATGAGAGATCAGTGTTCTTAACCACTTGACAAACAGTTCCTCCATTGCCTAATGTAGATTTTCTTGAGCTTTGTCATTGAAGGGCAGCTCATATTGTATAACAAACAAACAAAAACACACACAAAAAAACTAATATCATGCGAATGGGAATATATATATATATATATATATATATATATATATATATATATATATATATATATATATATATATATATATATCATCATCATCATCATGTAGCAGGTCCTTTGCAGAACGTCGCTCTCATCCGTCTGCCTGAAAGAAACTTGGTCTCTCGCCAGTTTTCCCGCCTAATGTACTTTCATACTCAAGGAGTCACTTATATCCTGTTCCCATCTTCGTGTCGGTCGGCCCCTGCCCTTCCTCCTGGTACCATGCCTTCTGCTATAATTGTTTCCAATCCGTCGTTGCACTTGATATGACCAAAATATTTCAACTTCCGAGACAGGATGCTGTTTATAAGCCAATCTTCCTTGATGATACATACATACATATTTTTCACATTGTTTTGGGTCTAATTTATGTATCTGATCCCGCTGCTTAAGACGGAAGAATATTCTTGCTATATATCTTGGTTATTATAATGTATGACCTATCCAGTGCTAGCGTTTTCCACCCTCACCTCAATTTCGCTAGAGTTTATTACTCTCCTGAAGACTCACAACAGTAAATCTGGCACACCCGGCTCATTCCCGCTTTTCTACGCTAACACATTTTAACGAAGTTTGTAGGTGACTGCCAGCTGATGTTTACTGAACTGCAGGCCATAAATTGTGTGTTAACATGGAATTGCAATGTTAACATTTTGCCAAGGCAGTAGCTGTATGGCCTGCTTCCACTGCATAGGGATTATTACAACTGGCAATGTTACTAAATATGCTTTTCTGACGACTAACAGAAAAGGCTACACAGATAATCTGCTTCTATGAGATCATATAGAATTGTCATCAAAAGTACTGAACGTGCTTCCATTGATTTAATTCCCTATGCCAGGAATCAACTAGAAATTAAACCGGTAATTCGCTGCGGACGCCATGTCTGTGAGCTGCTTAGACTTTGAGGTAAATGATGGTGCTTTCATTTAGTGCAGCAGTTCTCAACCTGTGAGATACGACCCTTTCTCAGGGGTCGCCAAAATATCATCGGAAAACACATATTCACTGAAGTTATGAGAAACGAAAATGATGTTATGGTTGGTGGTCACAACAACATTAAGAACTGTATCAAAGGGTCGCTGCATTAGGAAGGTTTAAAACCACCGGTTTCGTGCCATATAATTAAACTCTTTCAGTCCCATATGGTTTCAAAGCAGAAATCCAATGTGGTATAATAATCATAGTGAATAAGGCATCAGCGCATGATTTTCACGGATGCATCTTTTACTGTGCTGCATTTATAATATTTGGTCAGATTTCTTTTGGATACCCAGACCAAACCTGAAGTAAATAATGAAACACAATGTGTTGTGTTTACGCGTGAGCTGGTGAAATACTTTATGTAATAATTCTACATGTTTATAGCCAACTTATCGTGCCCGAATACTTCCATCAACGACAGACCTCATTTCTGGTGGCCACTGTTGGTTTTAGCGCCTCTAGCAACGACCATATGCATTTACTGCGTGGGCATATTTTCGGATTGCTCCTTAACTCATTGTTTCTTTACCAGTTTGTTTGTTTTCTAATACGACTGTGAGGGAAATTTCATTTGATTTGCACTGGCACAGGACCGGAACAAGTAAGGGGAAACCCGACTGTAGTGAAGTTGAAATTTCGACTAAGACTAAAACTTCTACTGTCGATAATTCCTACCACTGGCAGTTTTCAAAAATAACTTCCATTTCTCGCGCCTGCACAGGAAGTCTACACGTATGATCTCGGTCCTGGGGAGACTATATAGAATTATGTTTTCGTTAACTCTTTTGGTCCTAAGCAGCGCATCATGTATGATAAACTCGTTCTCGTGAATCCAAAACATTACCCAGTGTATTCTGATAATTTTTGCATTTGGTCATAAAATACTAAAAAATCTGGCATTTGCAGTTTCCTCTGAAATTTTTGTACTCTTGATTTTTCATAATGATTATTTCTCTCCTTAAGCAACTGCTGCGAAAAGTTCTGGGACTGAAATGTTATTGCTGAAACCTTTTCCATCAAATACATTCCCACCGTCGGGAATCAGCTCAGGGCTGAGATTATTAGAAGCAGAGGTATGTCAGTGAGCCACTCAGAGCTTTAGATAATTTGTGACACTTTCAGTTAGTGCCAGACAAGTTAATACCGCGCACAGTATCAAAAAGCAATGTGAAATATTAGGGAGACCTCGAGGTGAGCTAAGGTGTGGGAAGTTAAGGCTCATGTTGGCAACAACGTGTGCTTTGCTTTAACTCGTTCTGTCCCAGTCGAGGCAATGTGTATCACCAGATATTCATCATCATCATTATCATGATCTTAAACCACTTCTGTTGTTAAGCGCCATAAAGAGGAAGAATTAGCGATCCAATGCACGCTGACTGGCCATGGTTATTGTCATACCACAAACGCGTCAAATGTCTTTAATGTTGTCTATCCTTTTTGCTTGTTCGTCCTCTTGATCTTGAAGCTGATCTTCTGAGATGTATTTCTGGTTATGGTGTTTGATGTTGCTGCATTCTCACGAGATGAGACAACGACTTGATCTGCTGTTTTCGATGAATCTAGTGCACGGTATCGTTCCCGTAATCTGTCTGATAGTATCATTATTCAAAAATAAATAGAAAGGTCAGTAAGTTTGTAGGTAGAAAGACTAGTAGGTAGAAAGACAGTCATACAGGCACACACACAGACGAGCTTACACGTTCATAGGCACACGAATACTCACAATTATTCATATTTACATATATGAACATATATCCAAACTTTCATACTTAAATGTGTGTATATATATATATATATATATATATATATATATATATATATATATATATATATATATATATATATATATATATATATATATATATATATCTGTGTGTGTTTGTGTGTGTTCCTTTGAGAGCCTGAAAACAACGAAAGAATTCGAAAGATAACTTGCACTGAAATGTTTGTTTATTGTTTGTGTTGTAAATTTCACACGCTCCTTTTACAGCCATTAATAACATCATAATAAAACTTTAATGACCTAGGCGTACTTAACCCCTCGGCTTAAGCAACAAACGCCAGCTAAAGAGAAGTAATTCTGCATTTAAAAAAATGGCGTTCCTTGTAAGATGTTTCTAATTATTTTGTAGTACCACTCACTGGTAATTAAGCAGAGTAGAGACAGGCGTGTAGATTAAGCCCACTCTCCATCTGCCTTTCATCCTCCTATAGAGCATGGGTGTAATTCTGTTCTTATAATATGACACCTACAACGATGTTAAAACAGAATATATGCAAGTAGGACATGAATGCTTGTGTGGTTTCTCTTTATGACATCCCACTCCAACATGTGGAGTCGTAGACCTATTTGGGCAGTAGTGTAGATAAAGATAGGGAAACTGATAGATATATTCAAATACGAATATAAAAGCAAGAGGAGCTTTCATAGTACTAGGAAATTTCTGCAGGTAAAAAAAAAATTTATTACAATGCTAAACTTTACATTTTTAAATTCTTATGTCACATCAGTACTGCTGTATGGAGCGGAAACGTGGAGAACAACTAAGGCAATTACTAATAAACTACAAATATTCATTAACTGTTGCCTGCGCAAAATGGATTTAATTAAACGGTATGATAGAATCACTAATGTAGAGCTTTGGGGTAGGACTAAACAAGTTGCTGAGGACCAAGAGATGAAGAAAATACGATATTGTTGGGTAGGAGACACTTTGAGAAAACATAAGAGCAATATAACTGGAATGTATTTGCACTGGAACCCACATAGGCATAGAAATAAAAGAGAATCCCCCCCCCCCTCCCCATTCACCCCCCCCCCTCCCCATTCACCCCCCCCCCCAAAAAAAAAAAGCGGAGATGGTAGCTAGAGAGAGAAGTGAAAAAAGATGGGGAGGAAATGGGTAGAGGTGCATGTGATAGCGAAGGATAGAACGACCCCCCCCCCCCCCCCCCCCCCCAAAAAAAAAAGCGGAGATGGTAGCTAGAGAGCGAAGTGAAAAAAGATGGGGAGGAAATGGGTAGAGGTGCATGTGAAAGCGAAGGATAGAACGACATAGCATGAGTTGGTTGAGGGCCTATGCTCCATTGGGGGTGGGGGTTAGAAAGGCAGAAGAAGAAGGACATCAATGATGCAGCTATAGGGGTAGATTCAGGGAAACAGGATGCTATAGACCGTGTTGCGCGTATAGGAAAATCAGGAATGGAAAAGCAACACAGGAGAAAATCAGTGCAGATAGTTCTTCCCATGTGGGTACCGGGGTCCCATTGTGGGGAAACTAAGAATAGACCCACTGTCTCCATCAAACATGTCGTAAGAGTCGACTAATTGAGGGTTTTTTCTCAAGTCTAATATGCAAGAAACCAACAGTCTGCATTCACATAAGTCAGATTTGTAAAACGGATGTGCATGCAACACTAAGGTTCTGGGGGGAAAGTCTAACTTCCGCTAGATACAAAAGCTGGACTAATGTTTAAAATATGTTAATCAATTAATCAGTTAATCGGTTAAATTGGAGTTCCAACTTCCCAGCAAACGAGTCATATCATAGTTGCTCCGATCCTGTGCCAAGGAAAACCGCACTGAATGTCCGTCACTGTGACTTGTGGAAAATATTGAAATAAAATTTCAGTCTCATCAAGTCAACAATATACAACAATGATTTTTTTCTTCAGTACTAGATATTGTTGTATTCAACAGTGTCTCTTCTAAGGTATTTGTCTCCTAGAGCAACAATGTTTTAATCTTATAGATCTGAAAAATACAGCTTTGGAATAGAAGGTATAAAAGTAACAATTCGAAAATAAAGAGTAATTATTAGAGACGAATGGAGTAGGACAAGAAGTGAAATATGTATCATACTGAGTGTAACCAAAGATCATATAGTGAGTTATGGATACTGAAAAAGTTAAATGTATATGATAGTCGTCAGACGTGCCAGCACAAACAGTCGGCCGCAGGAATTGCAGTACATAGTTAATGGAAGCAATAATTAAACAGATACAAAGCTGTACACGCAATAATTTTCTTTTACATTTGGCTACAAAGTTTGTTGTATCCAATCTTCAAACTAAATATAGGGGAAAGTAAATAAATTCAAGTGTTTGGGGACATTCCTAACATCAGATAACGACATGTGTTAGAAATTAGGAAAAGAATTGACCAGGCAAAGGATGCATTTCAGAAGATAAAAATGATCTTATGATAATAAATCACGCTCATTAAACATCAGAGAATGAATACTGAAATGTTATATCAAGCCATTTCTGTATGGTGGTAAATATTGTAATGTGAGCTAACAAATTAGAAAGAGTTTGGAGGCTTCTGAGATGTGGTTCTTAAGAAAAATATTGAGAATACCTTGGATTGCCAGAATAAACAACATTGAATGCCTGGAAATGGCTAATGATAGTCGAACATTATACACAACAATGAGAAGGAGTTCTTTGGTTATGTAATGAAAAAAGGAGAACTATAAAATAGCATGACTACTGGAAAGATCCCTGGTAAAAGAGGCAGAGGCAGACCAAGAGAAATGAAGGTGGGTGGCTTAAGACAGTGGAATGGGGAAAAAACATCAGTGGAATTGATGAAGAACACTAATGACAGAGATCTGTTGAGATGCGTGAACGCCTACGCCAGCTGGCAAGGCACTTGAGGATGATGATAAACGCTAACTTATTACTGTTAACCTTAAGTCTTATACGTGTCAATATTGCAGAATGTTTTTATTTCTTTATTCATATACTGTCTTTCCACCCTTCAAAAAGCAAAAGACTTATTTGCGCAGATTGTGCTGCAGTCAGGTGGCTTTCTGCATGTCATAGTTTCAATCAAAGTATTCATTACGTCGGTGTTAATGCATCATTTCACTTTGTCAACTGGCCGAGTTTTTGCTAGCTTCTCACATCGCTGGTTGTGATTGAAATGTTCATGAGCCCAGCTTTGTTTTCTAGAATATTTCGAAATACAAGAATTTTTTTTTCTGCCCAAATTTTTTTTTTATTTTTGTAGCTAATTTTGTTCATCTTTTATGAAGCAGCCTTTTTTATTTTCGTTCAGCGCTTGAGTAAGAACTGCGTCAGTATTATTTATGTCCCTCGAAAAGGTCTTATTTTTGTCCCCTTCTTCCTTTTATGTATGCCGTTATGTCTATGCTAGCCCAGAGGTGTTGGCCGAAAGATACCCTAGCCAAACTGTAAACGGGCACAACAGGAGAAGATTTATCTGCCCCTGTTGGTTCCATTTTACAGTCATTCTAGTTATACTGTTCTAAGGTTTTCTGAACTTCTGTCTTATTCAACGACAGCGTCTTTTCCTCACTTCTTGATTCACAGGAGTTTGTGTTGTCATCCCCCAAAGCTCTAAATTAGTGATTCCATCGTACCATTTAATTCCCTCAGTTCTGCACAGGTGCTAGTTAGTGTATATATGTATACTGTATTAGTTCTTCCCATGTCTACCTAGCTTGCAATAAATCTCAAGGAAATATTATGGAGAGTAAATGCAAACTGTGTGGCAAAATTGACAATTGAGTGCAGACTGATCTTTAGAAATACAGGGATGTTTTCCGCACCATACGCTATAGACGTTTCCCATCTTGCAAACGTCTTTTGCTTCCTTCAGTCAAAAGACAGTTTATCGCATACATATAAAAATGGGGGGTGAAGAGGAGGGGAGGGGGGAGAAAACAACTGTTGGCATGTGTCTTACTGCATCATGAGACGAGATAAAGTAAAACATTCTGCAAATACAGAACAGATATATGATACGAGGTGGAAAAGAAAACAAAAAGAAAAGTTCGTATTAAACTCGAACATTGGCAGGGAAAGATTAAGCAGATAGTTGCATACGTTCTGTTGGAGATAGTGAGAAGCATGATCACACAAGAAGTTTGTGAGAAGCATGATCACACAAGAAGTTTGAAAAGGCACCTACAGATAATGATGATGATGAGGAGGAGGAGGATAATAATGATGAAAATGATGATAATGGTGGTGGTGGTAATGCTGCGATGATGATTATAATGAAGATGACGATGATGATGATGATGGTGGTAATGCTGCGATGATGATATAATGAAGATGATGATAATGATAATGGTGATGATAATGATAATGGTGATGATAATGATAATGGTGATGATAATGGTGATGATGATGGTGATGGTGGTTATGCTGCAGTGATGATTTTATTGAAATATGATAATGATAATGATGATGATGGTGGTGGTGGTAATGCTGCGGTGATGATTATAATTAAGATGATGAAGATGATTATGTCGTGCTGACGTTTGATGTGTAGGCTGAACGACCCAACAACTCGTGCTCCGTCCTCCGTCCTCATCTTCAGCAGCCAGAGCAGAGTTCCAGTACTGATGGTACCGGTCACCATTTGGGTATATGTCCGCTTTGCCATTCCTCTGAGTGTAGTAAGCCGGTCAGACCCTCTGATTACACCCAGGTGCCTCATTCTCCCCAGGCCATAATAATTGTGTGTCTCTACTAATTCCGTTGCTTGTTCCTAAAGGGCCTTGACCACATCTGCATTTTTATGTATCAAGTTACCACCCAGTGGTGCAGATCCTGCCAATATGTCCTCGTTTTCAATGTTTATTTACTTAGAGTCCTGCTGAAATCGAATCGCAGCTGCGTGGTCTCGAGGTATGGTGTCCGCCTCGAGAGCTAGAGGTCCCGGATTCAAGCCGCGGTGAAGGCTTGGATTTTGTCTGTTCACGTGGACTTCTAGTAATTTCACCTGATCTATAAGTAGTGAGATCGGACACCTGTGTGTATTTTTTCGCACGTTTAGAAAAATCCCTTTGCAGTTGGAAATCGAAAAGAGTAGCCTAACAGCAATGCCCGGTCAAAATTGGAGTTAAAAATCTACCCAAAATATTTCAGGATTCTAGCCGGTACTACGGAGCCCGTGCACTGCGCTGAGCTACTTCTGAATCAGACTTGAGTTAGAAGAAGAACGGAGCACTTATAGGTTACTACCGGTGTGCCACGATGTCGATCCATTGTTCAAACTTCACACTTCACACTTCGTATCCTTCAGTGAAAAAAAAAAAAGCACAAAGCAATTATTTTTCCTGTCTCAGCTAAAGACAAACTTCGGTGCTCTTCATGTTATCCTTTCTAACTGCGCCACTCTTTACTGCTGGCTCTGTGTGTATTAATTAATTCAATCGTTCATTTTCTGGTTTTGTCATTCTATGTCACATAGGGCTTCTAGTCCATTTCTCCATTCCATTCTATGCTGCGCAATCATTTCCATATCATGGCTGTAATCCAATTCAGCACTTTCGCCATAGTGTATTTCTTCAAAATTATCGTTTCCCTAGTTCTTCTTTTTATCCATTTCAGTGCTTGTTTGGCCATTCTCTATTGGCCTCTTTTCATAATAAGTTGAACATAGGGCCATTGTTCATGTCCTATAACTGTTAATACCAGTGGTTATAGAGATATTTCTTGTATTTCTTCACTCCTCTGGAATTAATCCCCTTTTATGTTCCTCATTTGCCCGGCTCTCTAGCGGCATTCATGATATTTTACAATGGTTATGTTTTTACTTTGTCATTTTATATGGAACCTCCTAGTATTAACAGAAATTATTAACAGCACAAGGATGAGGATGCAAACTGAACCATGAGGTTCAAAATTGTAAGGACCAAAATAGTGCTGCTAGCATTTCTAATATGCAATTCACATGATGAAAATTACCACGATAAAGATAACGATGATGACGCTGATTATGATAACAATGATTACAATGATGAGGATGACAATGGTAATGTTAAAGATTATGGTGATGCTGACGATAATAAATCGGATGCTTCGGCTAAAGGACTCCAACATCCCGGCTTTGACAAAGTCCCCTTAAACATTAAAAGTGAAGAACCCTTTTTCATGCCTTTAAGCATATTGGGCATAAAAAAGGACCAGACCTATATTGTATAGACCATTCGGTATTTGGTGGGTGATGTGGTCAACATCACACCGGTCACCTTTACTTCCCAGGACTTGACCTGGTACCCACTGGTCGACCTAGAAGCCAAGGTCATTTCTGAAAAGAGTCAGGTTTTGTCAGGACCCGAACCCACGACCTTCCGATCCGCAGGCGACAATCAAGCCGCTCTACAACGACGGCTCCCAAAGTGTCCCTAAGGACCACCGAAATTAGAAACCGTCACTGTATTTCCGAAGCCAAAAGATAGAAGTACAATACAAAATGCGACGGCAGAAAATGTCAGCTCAAAGAGAAAAAGCCAGTGTACTCAATTATGTCATACAAAATTTCGCACATTACTACGTCACAGTGTTTTGTTATCATGAGGCCAGTACATAAATCTAAACGCCAACTTCTCCTTCTTCTTATCTTCCAGCTCGTACCTCAGTGAAGTATCGGGGGGAAGATGTAACGTTCGTTGATGATCTGTATCAAGAGCACTATTAAGATTGATGTTCATTTCTGTAAAGCTGTTCTTAATGCCATCACTCCATTGTTTCCGAGATCTTCCGCTCGCTTTATACCCGTAATAACATTTTAGTGTGGCTCGCTGTGGCAAATAGTACCAGGGCATTCTTTTTAGGTGTCCAAATCACTTCATTTGTTGTTCTTTAATGACCTGTAAAACTGGCTTTATTCCCGGCATTCGTCTGACTGTACCGGCTAATTATTAGCTGAACCAATCCCACGCTTCCTTGCGATTAGGCAAGCAGCAACCAAAGAGACGCTGTTTGTAAAAGTTAAAAACAAGTAATTAACAGAGTCATGTGGAGATTGTGCAATAAGTGGGGTTTGTTATCTCTCGTTGTCTAGGTGGTGTTCATGTGCGTGTGTTGTGAATGTTCTTCTCACACTCTACGTTACATAACTGGTACAAGCCGACACCGACTGAAGCGTACGAGACATAAGTTTATTGGCATGTTATCACTTACAGTAGTGTCCAGTTGTTGTCCTAGTAAACAGCTCTCGCACACCAATTCACGCAGCCTTCAACATGCAGGTTCCTCATGCATTCCGTGACCAGAGTCGGCTCCAATAACTCAGGTTGAGTTTCTTGCCATTACACAGACTGGCCTGGTTGATCTTGACTTCACACTTTGTCGTCAGGGTCTCCTTTCGCAACAAACAATCTTACGTTGACATTCTTACGCTCAGTCGCACATCCTCTCGCTCCAACAGGTCGACACAAACTAAACTTGACCAGAATCAAGTCGTGGGAATAAACTCACAGGGAGCAAGTACAGCGGGGATCTACAGTCATCAGTAGAAATTATCCTCTTTCGACACACGTTTCGGCCCACGATTCCTAAACGTATTCGGAGGTGGGCCCACCTGAGTTCATGAAGCTCAGGGCTGCTTCCCCGCTGCACGGAATTACCGGATGGTGTTACACTTTCGGCCAGAGACAAGACGACTTTGTGGTTTTGAAGGAGGTACTGTGAGATAAGAAGCCGCCGCGACAGCGTAATTAGAACAGTCCGCATGCCTGGACGACCGAGCGACAAGCTTACTTTGGTTAACCGGACACATGTTGGACTTTTATTAGCAGTTGGCAGAGAGACACTGGCAGACAATTCGTACACGATGGACTTTTCAAAGGAATGAGAAACTCTTTTCCACTAGATACCCGGACCAGCTCACCGAGGCCCGTCCCCTACGTTGTTGCGCTGCGTCCAAAGCCAGCTGGATGCCCTTTCGGCCACCTCACCAAGTTTTTTGAGTGCTCGTTTCCGTTCATTACCGCGCAATCCTAATTCTTTCACCACATTGTAGAGCGAAGTGGAAACGAGGCCTCTCGCTCCCACTTCGACGGCAAATACCCGCACTGTGTAAGCCTCGTTTCTCCTCAAACCGGCTGCTAAATCACTGTACTTCTCGAGCTTGTACAAATGATTCTCCTCCATCCGCGACTCAAACGGGACAGTCAACTCAATCAGAATGAGCTGCCGTTTTTGTGCAGAATGGAGAACGATGTCCGGTCGCAGGCCAGTTTTACGGATCAACTCGGGATACCGTTCATGTCCTGGCAGATCAACCGCCAGTAACCAGTCCCTCGCAGAGTCTAGCACAGATGGAGCGAATGCGTTTTTGTTGACCTTACCTTTTGGAACCTGCCCAGCCTTGAGGAAACGAATGGGGGCGATACTAGAACTGGCTCTGGCATTAGCCCTCATTCTAGCCTGGTCGACAACGGCTGCTAACTCCTTTAGCACCTTGTTGTGGCGCCAGGTATATCGGCCTTGACCTAGAGCTTTCCTGCACGCGGACAGGACGTGCTCAAGAGTTTGCTTTGATTTGCACAACGGGCAAGTCGGATCGTTGGTCGCAGACCATTTAACCATGTTAACACCGGACGGTAATACATCGTACGCCGAACGAACGATAAAGCTCAGTCGCAGCGGGGTCATCCGCCAGATCTCACCCCATGTGAGTATTCTCGGCAATGCGCTCTCCAGGCTGACCCAATGGCCCTGCTGCGACTGCTGGGCAGCTTTCTGGACCCGAACCTCGTTTTCGTTGTCCCTCACCGTTTGTATCACCATGTCTCGGCGCTCTTTGGCTGAGGCCTTTGACCACCAATTGACCTTCCCGTGCCCTAGGCCTCGACGGTCGGTTTGTGTGTAACCCATTACCTCCTTCAATTTTAGTGCGTTCTGAGCAGATTCAATCGCATCGAGGACCCTCCACTTCTGGCCAGTCTTTAGAGCGGGCTGGACAGCGATGACATTTGGGTCTGAAGACTCGCGCAAGAGCATGGCGAGCCTTACCTTGCCGACTTTAAACTCTTCGGTTATTGACTTGAACGGAAGTACCAGCTTAGCCTGCTTACAATACAGAGCCACGTCGGTCAGACAAGGCGGTGCACCAATCCACTTTCTTAAGGCTGTGTTGATTTTCTTTTCCATGGTTTCTACTGCAGTCATCGTCACCTCGTAGACTAGCAGTGGCCATAGAAGCTTCGGAATCAACATGAATTGGAGACACCATACCTTGAATTTTCCGATCAGCCTGCATCGCTCGATCGCGAGCAGGCCTGTAGCCAGTGACTCATGTATTCGCCGGACTTCCGCTCGGTCAGATAACTTCGAATCGTAGACGCGACCGAGGCTCTTCACCGGTTCCTCCAGAACCGTAGGGATCTTGTTCCTTGCCACCGTAAAAACTGGTCGCCGAAACCTTGCCCTTATGGATTGACAGACTCCTCGACTTCTGCGGTTTGAACTGCATACCGCTCCATTGGACCACCGCGTCCAATCTATTCAGGATCGTGCGGGCAGACTCCTCGCTGCCCGTTATAATAGTCGTGTCATCCATAAATGCGCGCAGTGGCGGCAACCAGTGATCCCCTATTTGAAGGCCCAGTCCGTAGCCGGCCGCCCCGTCTAACATGATCTGCATTGCCATGACAAACAGTATGGGTGAGATCGTACAGCCCATAGCTATCCCAATCTGCAACTCAGTCCACCTCGTGGTAAACGTCGAGGTAGAGAAGCGCAAAGCGAACTTAGAGAAATATTGCTCGACCATTTGACTGATCTGTGTCGGTACGTGAAACATGCGAAGGGCTCGCCACAGTAGCCTATGGGGGACTGCCCCGTAGGCGTTGGCTAAGTCCAACCATATAACGTGCAAATCGGTTCTCTCATGCTTGGCTCTCTGGATAGCCTCCCATATCATGGTCGCGTGTTCAAGGCACCCAGGAACGCCTGGAATACCACCCTTCTGAACACTCGTATCTATGTACTTGTTAGTCATCAGATACTGTGTGAGCCTGCGAGCCATGACTGAGAAGAATATCTTACCCTCGACATTCAACAGCGAGATGGGCCTGAATTGGGAAAGACTCTTCGAGTCCTGCTCTTTGGGAATGTAGACCCCATTTGCCTTTGACCACTCTGGACATATGTGATTGCGGATCCACGCTTGTCGCAGCAAGACGTGAAGCATTTTTAGGATTTTCGGGCAACGCTTGTAAAGAACGTACGGGACACCGTTCGGACCTGGGGCAGACTTGCCGCTGGCCTTTTTCACAACATCTTCAACCTCAGACCAAAGGGGAGGTACCATCTTAAATGGTACCTTCGGCACCGAAGGCTGTTTGAGTCCGCTAAGGATCTCTGGATTGTCATCAAGAGGCTCTCTTCTCTTCTTATCAGAGTACATCTTGCTTAGATGTAGCTCAAGTTCTTTCTGACTGACAACCAGAGTCCCAGACTTCGGTTGCTCGAATAGACCTCGGGCAAACTGATACGGGTCCCTAAAGAATTTCTCTCGCTCCCTTTTGGTTCTTCGTCTGTTGTTACAGAAACGCTCGGCGCGACAGAGGGCACTGTGTTTGTTCTTTAAATGCACCCACACTTCGTACAGCCCCTCCCGTTCGCTGCCCGTAGCGGCTTTGAACCGTTTTCTGAGGGCATTCTTGTCTGCCCGACACTTCAGAATGTCCCTCTGCCTCCTGCTAGTATTCTGCTTGGCACCCGGCTGTGCCTTTACTACTGTCCCGAACTCGCGGGAGCAGTGTTCATAAATTACATCACCAAATTTAGTAAGCTTGTCGCCTAGCGACTTCTTGTTTAGAGTTTGTTTAAGTATCTCACATAATGTAGCCTCCAACTTACACCACACCACCTTCTCGCTCGCAGGTGGAAACCTGATCTTGGAACGCACTTCTTCAGAAATCATCAAAGGTGCTTCTCCGCAGTCGACGTCATGGGCCTCTCCGGGCGAGTGGGGTTCACCCTGCCCGTCGTACCCTGACGACTCAGAAACTACCACAGGAGTGGGTAGTTTTGCGACGGCGTTTACTGCGTGGAGCACCTCGCATTTCATTCTTCGGCATGCGTTCTCAGACCATGCAAACCCCGTGAAGCTTTTTCCACATGTACAGAGCCAGCCCGGACGTTGGGCGAGTATCTCAGTCCGGGGGCTAGCAAAGTCGTCAACGAGGGTATCAGTTTGATTGGGCCCTTCATTCTCTCCCCCTTTCGGGAGGGCCCTGGGAGCATATTTCTTGACTTATACCACGGGTTAGTTTCACGTGGCAACACGTGGTGGGTCTTTACTTTCACGTCGCGACTTTGGTCGCGTTGTCGTGATACCCGTGATAACTAGTGGTCAACACCTATCTCAAGATCCTCGTTTAATCGAGTAGTCTGGGAACATCTCGGTGTTTTGGGTTAGCTTTGGGCCTTCCCCCCAACCTTCCTAATCTGGGTGAAAATATCCCCATTACAGATTGCATCATTCAAAGATAGTGAGGCCACGTGGCAGTTTTATATTTCTGACTATTTAACTTCATTCTCAACGGAAGACCCATCCTCGAAGCCCTTTAGCTAATCCTTTTAACTCCTGTTGTCATTGCCCTTAGAGAGATAGGACGTTCTGGGGATTTTAAAAGCAACGTGTCCACATCACTGGCTAAGAAAACGAGAACTGGAGTAAAGATGTATCCAAACAGTACTAGAAGATGTATCCTAACAGTACTAGAAGATGTATCCAAACAGTACTAGAAGAGCAAAACAACTGCATTTCAACAAAAGACCTAAAAAAAAAAAGCTTTTAAAGCCATCCTGGAGGGAAAGGCTGAAGACAAGAGAGCAAGAGGTAGGCAACGATGCAAGTGGGAGGAGGAAGAACATCAAGAAATAGGCGGGCAGCAGTCTGAGGGAGTGTACAAAAAACAGGACAAGAGAAAGATCTTGAGATTCCAGTACAGCCAACCTTTCACTGTTGAGACTGCGCGCATGATTGATTGATTATAATAAATTAATTTATTCTTCCTCTTCCACCTTGTAACTCATCAAAGTGGCGGAGGGAAGTATGTAACTGTTCGTTGATGAGCTCTGGTCAAGAGCACTATTAAGACCTGAGGTTCATTTCTGTAAGGCTATTCTTAATGCCATCACTCCCATATTTGCCGAGGTCCTTCCACTAGCTTTATACAACCACTTCACTTGTTTGCTTCTTTAGATGACCTGTGGAGGACTGGCTTTATTCCTAGCAATGTCTGATTCATGATTTCGTATTCTGTCTTTCCTTGAAACTCCCGCAGCTCTTCTAAGGCCTTTCATCTCGGTTGTTACAATGTTCGTTCAGATGGACGATGTAATGTCCACGTTTTGGCATGGATAGAATAGTGTCGTCGGCCAAAAAAATAGTTCTGATAAAGGATTCACTTTAGATACTTCGAGGTATTGCTTTGTTGTGTCAACATGGGAGATATGAATTAATTGGATGAATTATCATACAAACATACACACCCGTATATGTATATTTAAGATGTGAAATGTAGAATGTATGGTCAGCCACAATTCATGTGCGAAGTAATCTTGAGATAATACGATCGCTGCTATGTGAGGATGACGATGGTGTTTTATGATAATAACGAAAAATATCCTTCTAAAGTCAATGTATCTGGCGCTGAAAGAGTCAAAACATCTCAGCTTTCCTTACAAATGAAAAGATAACAATTATCGTATCAACGAAAAGAGAAATCAGAAAACAGCCATTGCCATTCCGAAACCAAAACGTGGAGTAAAACGCAAAACCCCACGAAAAAAATGACCCCTTTAAAAAACCCCTCCTCCCCTTTTTTTTTTTTTTTTGGCGAATTTTGCTAAAAATTTGCGCGCGTGAGTACGTACATTTCTTTGTTTCAGGGACGTCGGCACATAAATCCTAATGCTCGCGTATCTGTTGCAAATAGTTAAACCAATCTAGCTTCCTGCGACCAACAAGAAACCAAAAAGACCGTTTGTTAAAATAGTTAGAACGGGTAATAAAACTGAGCCTTACCGAGTCTATCCATCAGGGGACCAAGCCCGGGGCATTTCTTATTTCTAATGTTTAACTCCCAGGGGAAAACCCTTTTTAACCCCCAGATTACCGGGAAATATGTCGTGGTGTTTGTGTTTAGGGGAATGAAGGGGGCACAGAACCCAGTCCGGTGTCTATAAATTAGACTGGCCCCAAATGCCCCAAAAGTCGTTAAAAAGGCCTTTTATTGACTTTTTTAAAAAACTGATGCGTTAAACAAAAAGGGTTATTATTTAGTTTGACTTTTAAAGGGCGCGTCTCACCACTAAAGGTTGGCGAAAGGGATCCCCAAAAGCATATCCTTGTCCTGGTTTATACCGTTAGACTGCTCCCCTTTCCTCTCTGATGTTTCCTCCCACGTATCTTTGCAAAACCTTGCCTTTCCCCTTCGACCCTTTTCCATCCGATGATTAAAAAAAATTTTTTTTGGTATTTTATGTTGAAATGCGTTGCTTGGCCTTTAAGTACAGCTTCGGTCCCTCAAGGACTCAGCCCCACCGAAAAAAATTGGGGGACGGAGGAGGAATGCATGTGGAACCCGGGTCATTCTGTTTAATTGTGTAGTAATAATACAAAAAAATTAAAAACAATATCAAAAAAGCTCTAATTATTATTGGCCTAAAAAAGGGAACCTTTGGAAACCCTTTTCTAAACCCCTAGAACCTATTGGGGCATATCGACAATAATGTGAGTCATATTTTGGCCCAAAAAAGAGTCACGTCTGACAAAAATGTGACAAAATTAGCAAAACGACAAAAACGGGAGTCATTGAAAAAAAAATTGGGAAACACATCCCGTTCACTGTGTTTAAAAAAAAAAAAAAACATTGCTATCCCTTTTATTATATATAGAGAAAAGACAAGACAGTAACAACAACGGAAACAGCACAAACAAAAAAAATAAACCACAGTCCTTGCACCCGCCCCTAAAAAAACCCGGAGAGACAAGCAAGTGAGAATCTTAACTATGAAAAGGTATTGTCATTTTTCTATCACTGTTTTGCACATTTCCAGGGGGAATTAACCTGCTTTTTAAAATTTCGTTTTCAGACGCGCCAAGCAATCCCTTTGTGAGTGGGGGAAAGACTTTTTTTTTTTTTTTTTTTAAAAAATCCCAAAAAAATGGGCTTTTTTTTTTTTTTATCAGATCCAACCCGTGCCGTTTTTTAAAAAGGAGTAAAAGTCAAACTGAAAATAAAAATTTTGGTAGAAATAAAAAAAAAAGGAAGGGAAAAAAGAGGGAAAAAAAGAAAAGAAGAAATAGGAGAAGAACAGAGGAGGAGAGAGGAAAAAGAGAGAGAGAGAAGAGAGAGGGGAGAAGAAACAAAAGGAAGAAACAAAAAGGAGAGGAAAAGAGAAAACGGCTAAGGTGGGGGAGTGCAAATGATGGGACGACTTCGCATCAATTTGGTTTAGGGCCTATGCTCCAAACGAGAAAGGGGGGGGGGGGGGGAAAAGAATGGGAAAATTTTTGTCAAGCCTGTTTTTGCAGATGTTTTAAAAAATTACCTTTTTCCCTTTCCCTTTTCTTTTTGTGTGAGTTATTTTCCCCATTAAATTTCCCTCAATTTTCGGAAAATATAAAAAGAAAGAAAAAATTTAAAAAAACGAAAGGGGAAACTTTTTTCGCAAGAGCAGTTTTTTATATCTATATAAAAATTTTTTTCCGAGTTTTGTTAACTAAGACAACCCATTTTTTCAAATTTTCACACAACGTTGCCTTTTTCGAAAGCATTTTTTATTTCTGAAATGACAACCCCAAAAACGATGTGCCCCAAAAGGCAAATCATTATTGTTTTTTCCCGGCGGATTGTTTTTTTCCTTGGCGTTTTTTGACTGCTGAGAGGGTACCAAATTGCATTTTTTTAATTCATTTCCACCAACACCGAGTCTTTGGTAGCTAGTTGTAAATATATTTTGGCCCCCCATGCGGGTACCGCGTTTGATTTCCCCCTAGGTAATAAATTGTTTTTTTTTTCCCTAACTAAACGGGTGGCACGTGTGTGTTTCATCTAGGCTTCGATATTACGCTTTTTTCCTTTTGAGGGTTCAGCGGGGACTGATGCTCAAAGTTCATGTCACGTTAAACTTTGTTCGCCCCCAGAGGGCGTTGGCCGTTGGTGTTGTGGTTTAACTAGGGTGTGAATTTGACCTAAAGTCTTCAGCTTCAGTAGTATAGTTTTAAGTATTCCCCCCCTTTTCGCGGTGCGGGGGTGTTCGATTCCGCGTGGGTGATAATTTTTTTTTTCCTTGAAATGTAGTTTCCCCGTTGTGTTTGGTTTACAACTAACTGCGATATTGCGCCTTCGCCCAAAAAAACCCATTTTAGTAAGTCCCGGTTAGCCCTCCCCCGAGTTCTCGATCAAAAAATATTTGACGATTTCAGAAAAAGTTAACTAAGCGGGTTTTAGTCCCGTTTATTGGGGGACACGGATGCGGTCTTTAAAAACGTTCCCCGGAGAGGGAAAAATGAAGGGTGAGGGGAAATTTTTCCCCCTCTTTTTGTTTGTATAGTTACTTTTTTCGTGGGTTTCCCTCGTGGTTAGGTGATGTGTTTATATTAATATATATATATATATATATAATAATTTAATATATAATATATATATATATATATCGGGGGAAAAATTTAAATAAGCACGGCCCCAGCAGCGGCGCTAAAATCACGGCTACCCGATTACACCCCGCGTACATTTTTTTTGTGCATTGTTGTTATGATGGGGTGGTGGTATTTTTAGAAAGTACGGTAATGG
>CAJHNH020002139.1:0-7500 GCA_905116865.2 Candidula unifasciata
AAAACATGAAACACCCTAAATACAGAACTAGTCAGATCATAGTTAGCCATGAAACAAGTTACATTCTTAAATGAATTAACAAAACAAATAATATACATACAATCAAAAAACATGAATCAACAAAAAGCAAACCAAATAAAAATCGGTCAACGCAAAGTCTGGTAAAAGATCTACAGAAAAACAAATATGTACAGGGAGCAGGCAGAAAATAAATAAATACACCGCTTATACACAACAACAAAAGGGAACAGTTGCATTACGAAAGCAAGAAGTTAATTTAGCTTGTGATGTAATTTTTCCAGTCCAAGGAAGCTCACAAATTTCTGAAACAATTTTAATATGCTCAACTGTAGTTTTGTCGTACTTACCCGTTCTTATGTGGTCTACTTTGATAAGAATGTATACAACAACACAAAATATCAGGATGTGTAATCCGAGTTCCAACATCGCAGCAAACGGATCATTACCCCATTGTTGCTGTGCTAACCAAAACCACAGAATGTCCCATTAGTGTCTCTTGTGGGAAAACCGGCTGACACAAAACTGCAGGTTCAACAAATCCAATAGCATGCATACGCAATAAATGCATGAACCAGCCAACTGAAGAGCCAACACAAACAATCCGACGCTAGACATGCAGTTCATCATCAACAGCAGCACTTACAACAGATCGGTAGTTGACACTAGCAACAAAATGTACAATTTATTGCCTGGCATATTTTGTTAGTCTATTGTCAGGTGCATACTACAGTGAAGCAAATAAATTAATCCTTTATAAATGAAGCACAAATTCAACAACAATCAAAAACAACTGCCTGTTTGACCAAGGCTGCTGCAGTGTCAGAATCATGTCTTTTTGTTTACAAAGTTCAGGGCCTAGGGTAAAATGTGTGTAGTATGCAACTGACGAGATGCAGCGAAATATGCCAGGCAATGAACTGTGAAGTCTGTATTTTTTTATTCAAATTAACAACGGGGAAACAGTGCTTAGAACACTAGTTGCACATGCAATTGATTGCATAAGGCATCACGTTATGTGGCAACAGGCCATTTACAATTTTCTGAACCTGCTGTTCAAAACACATACTGGGAGCACAGATGAAAAGCATTCCAAATGAAATCCACAGCCAACAGGTCAGGGTGCATTTACAGTACACACAGAAAGACTATAGCCGTGGTCAGAGTGCTATTTACCTCACAATATAATGCCCTGCAGTTTATATACACTTCTCAGTTGACAGACAAGGCGTGGGCAAACTATGGCTTGCTGGCCAAAAACTGGCCTACCAATCAAAATCAATTTTAGGTGGCCCACGAGGTAGGTGCTAAAATTACTACATAATCTTTCCACCCTCTTCGCCTCAACATGTGTTGCAAATAACAAGCTTAGACAGACACTTTTAGAAAAATATATAGAAGCGCTTCAGTGGTTGTATCGAAGGATTATAATCTTCAATTATCCCACAAAAATCTTCTGTTAGGAGGAAATCTTAACGTTATTTTATCCCTGTGTGTGTTTCGGGGCCCCACTGTGGGGACAACAAGAACAGACCCACTGCCTCCCCAGAGGCATGTCGTAAGAGTCAACTAACTGGGAGCTTCCTTTAAAGTCAAGAGTGCATCTGCCAGAGGCAAGGACCCAAGAATCTGCATTCACATAAGTTAGATCTGTAAAATGGATGCGCATGCAAAGGTCAGGATCTGGAATAGGATTTAAGTCCAGAGGTGGACAAACAACCAGAACTTTCCCCTGGAGTTTCAACCTGTGAGCGCAAAGACAAAAAAGTTATTTTATAACTGGATTTTTTCTTACTCCAGCAATCAGGCTGGTAATTCTAAATTTGTGCCACAGCTTTCAACACAGCAGGAACAGATCTAATAAATCCCTTGTCAAACCATATCATGAAGTTTACATTTGTTGTTTGCGTTTCATACACTTTCATTAAAAATTTTGTTAAGAAAGACACAAAATAAATTGTATCCCAGAGTGAAAGGTATTTCATCACCACGACAGCCCTTTAACCCCCCAACACTTTTAGCCAGTTTCAGTCCCCTGTAAATGTCACTTTTCTGACTTGCCTATTGTACCAGATGTATAGTAAATGTAATTGGCTGTGTTTGTGCCTGCGAAAACGTTTAGGCTGTCAAGATATAAATGAATTAACTAACAGTAACATTGAGAAGTTTTCCTTTGTGCTAAATGGAGCCAGATTTTCTCAAAAGCCTCAATGATAAAGGTCACAGGTCACACAGTGGGTACATGTTTTTGGTACCCCAATTTAATAATTCACCCCGTTCATGGTTACTGATGACTCTTTTTATTTATCTTTAAGTATTTTCGAAAAATAATTTTAAAATTGTAATAAATTAATTTTTATTAGTGACTTGTGCACACAATTTTTTTTAAAGGAATTCTAAGAAACCTATGACCTATTTTTCTTAGAGTTCTCAGGGCGCAAGGATTACCACATTTAGATTATTTTGAAGCCAGTCTATTCAGCCAAATTCTGTATTCAGGTCTTCGGTGGTACTTGAGCATCGGCATAGTTTAAAATAGTTCTGACCATAGAATCAACAACTTAATGAATGTATAGGCCCTGCAACACGCCCTCAGTTGTTCTGAACTAAGTGCGGGTTATATCACAAACATATTTACAAGATCTTGCATATTAAGTCATGCACCGTTTTCTCTTCTGCGGCTTTCGAGCGCTCTGATTACTCCAAACACCTGAGGTAGTCGCTGGGGCAAGAGCTGTTGCCTGCATCAAGGCTGGTCTTTGCAGTGCATTTCTCAAAGCCGGATCTGTGACCTTTCCTTGATCTCTTGATTTCTTGGCTTTCTCCTTCTCTATGACTTGTTCCACAGCTTTGTTCAAAGTCTCGCGGAATCTGTTGCGGACAATACGTAACTGTTCTTTGGAGGGAAGGGTCTGAATCTGTGAGAAGTCTCTGGAAATCTTGATCTTGTTTGGTGGGGTGCCCGTCGTGAGACGTAGGCAAATCTGGTTGTTATGAAGCTCTGTGTGAGGTCGAAGCAGAGTAAACTGCGGCTCCGATTTCATTTTCTTTGCACTTGCAGAACAGGTAGCTGTCGGCATGGAAGTTAAAGTTGAACTATGAACTTTCTGAACAGCACTCGTCACTTCACAGCTTCTGAACTTTAAACTCTTTTTCTTTCCCTTCCCTTGGAATTTGTTCTCAGAAAAGTCAGAAATGCTCTGTGTCTCCCAGCCAACAGGGGGCATCACTGTGTAGTCCTCCTCTTGATCTCCTTCATCGAAATTCCTGAGATAGGTAGAAATGCTCTGTATGGATGTTGTGGTTTCATGGCCATCACTGTACATGGACGATGATGTTTCATCCAGAGATGAAAAAGGCAGAGACCTGGGCCAGTTATTAGTCCCAGAAACAGAGGGCAACTGCCGCTCTGGACTCTGCAGAAACAGTTTTCTCTGCCTCGTTAAGGGTCTTCCATTAGCAAGATCCGGAGTCTTGAGAAAATTACTAGGACTATCAACGGGAAGCTTAGGACTGGAGGTCAGTAGCGGACTTTTAAATGGACTGACCCCAGGAGAACTTTTAAAAGGGCTGCTGCTAAGAAACGTGTGACCTCTTTTGGGACTCTTCAGAGGACTGCGACCCAGCCCCTCAATGTCCTCACTCCCGATGCCAAAAAGTAAGTCCTCTTGAAAATTGTCCAAAAAATGTTCATCCCACTCTGGCATGGGAAGATTGTCCAATAGTGATCTATTTCCAAAAAGATCTGTGCCAGGATAGGTTTTATGTGGGCTTGGGGTAGAGGACACCTCCTGTTTGACACCAGATCCAACCTTTAGTGGGCTTTTCGGATTCTGCTTGAAAGGGCTGGGCGTCCGCAAGAAATAACCCGACTTGTGAGGGCTGAACGAGGAGGTTTGTTCAAAGGCGACAGCAGGAGCTCTGGTTTTTGCAGGGCTGGGTGTATTTAAAAAGTGGGAATAGCTAAATGTAGGCGCGTGATCAAATGCTGGAGATAAACGCGCCCATAGAAGCGGTTCTGTTTTTACTTCCTTCTTTGGTGTTCGCAGCTTCGAGCGGTACTCATCTCTTTCAGCCATTTTCTGAATGAAAAAACAAAAATGTTTATATTATGAAGTGTTTACCACCACACACACACACAAAACTACATGATGAAACTAAGAAATTATCCAGAGGTTTCTTGGCAGGTGAGGGGTTCATGTGCTTATGTTGTTAGGAAGTGGGTCAACTAAAACATAGCCGAGCCAAATTCACAATGACTGTTACGAACCATATTCAAAATGACTTACGAGCTATATTCAAGATGAACTGTTACGAGCCATATTCAAAATGACTGTTAAGAGCCACATTAAAAAAAAATGTTATGAGGCGTATTAAAAAAGAATGTTACGAGCCAGATTCAAGATTGTTGTGTTAAATCACGTTATAGTACACCAGACTGAAGACACGAGCAAGAGTTGAACCCTGAAGCCCACAATTTCTACTAGGAAATTCCACGGGAAGTAAAGGTGATAGGCTTGATGATGACCACAAAGCAGTCTAAGCAATACACTGCTCAGTCTGAACAATACACTGCTCAGTCTAAACAATACACTGCTCAGTCTAAACAATACACTGCTCAGTCTAAACAATACACTGATCAGTCTGAACAATACACTGATCAGTCTAAACAATACACTGCTCAATCTGAACAATACACTTCTCAGTCTAAGCAATACACTGCTCAGTCTGAACAATACACTTCTCAGTCTAAACAATACACTGCTCAGTCTAAACAATACAGGGCTAATCAGAGCCATCTTAACAGTATAATTGGCCCCTATGACAACCAATCACAGTACAGACATGTTTGTTTATAGCAGATCATTTGAAATAATAATAGAGATTAGCATAGGGCCCTTAGGCAAGTTCCCAGTGATCCCTTGGGGCTAGCAACACACACCTACCTCACAGAATGAGAGACACCATGGGTCTAAAACAACAATGGTGTAGCGGCTAGACACTTGCCTACAGATAAGAAGGTCATGGGTTCAGGTCCTGTCAGACTTTTTTCTTCCAAAAATGACCTTGGCTGCCAGTTTGACCTAGTCTTAAATTGGTATAATGTACTTCCTGGAAAGTAAAGACGACTGGTGTGATGTCGACCCAATCACCCACTGAGTGCTGATTGGTCTATTAAAATGTAGGTCCAGCCACGTATGCCCAATACACCTGAAAGCATCGATTGTTAAAGGTTAAAGTTGAGAGGATCAACTGCATTGCACCGGGTTTGATCCCATATGGCTCCGTCCCTTTCACAGAAGGTCTAGCCGCCTGCCGAAAGCATTACACAAAGCACAAACTCCATAGCTCCAGCCCCCCAGGTATCTCCGTTAAAAAGTGCTCTCATGTACTGAACAATGCAGCCGTGAAACTAACCCATGACCTTCAGATCACAATGCAAAATGGCTTGACCACTTCGCCACCATACAAAAATGGTACTAGCTGTGGGTGCCGCCTCAGGTATGGTCAAACGACTTAGTGTACTCAGTGTGGACATTCTGATACCTTTCTTTACCACAACGTCAGGTTTTTACACACATACAATGTCTTTCCTTGATTGATTATTCAAATCTCAGTTTGCTTGAGTGGTGCAGTTAAGGCTGGTGTGCTGTGCCTAGCAGGGGTACATCATACCTGCTATCGAGTGCCAGCAGGCTCATGGATGGTTTTACAGATCCTCATGCAAGTAACACAAAAAAAATTTAAGTAAAGGATCCACGATTCCTGAGAAGTCGGAATGTTCCACATGAAACATGAAAGGCAAGAAAACAACCGACTCCACACACACACACACAAAAACCCACTTGTAAAACAGATGTGCAGGCTATCCTCCGAATAAAGGGCACATTATTATTTCGGCCGCAAAAACACCCTAACAGGGCCTCAGTCACATGTCAATTGCGCACTTGCGGGGACTACTGCAGCCGCAGAGAGTATTCCCACGACGCAAAATTAAGTTGCTCGGAAGTTCGCAATTTACATGTGACAAGAGGCCCTGTTTTTAGCCACCATAATATGTGCCTGTTATTCGGAGGATGGCCGATTTGTACACATAACTCAAGTTAGGAAACAAGACCAAAGTATAGAAAAGAACTATAACAATGACCCCCCCCCCCCCCAAACGAGTTAACAGCCAGTGTAAGCACAAAGGTTTTCCCTGCTAAGTCAAAAAGTCATTTATGTAAACAAAGAAAATGGGTGTAGCTTCAATTTTGATGAACTAGGTGAATGAATACTGATTTGAGAATCAACATCATAGCACACCGGGCATACCCATAGATGTTCCATCTCCCGCAGCTAATGTTCAATGTTGTAAGGTGTAGATGCTAACTGTTTAACTAATTGAGAAATCGAATCAGTAGTGTAGTAATAATCAGATGAAATAGGTGATTTGAGTAGTGGGTGATTGGTCGTCATCTTCCCTATTTTTCAGTTCTACTACAGCGGGAAGATTGATATGATACATCATCAGTGACATTTGTATAAACCGATCTACCCTCCGAAGAAGTATTTTAAACAGCTTAGCATTACGTCATGTAATCTCTGTTCAACACCTTCACAGATGGTCTTTTCTTTCTTCAAATAATCACAGCCTTTCGATTTTAAAAGAAAACGTGAAACAAATATGGCAGCTGTTTGTAGTCGAGAACTTTTGTAGTACAAATTACTTTTGTTTTTTTATTTTTAAAATAAAATTAAGATAGCTATGCATTAACAAGTAAATTGTACAATTTATGATGTGTATGAAGCAGCACAAACTTCAAGTCCAAAAGTGTATCCTTTTTTTTATCAAATGAATTCAGTATATTTTCTACCCAACTTCCATCATATAATGATAATGACAATGATGATAATGAAAGGTCTCTGTGCGCGCGATTTTCACCCACCTCAGGCGTAAACATCGTCTAAAACTGAAGTGTATCAAAAGGTAAGTTTAACCCACAAAATACCGACACATTTTAGCTAAACGTGGCTTATTCTCAGCCTCACCTTGAGTCAAGAGATAATGGCTGGAAGATTTGGGCGCAGAAAGTCTTGTTGTCACTCTCTGCCCCGTTCACACATTGGCGCCATTGTGTTCGCCAAAAATGGCCGTCTCATTGGATAAAAACCGACCAATGAATGCGCAGTGGGCCCGTTTATGCAGACCGCAGTTTATTTATAGAGGAAACTGGAGAACAGGGCTGTCGAAGTTGGTACTACTGAAATGAAGACCCTATGTCGATTATGCCACTGGTCATGACATTTTCCAGGCTAATTAAAGAGGAACATTATAAACAAATATTTTGTAATAAATAAAGAATTAAATACTGAATTTTAAATTGAGAATCGACATCACTCGGGACACTCCGATAAGCGCTGCTCCTCATCTTCAGTAGCAAGCGAAGAGTTCCAATTCTGATGGTACCAGTAACTGTCTGATTGTACATCCGTCTCGCC
>CAJHNH020002139.1:12500-77500 GCA_905116865.2 Candidula unifasciata
TATAATGCATACACACATCATGTGTACACAATCACGCACACGCACATTTATATACTCCTACGTTCTATACAGACATACGTAATAAATACACGCATCTACATACATACACAAACATAAAACACATACACATACCTAGACATCAATGCACAAACAGAAAACACACACATGAGAGAGAGAGAGAGCGTGAGAGAGAGAGAGAGAGAGAGAGAGAGAGAGAGAGAGGACAGCGAGTGAAAGAGAGAGAGAGAGAGAGGGGTGAAAAGGAGAGAGAGATAGAGAGAAAGGAGAGGAAGCGGGAGAGAGAGAGAGAGAGAGAGAGAGAGAGAGAGAGAGAGAGATAGAGAATACGGAAAGAAAAAGTAAGACGGGGAGGGGGAGCAATCTATGTTTTACATACATGAATGTCCTGTATTTAGAACATTGATATATTGATTATTGACTATATCGTGCAATTTGAGTAGTAATTTCATTTTTAATTCAAATACAAATTAAGAAGAACAAAATCAAATGTGAAAAAAAAAAAAAATCTCTGAGCTCGACTTAAGTAGGGTAAATTTACGAAGTGAAAATTGCTTAAGAATATATTATGCAATCTTTCTTTGGGGCGAGAAAAAAAAAATTCTTAAAACCAGTATCAATCCTATCTTTATATACGGAAGTGAATCATGGACAGCTGGTAGATTATTAGTGAAAATTATTTGGAAGCTGCGGAAGTCGCTTTTATAAACGAATGATGAGAATACCTCTGGACAGATTTAAAAAAAAAAAAAAAAAGTAACGAGGATGTTTTAAAAGAAACTGACTCTTTGAGTCCCAGGGGGTTTAGCATCAAAGGCCCAGGACGTAGTAAAGAGAGACTAAAATCGACACATCATGCGTTCTTGGGCTTCTAGGTAAGAAACTATGAACGTATGATGCGTTCCCTGGGACTCAAAGAGTCAAGATTGCCTACACCAGAAGGGGACGAGACATTTTACATTCTTGGTCATGTGTTGAGAAGAGGTGGAACTGGAGTACATCGTGACGGTATAAGTTATGAGTTAGATTATCTTCACAGCGCCCCGGACACATCCATAGGCGCTCGCATTGGACGGTATGAAAGTTGGAGGGGAGGAGAGGCAGAGGGGACCGAGAGAACAGATGCTGGGTAGTTTGACATCATAACACGGAGGATCATCTGTGTCAGAGTGGAATGAAAGTACACGACGCAGAAGGTTGTGTATAAACATAACTACCAATGCCAGACGGCGTGGAGGATCATCTGTGTCAGAGTGGAATGAAAGTACACGATGCAGAAGGTTGTGTATAAACATAACTACCAATGCCACACGGCATGGAGGATCATCTGTGTCAGAGTGGAATGAAAGTACACGATGCAGAAGGTTGTGTATAAACATAACTACCAATGCCACACGGCGTGGAGGATCATCTGTGTCAGAGTGGAATGAAAGTACACGATGCAGAAGGTTGTGTATAAACATAACTACCAATGCCAGACGGCGTGGAGGATCATCTGTGTCAGAGTGGAATGAAAGTACACGATGCAGAAGGTTGTGTATAAACATAACTACCAATGCCACACGGCATGGAGGATCATCTGTGTCAGAGTGGAATGAAAGTACACGACGCAGAAGGTTGTGTATAAACATAACTACCAATGCCACACGGCATGGACTGTAAGAAAAAGAAAATGCTTTCAACATGTATGCATAGTCTGTTAGCTTTACTTTATTCACAGAAAGAATGTTCTCTCTGAAAATATTACGTAAAAAAAAAAAAAAAAGGCTCTTCCTTTAAGAATTCAACAATAAATGAGTTATGAACTGTGTTATCTTCACAGCAATACCAGACACCCCCCTAAGTGCTCAGACATTGAATGCATTAACGAGATCAATTAATAGTACTAACTGGAAGTTGCGAAAACAGCTTTGTAACAAACTTGGCACTGTGTGTGTGTGTGTGTGTGTTGTTTGCGTTTACCCGATGGGAAGACCTGGTTGTTCGTTCATTTCTGGACTTTGGCTTTGTTCCAGGATCTGAGTTTTGCATGTGCACACATTTTACAGATCTTGCTTATTTGTATGCAGACTGTTGGTTCCTTAACTCTCATGTAGATGCACCTCGGCTTTGAAGAAAGCTTACACCGTGGGATTTATGGGACGTTATTGCCAACATTTGTGTTTCGTCAGTTCCTTCTCAGAAGCTCAGCGCTCATTCTTTCTGCAATTATTTCTTCTTTCATTTTCTTCCTGCTGTATCCCTTCCACGCAACACGATCTATATTATTTTTCCCTACGAGTATGCGTGTGTGGTGTGTGTGTGTGTGTGTATGTGTGCGCGCGCGCATGCGTGTGTGTGTGTGTGTGTGTACTTCAAAGACCGTTTAACGCTTTTTAAAATTAAAAATTTAGTACCTTTTGGTGTTTTGGTACTTTCTCAAAAAACATTTGATACTATTCCCAAAATAATTTCAGCAGCCCTGATGGAGAAGCCGAGGTTCTATGTAAGATGGTGTGTCGGATGTGTTGTCTCGGATTTCTCCCCTGATTTATGGCTTTTTGCAGCCTGCAACCTGCCTCTATTGACGCATACATCCTTTATTTTAAAATAACTTTATATTAAATAACACATCATCTACCTAGATGTGGCATTTGTGCATTTTCTGGAAGGTTATTATGGACCTGAAAATATTTATTGGGATCTCTCCAACTTGATCGTCATGATTCAATAATTGTTTGGATTTTTATCGGACGTACATATATTGATTATGTGCTTGTTTGCCATTGGCATTTCCCAGATCGTCGTTGTTAATTATAATTTAGTTAATAAATGTGCATATGTGCCGGGAATCGAAGTTTTTGCCGTTAGATCGGTATCTTAGAGGCTGGCATTCCTGACTCACTCAGTGCCTGCTTGCCTGTCTTCACCGTATCTCCAGCCTTCAGAAATGAGGAATTGCAATATCAAATATTTGCAGATTTTGCGCAAATTGGACTAATAATTGTGACTGTCTACTAACTGAGTAAGTTGCTTTCTGTAAGAAAAAAGTAATGTGTTACCACAGTGTCTCCTGAGGTGTTTTGTTTGTGTCTATATTGGATTTAAATATATTGTATGAATAAATGAAAGTTTGGAAACTGTAAACTCTCACGTAAACTGTTCTTACGTTTTAAAACGCGGCCTATTATTAAATTATTATAACTAACAGTCATCAAATGACCACCTTACACGGCACTGGTGAAGTCAAGTCAAGTAAAGGATCCCTTTCAACACCCTCTGATGAGTTGGGCATGTAGGGCTAGACCTATATTTTATACATCAAGCAGAACTCAGTGTGAGATGTTGTCAGAATCACGCTGGCTGCCTTTGAATCCCATTTAAGACTGGGTTGACCAGGTCATAAAAAAAAATAGGCTCTGCTAGGACTTGAACCCACGATCCTCCAGTCTGCAGGCGAGTGCCTAGCTGCTACACCACAGATGTTCCCAGTGGTGAAGTCAGCCTAGTAATATTTTGACTAATGGTAATTCTTTTTTGTTTCAGCAGTTTTTTTATTTTCCATCATGGGCTGTCTTTTTTAATTAAAAAAAAAGGGTTCCAGTACTCACCTTAAAGCAGTGATTCCCAAACTTTATGCCACGGTGCCCCGGGGAGCTGCGACCTCTTTACTGTGGCGCCGCAAAATATTAAAAGATACACAATTTTTTGTTTATCTCTTACATACGAATAGTCATACTTTTACTTGGGTTAGGGCTCCGTGGAAAAATTTTAATTGAAAAAAGGGGCAGCAACTAAAAAAAGTTTAGGAAACACTGCCATAAAGTGTCTGATAAAAGGTGCCGGTTGAATCTGGCCCAAGGGAGCTACAGAACAAGAGAAGCTGTGGGGTGTCAGTTATGACCTCAGACACATGACCCTATTTGTGACCCAGACAGGACTAAATGTTTAGCATGGCTGATGTCGAACTCAGAAGAAGAAGAAGAAGAAGAAGAAGGTGCCGATACTCCCCACAAGGTGCCTATTAAAGTATCACAAAAAAAAAAAAAAAAAAAAAAAAAGGAATGCCTTAGAAAGATTTTAGTACTACGTACTGCCAGAGATCTCTTTAAACATAGCACTAGAGCATACATATATTAAACAGGCATCTGAGTTAAAATATCTTGGAACAACAGATGATAGTAAAATGGATAAAGAAGTTAACATCCGATGCAGTAAAGCAGGCCAAGTATTGGGACAGCTAACTCCCCTCTTACAGCATAAGGCAATCCCAATCAGCAATGAGAAACATCTCATTCAAAGCATATTTATTCCCATTCTATGCTGTCAGTGCCAGCCATGGTCACTGGCAACAAAACATAAAAGAACATTAGTAACCATGGAAATGAGGTCTGAGAAAGGCTGTAGGAGTGACCAGAAGAGATAAAATCAGGAGTGAGGTCATTGGAGATAAAGTCGGCACAGAACCAATTCTAAATTCCATACAAAAGACAGCAAATCAAATGGTTTGCCCACTTGGATAGAATGCCTTCTGATGCTATACCATACAAGGCATATACCAAAAGATGAGGATTGTAGAACAAGAGGTAGACCAAAAACAAGATAGCATCAGAAAAACTCTACCATGATGTGTCTATGGTTGAAGCAGCCAGAAAAGCATGAAGCAGGACCTAAATCTCCCTCGACACCCAAAGCGATTAAAGAGAATATAAAGAAGAAGAGATGAGAAAAAGACCATGAGAGAAAAAAGCCCAGCTTTTCACTACTCCCTTACATACTTTTTTTTTCTGTCCTCTAGAATAGTACTTTCTCTCTTATACTGGTGAGTGAAGATGATCAGTGCTCACATCTTCTTTTTCATACAGCTTGGGATAGTGACCAGGATATATATTTATAGAAAGCAGCAGTCTCAGTCAGTTGCAGCGATTGTTGTTGTCATGTGTGCAACTAAAATATATGCTTCTTCTTCTTCTTCTTCTTCTTCTTTCTTCTTCTTCTTCTTCTTCTTCTTCTTCTTCTTCTTCTTCTTCTTCTTCTTCTTCTTCTTCTTCTTCTTCTTCTTCTTCTTCTTCTTCTTCTTCTTCTTCATCTTCTTCTTCTTCTTCTTCTTCTTCTTCTTCTTCTTCTTCTTCTTCTTCTTCGAGTTCACCAGCCATAAACTCTGGCAGAAAGTTCTGATTGTTCATCCACTTCTGGACTGCAGGCCTGTTCCGGAACCTGAGTGCTGTGTGTGCATCTGTTTTACAGATCTGACTCATTTGTAAGCAGACTGCTGGTTCCTTGCCTCTCAGGTAGATGCACTCCGACTTTGAAGGAAGCTCTCAATTAGTTGACTCTTACGACATGCTTTTGGGTAGCCAGTGGGTCTATTCTTGTTTTTCCTATAATAGGGCCCCAGAACCCACACGGGGAATATATGCTTTATGTCTGCGAATGTTGAGCATTTCTCAGCAAATGCTTAGTCAACATTTTACCAGTTCCAGCAGCATCTAAAATATTACAAGTGTAGAACTGTTTTGTGTGTGTGGGAAATTCAGAGTGATAAAGCCGCAATTGAAATCTGTGAAAAGTGTTAGGAAAAAACAACAGTAGAAGTTTGTTGAAACAAACCTGATGTATAGAATAAAATAAAAGTGGTTTTCTCCCTTGGCTTGCAGCTCTGTACAGAGTGGCAAGCATCACTTTGGAGGTGCTGGGTAGTTAGCCTCCTTTGGATATTTTCTCCAGGGAAGTGGCAGACAGATAATTGGCTGGGTCTGCACCACTTGGTGATAAACGGATGCATGACAAGCTAGATGTTGTAAGGGCCCTTTGGGAACGAGTGAGCAGTGCAGAGGCACACATAGATCACCATGATCTGAAGAGAACGGTGCAACAAAAGTGACCAGCAGACCAGGGGGGTGTTAGTGTTAGTGATAGTCAGTGTTCATTTCACATCCTAACACCCTTATACTAATGGACTTTACCGGTAACTTCCCACAAAGTATCAGTCCTAATAGGGGGTGAATAAAAAAAAAAAAGACAGACCAAAAGGAAACTGACCAGCTCACTTCTTAAAACCATAATTTATTTGCAGCACCCTCAACAGCAGCATCTACCATCATCATGTGCCTTGCCAACTGGCATGGGTGATCTGGGGTCACATTGTAGGGGAACAAAAATAGACCTGTTCCCCCCCCCCCCCCCCCCTCTCACCCCCAACAACCATGTCATAAAAGCCACCTAATTAGGGATGTTTACTGCAAAGTAAGAGCATCTGCCTGATAGTTGAGCAGCAAACAGTCTGCATACACGTGAGCCAGAATTGGCTTGTTTATTATTGTCCTGAATTGACAGCTGTATGTTCTTCTTCTTTTTTCTTCATTGTTCAGCAACTGTTAGCTCTGGTAGAAAGTCCTGGTTGTTTAATCACTTCGATTCTGGCTTTGTGCCAGGGCCTGAGTTTTGCGTGCACATCGGTTTTACTGGCTTATTTGTGTGCAGTTGGTGGTTCCTTGCCACTCAGGCAGAGGCACTCCAACTTCGAAGGAAGTTTCTAGTAAAATCTCCTACAATGTGCTTGTTGGGGAGGTAGGGGGTCAGTTTTTGTTTTCTCCACAATGGGGCTCCGGAACCCACACGGAAAAAGCTTATGTTTAATCCTTTGGAGACGACTCGGCTGAAATATCGGCCCAACACAAAGTAGCCAATAGAACATCTGGGCCGATTGGCCGGCCCTCTATAATAGAAGCCTTGATATTTGCTTTCAGATTTTCATCCCAGCCAATCAGACTGCTTTTCACATTTCTTGCACATGTGGGCTGTTCATTGACGGCTTTCAAGAAAGTTTGATGTGTTCTGTAATTTTACATCGACTTCTTTCTGGGGTTACCTGTGCCTAAAAATGGCAAAAAAAACTGTTGTGTCATAGCAACCAAAACATAGCTGGAGGCAGGAAAATGAGTAGAACCATGTGCCAGACGTGCCTAAAAGGCCTCCAAGGGTCTTACTTTCAAAATACAGTCATTAGGACTTATTGAAGCTTCATCCATACAAAAATTCACCTACATTTTTCAGGTTAGTTATGTTTTTTCCCAAGTTTAAAAATAAATTGCTTGCATAAATTATGCAGATCAGAATAGTTAATTAAAAAAAAAAAGTTTAGATTTTAGTTTGATTCAAAATATTCTGTTAGTTCAATCAATTTCCTACCCAAATATATATAGTTATTTATATATGTTAATTAAACGCTTTAATTTTTAAAATAAATTTTTGTGTATAAACTATGAGAATCCCCTCCTGAAGGCTCTGTCTTCTTGGCACCGATACTCTAAAAAGGCTCCGTCTCCAAAGGGTTAAACTGGTTCCATATGGCTTGCGAGAATTCTGTTTGTAACTTACACTGACAGGGATTTATTGCATTAGGTAAATACAGATCCAACCTCATAGCAAACAGGTCGCCCCATAGCAGCTCCGTTCCTGTGCCAACGAAAACCACACAGAATGTCCGTCACTGTGCCTTGTGAAACAAATTGACACTGACCCAGTCCCAGTGGTATACACATGTATTAAATGGATAAGGCAGCCATCAGAAGGGCCAACACAAACAGCCTGACACTAGAAATGCAGTTTATTGATAGATTAACATGGAGAAAACACATCAACAAGGCAGCAACCAAAGCCAGAAGGAGGGTAGCCATTCTGAGAAAACTAAGTGGAACCACATGGGGTGCTAGCGGGAAAATACTTAGAAAAGTTTACCAACAAAGTGTTCGACCACATCTTGAATACGGATCAACAGCATGGAGTTCAGCATCAAAAACCACATTGCAAGAATTAGACAAAGTGCAAAATCAAGCACTCAGAGTTACCACAGGCAGTATGAAATCAACACCTATAGCTGTGATGGAGAAAATGGGGATGACCCAAGCACTAAGTGAACGCAGAGACACCAAGATGCTTTTACAAGCAGAAAAGTTTCTTAGTATGCCCAGTCACCCTATGAATGAAAGATTCAAAAATTTAGCTTTGGGACGACTAAAGAGAAGTAGTTTTATCCACCAGGCCAAACGGCTCGGCAGACAAACCACTGATTTACCTGCAACTGATAGATCCTTAAATGCTGTCCCAGAACGGACCCCCTGGAGAGAGGAGTATAAGTTTCCAATACACATCAAGACTGAAGTGAAAGGGGTATTTGACAAGGAAGAACAAAACAGTGTGCAGCGCAAAACAGCCACCCTCAGTTTACTTGATGATGAATACCCGCAGAACCTTTGGGTCCGTGTTTACACAGATGGGTCAGCAGAAAGCGCAGTCAGAAACGGAGGTGCGGGAGTGTACATTGAGTATCCTAATAATACCAGGGATACAGCCAAATTACCAATGGGAAAGCACTGTCACAACTATGATGCAGAAGTTCAAGCCATCAAGATAGCGGTAGAGAAACTACTAAATACAGGGTATTTTTCACAACCAGTGGTATTCCTGACAGATGCAAAAGCAGTACTTCAGTCACTCCAGTCTGGAAAATTACCAAGCATACGGACACTATTATCCGAACTAGGCAACCGCTGTAAATTAGTAATGCAGTGGATACCTTCCCACTGTGGAGTTCCCGGAAACGAAAAAGCTGATAAACTAGCTAAGGAAGGTGCAGCTGAAGAACAACCTGACATACCAGTCTCTTATCAACAGAAGAAGAGAATGATCAAATCAATCAGAATGCCACCGAAACTGGCACAAGATGATTACCATATTATGGACAGACCAGAGCAAGTTATTATCCTTCGCCTTAGAACAGGGCACAATAGACTTCGCTCCCACATGTACAACAAATTTAAGATTGGCCAATCGGCCATGTGTACTTGTGGACTGGCACCTGAAACAACAGATCACATCCTTCAAGACTGTCCCATATTCAACGCTTTCAGGCAAAACATTTGGCCAAAAGAGACACTTGTGGAAGTCAAACTTTACGGGCCGCTTAGTGAATTACAAAAGACAGTGAAATTCATACAAGAGACGGCTTTGCAGATATAGACAATTTATTTCATGCGAACGAAAGAAGAAGAAGAAATGCAGTTTATGATCAATTGAAGCAGCAGTACAACAGATCAGCAGTTGTACACACAATTAATCGCATAAGGCATCACCAGTTGTCTGCCAGCATGCCATTTTCACAAGCGGCAGTTCACAGCACAAAGCCTATCCACCATATTGACTGAAAGTCATGTAATGAGTTCTTCATTGTATAAAATGATAAAACATATTTTTTGCCGGCATTACCATAGTATGACCTTTAGCCCTTGTATGCTAATTTCAGACATGAGCAGTCTGTGTAAACTAGTTTCTGGATTCTGCTTTCACTTGGGGACACACTGCACCAGCGAGTTGGAGATGGGCTGACCTGGTTTTGAGGCCCAGAGGTAAAGTTGATCTGAGTTTTTTTTTTTTTAAAAAGATGTATGTAAAGAGGGTGCTAAAATGTTACACAGAACCTGTTCTGCTGTATGGCAGCAAATATTGGAATGTCAGTGAACAAATTAAGAAGAATTTAGAAGCAACAGAGATGTGGTTTCTAAGATGAATGTTACAAATACCTTGGATGGCCAGAGTAAATAACAACGATTACTTGAAAGAAGCTAATGAAAGTAGATCTCTATATACAACAATAAGAAATACACACTTTTATTTGGCCACATAATGAGAAGGGAGACATTGGAGAACATCTTGACAACTGGAACGATCAGTGGAAAAAGGGGGTAGTGGCAGACAAAGAGAGATAATGCTGGATGGGCTGAAACGATAGCATGGAGGGATATCATCAAGAGACCTGATCCAGGCAACCAGAGATGGTGATCTGTAGAGACGCATGAGCGCCTACGCCAGTTGGCAGGGCACATGATGATGATGATGGTAATGATGATGTTTGTGTGAAAGTTCAGTTACTGTAACTTCGTCTTCTTTTGTCCTACTACTTTTGCAGTAAAGCATCAGAGAGAGTTTCCTGACTTTTGCTAGCTGCTTAGCTTCTGTTATTGTCAAATTGCATTTCTGTAGTCTTCTTCTTCTTTGCGTTCATCCGCTGTAAACTCTGGCGGAAATTCTGGTTGTTTGTCCACTTCGGGACTCTAGTCCAGCTCCAGAAACTGAGTGTTGCCTGTACATCCTTTTCACAGATCTAACTCATTTGCATGAGACTGTTTACTCCTTGCCTCTAAGGCAGAAATACTCCAACTTTGAAGGAAGCTCCCAATTAGTCTACTGTTATGTCCTACTTTTGGGTAGGCAGTGGGTCTGTTATTCTTTTCCCCCCACAATGGAGTACCCGAAACCCACACGGGGACATTTCTGTAGCATCTCTTTTACGCCCTCCGCCCATCTCTTTCTTGGTAGCCCACTTGCCTTGTAGTCTGCTGTTCTTATGTAGTACATTCTAGGTGCTGGCTGATTTTGTTCCATTCTGACCAAATGACAAAACCATTTGATTCCTTGGTGTTCAGAATCATTTACCACTTGTGTCTTACATTGTTGTTAGTTCTTCATTGATGACTATCTCTTTTTGTTTTTCCCTCAGCATTTGTTTGTGTGTACATATCACCTAACATGTTGTAATTTTGCATTTATGTGTTTCTTTGACTGTAACACTTACATGTTATTGCAGCTTTAACATTAGGGACATATCTGAATTCTTATTTGTTTACCTGTGGCACGGTGGTTCCTGTCACAGGTGTGAGGGAAAGTTAACACTGTTGTAATATGTATAAGGAGATACTCTGTACCCCACCTTGGGTGCCAGCTGGCTCTTTGCTGGTTTTACGGAACCTCATTCATGACTCCTGCCACTCGTCCTCATTGGGCACATTGGATAGTGTCTTATATGCGCATAAATAGAGCTGGCAGGGGATCTCAGAGTTGGTGGTCCTCAGAGATGCAGTGCTCTGAAATCCGCTGACTCTTATCGGCCCACTTCCAGTGCATGGATGAAAACGTATATCAGAACTCATTTGAAGCGTGGAAAAAAAAACAATACCAGAACGCTGTTCCGCTTTGGTGCATGTCAAAAGTGGGGTGAGCCATCTTTAAACTGTAATTATCACATCGACACATTCGGCTTTTAAGGTTTATATTTGAAGCTTTCTCATATCACAGTCTGACTGTAAACCACAATACGACGAACCAAACATGCTGTTAAAAGAAAGTGCAGAATGAGACGAATGAATTAAATAAATTAAAAGGGTCATAAGTGTTCACTAGAAAGCACGAAAGAGATTTAACTGATCATGTTTTTCTGCCTAAAGTGTTCATGTATTTTATTCTCAGCACCATATACACTGAGGGGTGAGCTGATGTTGGTAGGTGATTTAGGTCATCTACAGCTGACTGCATTAAGAAATCCAGTATGAGAACAAAAGTTGACAAGAATCCGAAGACTACGGTGGAACAGAAACACAACATCAGATCTGCATCCCCAAAAGTGGTTTTGAATGCCAATGACTGTGCCCGGCTCCTTGACGGCACTGGGAAGACTTACGTGCTGTTGGTAGAAAAGAATGGGAAAATGGTCGCTGCCAACTCGAGATCACCAGTGCAGTCGTCACCAGCAACTACTTCGTTAGATCCTGCATCTGTAGAATCGTCAGAGCCTGTAGTTAGTTCTTCGTTAACCGATGTTGGTGACGCAGCAGCAGTGGCAACATCCCAGACACAGTCATGCAAAAACGTTGTTAGTGTCAGCTCTAATGAATGCAGTAAGCCTGCTGATGGCTGTAAACTTATTGAATACAGTAAAGCTTTTGACTGCAGTAATCTTGCTGAATGCAGAATACCTGCTGATTGCAGTGAATTTACTGAATGCAGGAAACCTGATGACGGAAAACTTGCAGGAATTTCTGACACAGTACCTGTTGAAAAATTGACTATTAATAATCCACAAACTTCACATAGTTTGGAGAAATCCACTCACAGTAAGATTATTCTGAAACCACCAAAGAAGCGAAGAGGCTTACTTAAAAAGTTTGAAAATGCTGCATCTGAAGCATTGGCCCTTGACACTATGACCAAGTCAGCTGTTACCTCGGTCGGAGTTGCCCCAGATGTGTGTTCAGGACAGACCGATGCAAGTTTGTCTTTGCCGTTGAATTCTTCACTCGACGGGGCCAGAAAACACAGCATAGAACACTTATTGTGGCACCAGCCGACATCTTCGGTCAGCACGGCCAGCCAGTCATTGATCTCAGGAAACTTTTCATGCGAATCGCCGACACTCATCTTGCCACAGAATGACCTACAGTCGTCATTGATAAACACTGCATTGTTTAACTTATCAACATCATCACCTAGCATTTCAAACAGTTTCCCAGAGGCCCAGTGTCGTATATCTGAACTATATAGTCATCCTTATAGCAGTGCACATCATGCTATTGGCAGTCATGCTTTGAGTTGTCAGACCTCAGTCCCTGAGGTCAGGGTCACAACCAGGGAACATTCTCCATCACTGAGTCACCTTGACCTCTTGTCTGCCAATCAAATTACAGCTAAGCCTGCATGCTTTCACCATCTTCCGGAGCAGGTTGAGCCAATGAACTTATCAACATCATGCAAGTCTCAGATTCACTCTACCACAGGTCTGGATTTCCAGAATTCAGAAGATAATCTTGAGGTATGTTCATTACAGGAATCACAATCTGTTGGCATCTCTGAAGGGAGGGTGCCTGAGGCGGTCCTAAAGACACATGAGGACATCAGTGTCATGAATCAAAGTGAAACACTAGCAGATGTGCCCCAGACTGTATTACCTCATACCAATTTGTCTTCAGGTATTTTGAATGCAAACCATTCTGCCCATAACAGTGCAATTGTCTTGGCAACTTTAGCAGAGAAAGAAGCCTGCTCAGTTTCTGGGCAGCCAAACTCTCCTGCGGTCTCACAAAGATTGTCAGATTCAGACTTATTGCCCAGTAATCTCCAGAGTCAGATTACTGCAGAAGCTGCATGCCAAGACATAGAAACCAAAGGCTGTTCCCTTTTAGACCAGTTGCCCGCTTCCACTGTAAAGTATTCACACTCATCTAGAAGTGAATCTTCCATGCCTGAGAATTCCTCCTCTTTGGACTGTCAGGCATGCGATGTTCAGAAATCTACAACTGGTTCATTACATACTTGTCAAGAATCTGTCTTTCTGGAAAAAGAATCAGCATCAAAGACTAAGAGGTCTCCTAAAAAGAGAGTAGAGACACCGATGGATGACAGGTCTCGTGATGAGAGAACAACTAGATATTCACTAACAATTGACGATGTTATTGCTAACTTTGTCTACGTACCTGAGCCCCTGGAGGAGTTCTCCTTGACTGAAGAAGAAGAGGCAGCAATCAGAGATCAGTTTCAGGACATCCCGGAGGTGAGGAGCAAGGTGCACACAGACATCAATGCTAACCAGAGCAAACATGATCAGTTAGCCAATAATACTGATACTTTAGACCAACCTGACCTGGGCATTACAAGTGAGAAACTTTCTACAAGCAATGGAACATTGAACTTAGTCGCATCTTGTCCAAAAATCATTGCTGCAACAGATGGGACCACAAATGAATGCCAAGAAGGTCATTCAACAGTTAAAAACATTGACAGTGTTTTGGCATTTGTAGCTGGGGACGTGTTCAACTCTGTGTCGCTAGTATCAGTTATCAAGAATGCAGACACTAAAAAACAGACAAAGAGTATCAGAAAACTGAAAAAAGTAGAAGCTGGAAATAAAAATGGGAAAGAAAATAAAATTTTAACATCAGGTGATGTTTTGGCTGGGGAGGTTTCATTGTGTATCACTAATATTAAACAAGATTTTAGTTCAGCGGAAGGGCACAGACCCGGACCCGATGTGCTTGTCTCAGACAGTGTTTCTGATAACGGACAGCTAGCTCAAGATACTATTGTAATTTCAAAACCGAGAAAACCTAAGAAGAAGAAAAGTGTTGGAATGTGTGGTAAGCCTCCTGAGTTAGTTCAGCCAGATGCAGAAGATACATCTGCTGAGACTGAAGCAAAGGATGGTCTTTCTCAAGCTGCAGATGTACTTTTGACTGCAAGGAAAGACACCAAAGGCAGCCTCAGAGCTAGCAAGACCAGAAAATCTAGTGGAAGAGGGGCGGTTTTTGCTTCTGCCATTGCTGGTCAGTCTGATGTCGCCAATGCTGGTCAGTCTGACGTCGCCGCTGACAAGGACATTGTGAGTCTGAGTCGAGCAGAGACTTCTGATATTGGGGAAAGTCTCGCTTCAACTTCAGGTGGATCAGAGCAGGACACTCCAGTACATGAGCTGGAGTTGAAGGATGAGCTGGTGAGTGCCAACCTGCAACCAGCGGAGAATAGGGACACTGGTCTGGAGAGTGATGAAGACTCTGGTAAACCGGTCAGGAGATATAAGAAAAGATTAGACTTTGTTAAATGTGATCATTGCGATCACCAGTCGAGGGGGAGATCAGCACTGAGCCGGCACATGAAGAAAGTCCACATGCTTGACATCAGCATGCCGTACAGATGCCAGCACTGTGACTACGGCTGCACCAAAATGGCATCCTTGAACCGCCATCTCTTCACACACGGGGTGTTTCCCTGTTCAAGATGCAGCCATGTGGCCGACGACCGAATCAAACTGACTCAACACGTCATTGAGGATCACAGGGACAAACTCAATATGAAATTGTGTAAGATGTGTAACCGTTACATCAAATGTGACCAGGTGACCATCGAGCAGCACAGCCAACAGTGCCAGGGGCCTACACCTTTCAGGTGTACAGAATGTGACAAAGTCTTCAGATATGCATCCTCACTCAGGGTTAGTATTATCGTTTTTTCTGTTGCTTGTGTTCAGAATCACCAGTCACCATTGTCTGTGTTTAGAATCACCATTTCTTATGTTAAGAACCTAAATTTGTCTGTGTTTAGAATCACCATTGTCTGTGTTTAGAATCACCATTGTCTGTGTTTAGAATCACCATTGTCTGTGTTTAGAATCACCATTGTCTGTGTTTAGAAGCACTGTTGTCTGTCTTTAGAATCACTCTGGTCTATGTTTATAAAAACCGTTGTCTATGTTTTGAATCACTATTGTCTGTGTTTATAATCACCATTCTTCATGTTTAGAATCATCATTGTTTATCTTAGAATCACCATGGTCTTTGTTTAGAATCACCATGGTCTATTTTAGAATCACAGTTTTCATGTTAAGAATCACTTGTCACCATTGCCTTTGTTTAAAATCACAGTTTTCTATGTTAAGAATCACATTTGTCTGTGTGTAGAATCATCATTGTCTGTGTTTAGAATCACCATTGTCTATGTTTAGAATCACCATTATCTGTAATTAAAGCGAACAAATTCATCACCCAAGCCACCCGAGAAGCGCAAGACAAATAGAGAAAACTACAAAACCTGACTACAACCTGGTAACAGTGAGATGAAAAAACCACCACACTGGGTTACAACATGGTAAAAGTGAGACAACAAAACTACAAAACTGGACTTCAACATGGTAACAGTGAAACAAAAAAACCACAACACTGGACTACAACATGGTATCAGTGAGACGACAGAAGAAAAAAGTCTGTTTGAGAAAACGTATTATATGCTGTTATCTTTTGAGAATAATCATTTTATTCTGTTTGAAAGCAGTTGAGAATCACCATGTTATGCTGTGATCAGTTAAGAATGATTTTAAGTTTATTTGTATGAGTTGAGAATCATCATACTTTGCTGCTTTTCTGCCCGGACAGGTTCACTACCACACACACTTCCCTAACCAGCCCAAGAGGTTCCGATGTGAACAGTGTGACTACAGCACTAACTACAAGGCCAACCTACATAAACACCAGAAGAACATGCACGCCTGCAGGGACCGGGATGTGCAGTGTCCCGACTGCAACAAGCTCTTCTCCACACATGACAACATGAGGAGGCACAGAAAGGTGCCCCTCCCTTTTTATTAGCTTTTCTTTTAGGTTACTAATGTTTGTCTCGGCGGTGAGCTAATGTTTGCTTCTTAGTGGTTATTTACAATGCTCAAATGTTTACCAAAATGTTTAGGTCAAGGGAAACGATCACTTTTTCTAAGGGAAATAAGTTTTGTTTTTTTTGTAAAAGATTCAATTCCATTTGCTGGGTTTTTATTCCATGTGGCTCAGTCTCTGTCTGCAGAACAGCTAGCTGCTTGCCCAGAGCGTCGCACAGATCATGACCTCCTTAGCTCCTGCGAAAATCACCTGGGGTCGCCGTAAAAATTTGCACTCGTGAACCAGGAATCTCCGTCCAAATTGCAACCATAAACTGAAAGGCGCTGCTGTGAAATGAACCCAGGGCGCGAGGCAAGCTGCTTGCCCATTTATCCACGGAGACCCCCGGGTGGCTTTTTTTTAGTCTTAGTCAATGTTTCAGCCTCATAGCCCCATACTTGCTCTGTGCCAGTGCAAATCAAATCAAATGTCCCTCACTGTCGCATTTAAAAAACTGGTGAACAAACAGTTAGTTGCGGAACAATCCAGAAATATGCACACGTAGTTTATAATATATTACATCTTCGTGTGAGTTCCATGGCCCATTTTGAGGGGAAAAAAAGAAACTTATACTGCTCCCCTGAAGGGGATGACGTAAGAGGTGACTATTTAGGATTGATTCCTTCAAAGTCGGAGTGCATCTGCCTGAAAGACAAGGAACCAGAAGTCTGCATACAAAAAAGCCACATCTGTGAAATACATGTGCACACAAAACCCATTTTCTGGAAAAAAAAAGACCAGAGTCCAGGAGTGGACGAACAATCAGAACTTTCTGCCAGAGTTTACCGCAGGTCCAGAGGTGCACAGATGAACAGCCAGAACTTTCACCTGGAGTTTACAGCTTGTAAACGTGAAAAAGAAAAAGAAGAGAACTTGTATCTTTCCTGAGGTAACATATAGATGTGGATCATTTATCATTTTACAGTCACTAAAGAAAGGAGACGCCAGATTGGACTTTGCCAGGGTGTGGAAAGAGGACAGGAAGGTGTGTTCCTGAAAGAAGAGGCAGGAAGTGACCAGCAGAAGATGGATGTGGGATTTTAGATATGTTTTGGACATAAAAATAAACAGGGCTGAGGGTTATCTTGGATACTGAAGAGTCTCTTCGCCATGCAGGGCCCCATTGTCCCCCTATTGACCCACTATTCCCCTAACAAGTATGTCCTAAAAGGTGACTAATTAGGGGTGTTTCTTTCAGAGTTCATCTGCTTGAGAGACATGGAACCAGTAGTCTGTATACAAATAAGCTATATCTTTAAAATGGATGTGCACACAGAGCTTAGGTTCTGAAGACCCAAGTCCAAAAGTGGACGAACAACCAGAACTTTCCGTCAGAGTTTACAGCCGGTGAACACACACAGAGGCACACACACACACACACACACATACGCACACAGAGAGAGAGAGAGAGAGAGAGAGAGAGAGAGAGAGAGAGATAGAGAGTCTGTAGCTGCTATGGCTAGAATAACATTCTTCTACTAAGGATCTTGAAAATTAAGAACAGTAATGGTTATATCAAAGAAGAAGATAATTCCACATTGTAGTATCTCAGTGGAAGGGAAAAGACTTAACCAAGTCAATAAATTTTAATATCTGGGAACAGTCATATCATCAGATAGAAAATGTGTGATGAGATTAAAAGCAGAATAGGTCAAGCAAAAGCAGAAAATGAAAAATATCTTTTGCAATAAATCACTCTCATTTAATGTCAGAAAGAGGGTGCTAAAATGTTAGATAGAACCAGTTCTGCTGTATGGCAGCGAATCTTAGAATGTCACTGAACAAATTAAGAAGAATTTGGAAGTAACAAAGATGTGGTTTCTGAGACGAATGTTACGAATACCTTGGACGGCCAGAGTAACTAACAACGATTGTTTGAAAGAGGCTAATGAAAGTAGATCTTTAAATACAACAATAAGAAAGAGACAAACATTTTTCTTTCACCACATAATGCTAAGAGAGACATTAGAGAACATCGTGACAACTGAATGATCAGTGGAAAAAGGGGTAGAGGCAAACCAAGAGAGATGATGCTGGATGGGCTTAAATGATGGCATGGAGGGATATCATCAAGAGAGCTATTCCAGGCAACCAGGGATCGTGATCTGTGGAGACACATGAGGGCCTACGCCAGTTGGCAGGGCACATGATGATGGTGATGAAGGATCTGTTACATCAGGGCTGTTCAAGTTTATTCAGGGGTCAGATTTGCAAAAAATGAGAATTATCATGATCGTTACGGGACAGAGGCCTAGCCCAAGCATAGAAAAATCATCAGTATAATACAACACAACTGGCTATGATCCGTGGGCCACTTGCTTAGAACTCTGCTGGCCAGATGTGACCTGCAGGCTGGCAGTTGAATAGCCTTATGCTACAGGATGATGATGATGTGTCTGTGGTAAGTTTTATTTTGTGCTGAAGTTTTTCTTGCATAGAACAGATCCTCAGCATCAGTCTGCAGGTCCTTTACAGAACTTACTGTCACGGCACAGCTGAAAGTCTGTTTTTCTCTAGCAAATTCTTCGGTACTTTCTTATTAGCCGACCACAAACATGGGAAATCCAGAGGTCACGGGACAGTCAAATATTTCAGGGGGTGGTACATTAAGTGTATAGTTTTGGTTAGGGTAAGGGTTAGGGTTGGGTAAACGCACGAAAACCTTGGCCTTGGAAGAAATGCGCTAAAGCACAGAAACCATGGAAAACCCACTCTTACCACCCTCTAAAATATTGGACTATCCTGTGACGTCATTTGGGGCTGGCTAAAAAGAAAGCAACAATTCTTCAGAACTATGTTCATAGCGACTGCATTTTGACTGTCCTAGTCCACCACAAATGATAAGAATACCCTGGACAGATAAAAAAAGAGTAACGAGGACTCTTCAAACTGTCCCACGAAGAGAACTGATTGTCCACATCAGAAAGAGACAATCTACATTCTTTGGTCATGTGATGAGAAGGAGAAAATTGGAGTACATCGTGACGGTAGAAAAGTCGGAGAGGAGGAAAGGCAGAGGGAGACCGAGAGAACAGATGCTGGACAATTTGACATGATGGCCTGGAAGATCATCTGTGTCAGAGTTGATTGAAAGTACACGAGACAGAAGGTTGTGGATAGACATGACTACCAACGCCACATGGCATGGGCTTTAAGAAGAAGAAGAAGTCCACCTTCACTCACTGAGCTCTGTCTTGTTTTCTGGAAACTGTAGTCTCCATCACCTCTTTCTCCAGGCCACCATTCCATTTAACATCACCAAAATATCCCCTTTTGGATTCTGGGGCCCCATTGTGGGGAAAACAAGAATAGATCCTCTGCCTCCCCTACAAACAAGCATGTAGTAATAGTCGACAAATTGGGGGCTTTCTTCAAAGTCTTTGTCCATCTGCCTGAGAGGCAGGTAAGCAACAGTTTGCTTACAATTAAGCAAGATTTGTAAAACAGAGAATGAAGTTAGAAAGATGGGGAGAGCTGCATGCGATAGCAAAAGATAGAATGACTTGGTTTGAGTTGGTTGAGGGCCTGTGCTTTATTGGGGGCTAGAAAGGCAGAAGAAGAAAAAGAAAGATATGTGAAACTCATGTCCTGGAACAATGTCCAGAAATTGACGAACAACCAGATTTTTCTGTGGGGTTTTACATCTGGGGAACGCAAACGAGAACATCACCAAAATACTTCAGCTTTTAGGACAGGATGCTGTTTATGAGCCAATTCTCCTCGATGCTCAGGTCATGTAGGATGTGTGTGGTATTTTTCTTCATCTTGGCTCATGGTATTCTAAGAACTTTGTCTGCAACCTTTCAGTTCAAAAGTTCTGATTTTTTTCTTCACTAATTAAGAGAGTAATAGACTGGAATGTCGATGAAAGAGAAGTGAAAACTGTATACACAAGGGAGATGAATGGTCACAGACCACAAGGTAGACCAAGAAGACAATGGAGAGATAATGTCCAGGCAGACCCGCAAACACTTGGTGTCACCAACTGGAAAGAGAAGGTCAACCAGAGAGATGAATGGAGGCGGGTGATATCTGCAGCAATGAACCTCAAGGGCTCAGAATACTGAAGAAGAACAAGAACAAGAATTAAGTCCATGATTCACACTCATAACTTGCAACAGGAAAGATGCATGATCTCATATAGATGATAAAACAAATACATCACATTATTATTATTTTTTTCTTTTTTTGGGCAGGTGCACACATTGGTGCGACCTTTTGCTTGTCAGACCTGTGAGAAAACATTCAAGACGCAAGGAGCTCTCCGAGGTCATCAACTGATCCACACAGCCATCAGGCCCTACATGTGCAATATCACCGGGTGCAATCGCAGTTTCAGAACTTCCAAATTCATGAAAAACCACCAGGAGGAGTTTCATCGGCTGGCACCAAAGAAATTCTTTTGCCCAGTAGAAGGGTGTAACTATTCTTTCTTCAAGCGTAGCCATCTGAAACGCCATGCCATAACACACACAGGTATGTACTAGTCATTTCTTTTCTTTGTAAAAGCTAAAGATTGCAAAAGGATTTTGCTAGTCGTTACTCAGAGTTCTAACAACACTGCAGACAAGTGGTTCCATGTTCCATAACTGCTCTAAGTCACACAAAATGTCTTTTGCAGAACCATTTGAAAACTATTGAAAAACTTGTCCAAACAAAATATTGAAGCTTGCACCCACAAAGTTAAAATGCACAAGGTACTGTCAAATGTGCCAACATTAACGGTCTTCCGCCTTTTTAGCCCCAGTGGAGCATAGGCCCTAAGCCAACTCAAGCCAGGTCGTTCTATCCTTTTTTATCGCATGCAGCTTTCCCCATTTCCTCCCCATATTTTTAACTTCACTCTCTACCTCCCTACTCCATGTGTTTTTTAATTTAGTCTTCCTTTATGAAGAACCCTGTGGGTTCCAGTGCAAAGACATTTTATTGTTGTCAGATTTTCTCAAAGTGTGTCCTATCCAACGCCAGTGCCTTTTCTTCACCTCTTGGTCACTGGAGCTTGCTTAGTTCTCTCTCAAAGCTCTACATTAGTTGTTCTATCATACCATTTAATTCCCTCTATTCTGTGCAGGCAGCAGTTAATGAATGTTTGTAGTTTATTATTGCCTTAGTAACACTAACGGTACTGCACAATCCCTGTGTGGATTCTGGGGCCCCATTGTGGGGGAAAACAAGAATAGAACCACTGCCTGCCCAGAAGCATGTCATAAGAGTTGACTAATTGGGAGCTTCTCTCAAAGTCGGAGTACATATGCCTAAGAGGCAGGGAGCCAATAGTCTGCATGCAATCGAGACCTGTGAAATGGATGTACACGCAACATTCAGGTTCTGGAACTGGAATGGAGTCTAGAAAGGGACGAACAACCAGAACTTTCCGCTGGAGTTTGCAGCCGGTAAACGCGAAGAAGAAGAAGAGGTACTGCACAAGAAGAAAGGCACTAAGGCAAAGAAGAAAGCAACAGTCAAAGAAGTCAGAAATATTCCAGAAGCTTCTAAATTAATACTGAGAAACCAGCCTGGTAGTGCACTGTTGGTGCAGACAGTCATTTACAAAAGCTTGCATTGCACCTGCAAAAGTACACACCATTATAGACTTAATTGGCCACCTTTTATTTTAACGCAGTCAATAACATGCTGTAAGCATAGCAGAAAAAATAATTTTCACAGCTCATAGTGTTGCACCAAGCCCTTAAGAATAGCTGGGTGACAGAACCTTTGGGCTGCCTGTCCACAAATTTTCCCTGAGCACGTAAAATTTTGTAATTACTGTTAATGACCAGGTGCAGATATTTTAGTAGGATCTTGTATTCAATATTATTGACTTCCGCTTCTTTCGGGAAGACAGACGGCAGAAGAAGAAAGCTGAAGTCCCACCATGAGAAGTCCAGACAAAGGTCGTCTTGGATTTATTTTGAGTGTTTTATGTTGCATTGAGATTCGACATCACAGCACTCAAGAAACTCCTATAAGTGCTCCATCCCCCATCTTCAGCAGCAAGCGAAGAGTTCCAGTTCTGATGGCGCCAGTAACCGTCTGATTGTATATCCGTCTCATCCTTCCCCTGAGTGTTGAGCGTCAGCCAGATCCCCCTGGTTTTGGATTGATGAAACAGAGCTGCAGCTTGACCAATATTAAAGTGTTGCTTGAAATCATCAAGGAGACCTTGGAATTGCTGCAGTCCTTATTGTGAGGAGAAAAAAGAATAGTCCTAACAAGCATGTCATAAGAGGCTTCTTATTTGGAGTGTTTCCTTCTGAGTCAGAGTGCATCTGCCCAAGAGGTGAGAAACCAGCAGACTGCACACGAATTGACGGTTCTTTTCCTCTTTTTCACCCCCATCTCGGGGGCTGCAAGATTTCATAGGGAATTTGTAGAGAGTTTCCCAGAATGTCTTATGATATGGGGGTGAGGGAGGGGGAATTTGGGTTAGGGTTAGTCTTAGCCAGTGTTCATTTAACACTGACTGTAAAACACTAAAATTCTGATATTTTAGGACTGTCATGTGTTGGTTGTTCTATTGCGTTATCATATCCAGGAGAGATAGAAACGAGAATCCAACAAGCCAACAGTGGCACGTATCAACTTGCTCCAATTAAAAAACTCCCTGCTATCCCAGTAGAGACAAAAAAGACAAATTATCAATTCGATATTTATACCGCCTTCAGGTTACCAATGTCAGACTTGGACATTGACAAAAGAACATGAAAGAAAACTAACCACCTGTAAGATGAAATGTTTGAGAATGGCTGTGATTAAAACCAGAAGAGACCGAGTAGGAAACGGTGTGATCACAAGAACTGTTGGAACAACATCCATCGACAAATTTATTGAGAAAAAAAGAATGAAAGGGTTTGGCTATCTAATGAGGATAAAACCACCGATGCCAGCAGCAAGAGCGTACAACCTGAAAATCGAAACACCAAGAGGCATGGGAAGACAGAGAAGAAGATGGATTGAAGGAGTCACTGACACCTTGAGACTGCCTAACCTCAGGGCATATCAAGCGACCGAGCGCGCCCTGGCTTGGCTGCTGATCGTCTGATGAACTGTGATGCCTAGCGGCATAGGCAGATATTGGCAAAAAAAGGAGAAGATGTCCAATGTGTGTTACTTTTGTTTGTTCGTCACCACCACTGTGCCTTATTTGGCAGCTGTGTTCTTACGTTGTGCTATCTTTGCTGCGAATTTCCTTGACCTGTCAGCATCGCTGCATCTAATGCTAACCCTAACCCACATACCTGGAGGCTGTCGGTCCTTTTCAGGGCCCGCCTACGCCGCCACCCATTTAGAACTTCATACTAGAAATAATCTTGCAGATAATCTATTTTGGGCAAACAAAAGCAAAAGTAGATTAAAAAGTTATCGACACCCCCCCCCCCCCCCCCCCCCCCCCCCATAATATAGAAGATTCCAGGGAACTCCCAAATAATTCTCTACCAGATCTTGCAGCCCCTGAGATAGGGTAACAAGGCAAAAAAGAGTCAAATAAACCAGGTCTCTAAAACAAATTTGCATGCAAAATTCCAAGTTCTAGAACAAGTTGGAAGTCCTGAAGTGGGCAAACAACTAGAACTTTCCATCAGATTTACAGCTGGTGACTGCTAAGAAGAAGAGTAGGAGTGGCTGCTGCATGTGAGGACTGAGCACACATGGGAATGCTCACTATGCAGTGATGTTGATGGTGATAATGTAACGTAGCTTAACTTCTGTCACTTAGACACAGTGGAACAAACTTGAGGTCCACACACAAATTATTGATAAATTAAAAAAGCTTCTACGCACCACACACCGAGGCTCACACCACCCCCGCCCCCCCCAATGTCTCTTGAAAACCTGATGCTGAAAGGCAGAGCAAGGCCAGAGAAGAAGAAGATAAAGGAAAGAAGAGAAAGACTGAAGGCAAGACGGAGACCTCCACACAAAAGTAGTGTAGGACTGATGAGATTGAGTTATAAAAACTTGCAGCCTTGCAAGAGCAGAGGGAAAGTGGGACTTTTAGAAGACAGATACATCTAGCATGGCATCAAGAGGATCAGCAATAAGGTTTTTACCGTAAAGTGTGGCATCTAAGCCAAGTTTTCAAGCCCCTAAATATCATTCAGAAACTAGAGGTAGACTTATACAGTAGGAGCGGCTGACCTAACGGCTAGAACGCTAAGCTCTCAGGCAGGAGACCACGGTTTGAATCCTCGGTAAGGCTGGGAATTTTTTTTTCTGTTAGGGGCAAAATAAAATCCTCGCCTGCACAGTCGTGGCGACAGCCCTAGCCATGCGGCCGTAAATCCTCAGGCTTCAAAGACCCTCCTGCCTACACCTCAGAAGTGGTATAACAAAGGCAGTAATTAAAATGTGTTAGGTAGGTATAGACTTGGTATTTTGAACTAAAAATCTTGAGGTCGACTTGTAGGTGAGGTCCACGTGTATACCCCAATTTTACAATTTATGAAAAATAAAGAATTGTCCAAAAATTGATTTGGATTACTGATCATAATTGCCTTCATAAACTAGAGACTTTCTTGATGTGTTATCCTTTTGTTTTACTTTTTTTTTCTCCTAAAGGTGAAAGAAACTTCCATTGTACTTGGCCAGGGTGTTCTAAATCGTTTCGGCACTCGGACAACTTGAAGGTTCACTTCCGTGCCCACACGAATGATAAACCAGTCCGCTGTCACATGTGTGACTTCAAATGTAAGCAGTTGAACTCTCTTTTCTGGCATAAAAAGAAAGTTCATCATGTATTCGACATTATGGCTTATCCCAAGCGTACAGATCACAAACTAACAGAGGCAACAAATGCTCTAAAAACTGCAACACCTGAAGTAGATTGCAGCCATGCGACACTACGCATTGCAGGTTTAGAACCTGAAGATGAAGGAAATAGCCAGATTTTGCCAGCTACTGAAGCTTCTGAATCTGAAGTAGTGGGTGGCCAGGTTGCATTTATAGCTGTAAATTCAGAAAGCAGTAAATGCCAGAATGAAACTGTGCCTCTGATTTTCGAAAAAGCAACACTCACAGTGGGTGTTGAAGCATCTGATGTAGCAGCAGAGAATCCTGCTGGTGTTCTGCCAGAAACTGAAGTCAAGGACTCTTTATTTACTAGAACAGAAGAGACTAAGTTGGTTCCTTGCGACCAGAGTGTGGGAACACAGACTGCCACACGTGAGCCAGATCTCTTGGATTTGTACGAGTTTAAATCTGATGATGAGTCAGATGAGGAAACACCTGGCCAGTTCCGCCGAGATAAAAATATGTTGACTGTTCTCACTCCGCTGCCTCCACCTCCCAAAGAGTTACTTCATAGAATTGAGTTGCAGGAGATGAAAGAGAAGGAAAAGCGAGAAAAGGCTGAGCAGAAAGAACAAGAGAAGAAAGAAAGGGCTGAAAAGAAAGATCAAGAAAGGAAAGAAAGGATTGAGAAGAAGGAGCTGGAGAAAAAGGAGAAAGCTGAAAGAAAGGAAATAGAAAAAATAGAAAGAATTAGAAAAAAGGAGTTAGAAAAGTTGGAAAAATTAGAGAAGAAAGAATTAGAAAAGAAAGAAAAAGAGGAACAGAAGCTATCTGAAATGAAAGAAAAGATTGAGAAAAAAGAAATGGAAAAGAAAGATAAAGTGGGTAAGAAAGAATTAGAAAAGAAAGAGAAATTGGAGAAAAAAGAACAGGCAAAGAAAGAAAAATTGGAAAGGAAAGAACAAGAAAGACGGGAAAAGATTGAAAAGAAAGAGCAGGAAATGAAACAAAAGCAGGGAAAACACGAACAGGGGAAGAAAGGAAAAGAAAAGCAAGCTGAAATCAACAAAGCTACAACAGATAACCTGAAAAATGTAGGAAAGAAGAAGAATACGGTAGGAAACAGAATGGCTGGTAAAGAGCAACTAACAGATGACACTGCAATAGAGAAGTCACCGAAACGCTTGCAAAGAAACAAATCTCCTGTCGCTGCAACAATGAGCAGCTCCTTAGTGAGATCTGAAATGCATACACGAAGCAAAAGAAAGTTAACGACAATTAACAGTGATGTCTCCAAAGCTGAAACTGACTCTCGCAGGCCAGGAGACAGCCAGGATGTTGGCATTTCTACACCAAAACGAAGGAAAGTTGCTACAAGAAAGATGGAAGAGTCGGCCCCTGTTTTATCTCCTAGAGCAGCTGCTGTTGGAAAGGCAACTACTGCCATCAGGAAAAATGCTCCAGCCGAGGTTAAAAAGAGAGACAAACTTCCTCTACCCAAAAGAAAACCAAGTGCCAGAATTAAGGCAAAGAAGAAAGCAACAGTCAAAGAAGTCAGAAAGATTCCGAAAGCTTCTAAATTAATACTGAGAAACCAGCCTGGTAGAAAAAAGTTAGTGTCACAAGTAAAGGAGATTGTTCAAGAGAAACAAGAGAAGAAAACAGAAGTTAAAGCAAAGGTAGAGGACGGTGCAGCTGTCACAGTGTCAGAAGAGAAGGAGGTTGCAGCTACTGAAGTCCATGAGGAGGCTGTGATTCTTCCACAGAAGCCGTTGTCGCCAGCTTATTCTGAAGAGATGATGTTGCAAGGCAGTGCTAGTCCATACAGAGGTCTGTCTGATGGGGAGAATTTAGAAGATGACGAAACTGAGGTGGAGGAAACACAGGATCAGTCTCCCGGAACATTGCTACCACAAGAACAATCTCATGCTCGGAGCAAATCAGAAGCTGACAATGATTTACTGTCATCAGACAAAGTTGATAGTTTTGCCATGGACAGAAATGTTTCCCAGACAGTGGATGATTATTCAGATAATGAGGTCAGCATTGACATCCCACTGACTCCTCCCAGAGCACCAGCACCTCCTCCAGTGGAGAGCTCTGAAGATGAAATGGAACCAGAACCGGAACCGACACCGACTCCGTTTTCAGTCCCTGGTCCGACGACACCGTTTTCTGTGCCTGCACCCAACACACCGTTCTCTGTCCCTCCTCCGACTAATTTGATGCAGCAGCATTCAGTGCATTCTGACGAGGCCACAGTGTCAGCATTGCCCTCTGTAGCATCAATGGAAGTGCATTCTCAGGCCTCTGTAGACATGCAGCAACCTCTGGGATCAGTAGAGATGCACCCACATGGGTCAGTGGAGATGAGTCACCCGCATGGGTCTGCAGAAATGCTTCACCCACATGGATCGGTAGAGATGAATCACCCACATGGATCGGTAGAGATAAATCACCCACATGGATCAGTAGAGATGTGTCACCCACATGGATCGGTAGAGATGAATCACCTGCATGGATCAGTAGAAATGCATCACTCACAGGGATCAGTGGAAATGTCTCTGCCACATGGCTCAGTAGAAATGGTGCAGTCTATGAACTCACTCGAAGGCCAGCATCCACACAGAACAGTCTCAGAGTGCATGACCCACTCGGAGCAGACTTTGTCCTCTATTAGAACTCCAGAAAGTGTCATCCGAGACAGCAACAGCAATTCCTTGTCTGAAAAATATGATCTTCTACCCCACTCTCTTCAAGAGCAGGTGCAGACGTCAGACGCGGATAAGGAATACTTTGACCAGTATTTGAAGAGCCTGAGTGCTGCCAATAACCGAGCAGCCAATGGTGGCCTTGGTCCTTCCCCTAGCGGCCTACAGCAGTTGGAGGCAATGGTATGCAAATCACATCTTCTTGATTCAAGGGAAATAAACAGCAAATCACCCATTAGCTCCCTGCCCATCAGCGTTATTACCAGTTTGGAGAACTCGTTATCCTTGCTTCCACATGGGGATCTTCGTACAAGAATGGATGCTTTGGTATCAGATCGTCACGAATCTCTGTATGCAAGAGATACACCCTCATCACTTGCTCGGCTACCAGATCATCAGATACCATTGGCCAACCACCCCTGCCCTACCCCATCGTATGACACATTTTCACCTCTGACCCCACTTCATCCATCAGCTTCAAACAGTGGTCGAGACAGTTCCTACCTCAGGCAGCCAGAGAAACTGTTCCCAACACCGCCTGGCTCTAGCAGCTTTATGGCCGAAGCCATGTTTCAGCGCCAAGCAATGACCACACCGTTCCTCCCGCCACACTCTGACAAGAGCAGTTTATCGCGGGCACCTGACACGACCCACTTGAGGTCCAGCTCCTCGTCATCTCTGCTGCGGCGACCTGGAACCATCCCAGCCTCAGATATGTTTTCTTCTCCAGCCATGACACAAGCGGTTCCCAGGCATCCATTTGCAAACACTTGGGCCGGCCAGGAGATGCGACCAACCCACTGGCAGCCACCATACCTTCCACGCCAGCCGAACATGTCCACTACAGGATCTTTTTTCCCCACAAAAGACAGTTACTTAACCTGGAAGAAACTTCATGTTTGACCCATCCATTCGCCCAGCTGCTGATAGAAATATGTTTTCCTCTCTCTCCACCCAAAGCCAGGACTCCTTCCAGCTGGACCGATTCGACCTCAGTAACTATTTCCCCAATGCCAAGACACCTTACGGGAGTTCCACAGGTTCCTTTGACTACAGCAGGTCAGTCCACACATCAGCAACAAAACCATTTGATGACAGATATCGTCAGACCTCGACTTCTGCGGCCATTTCCGATTTTCGGGGATTGCCTTCCACAAGTGGATCAGCTGACATGTTTCCTGGGCTGCCCAGTGTTAATTCAAGCTTCAACATCTACTCAGGCAGTCCCATGGGTTACCACCCCCAGCACATGCCAGACAATGTGAACAGTGCGTTCCTGGCCCACCCTGCAACTTCCCAGCATGCAATGTTTGAAAGAGACTATGCCAGCACGGCTCACCGAGGCTTGTATCCCCAGAATACACCGTATTCTTTTTTGGATGAGCGTCAGTATGCAGGTGCTTCCAAACTGGCTCATACTCACCCTGTAGCTCCTGCAGCAGTCCCACAAGAGAGAAACATCATGAGCAGATCAGCTGCTGCAGACAGCCAGATGCAGGATCCTTACCGGAGCATGTTGTACAGATACTAGCATGTGTCCCACTATCTCTGTTCTGATATTAGCACGTGGCTGATTTATCTCTTTTCTTTTTTGTTTGGTAAAGGATCATGTCTGTTTGACACAAATATATCTCTATAAGTGCTATCAGTTCCTCTCAAAGATCCCACAAGGTTCTCAGCTCAGGGCATCTGGATCTCAAGCCAGCATAAAGCTGCAGTGACTGCCTCCACCTCCATTCTCAAACTAAACTAGGTGTTGATGTATCATATGCCAGGCTTTCTGGCAATAATCTGAGGTTTGTCAAGTCTATTTGTCATAGTCCCCCCCTCCCCCTTCCCCCTTTTATTTACCAGGTCGTTGGAATGAAAGGGTTAATTACTTGCTTGACAGTGGTGGAAAAACCTGATCCCTTGTGGCCAAGAAATAAACAAAACAATGTCGCTCTTTAATTGTGCTGAAAAAAAAATAACACGCTCACTGGAAATTCCCATTAAAACATTTCAGGCATTAAAAGTATCTGAAAACTATTAAATGTAATAGGGTCGAAAGATATAAGTGTCTGTCCTTGAGCTTATTCCTGGATTTGTACAAAACTGGACAATTGGCGCTTTTTGGAGCACCAATGGGACAGTGAGGTATACCTGAAAAATGAGACTCTGTGGTAAAAGTGGGACGCCTGGTCACCTTACCTATAAAGCTGTTGTATGTATGTATATGTGTACATAAGAGCCAAGATGGTGTAGTTATTAGTAAAATCACTTATCAGTACAGTGGTCCTGAATTTAGTCCCCTTTAATGACTGGGTTGTATTTTATCTGAGCATATTTCTATTTTCATGTTAAGTTGAATCTTGTGTCACCCACATTTGTATCTGAGCAGATTTCTATTCTCATGTTAAGTTAAACTTGTGTCACCCACATTTGTATCTGAGCATATTTCTATTTTCATGTTAAGTTGAATCTTGTGTCACCCACATTTGTATCTGAGCAGATTTCTATTCTCATGTTAAGTTAAACTTGTGTCACCTGCATTTGTATCTGAGCATATTTCTATTCTCATGATAAGTTGAACCTGTGTCACCCACATTTGTATCTGAGCAGATTTCTATTCTCATGTTAAGTTAAACTTGTGTCACCCACGTTTGTATCTGAGCATATTTCTGTTCTTATGTTAAGTTAAACTTGTGTCACCCACATTTGTATCTGAGCATATTTCTGTTCTCATGTTAAGTTGAATCTGTCTGTAAAACCAACAAATTACCTGCATGAATGTCTAATTTCTGTCTTCTGCTTTGATCCCACTGCTTATGAAATGAAGCATCACAGAGAGGAGTTAGATATAGTTTCCTGCCTTTTGTCCTACTGCTTGTGCTTCAAAGCTTTAATGATTGGCACTTTTCCGATTCCCAGACGATAATGTTATATCGTGCTATGAGGAGGCATGGGAATCACAGCCCATAGCGATGATGAGTGTGACTAGTAAGACCCGCTTGGTTAAGAAAAGTCTTCCACAGTTATAGCATGGGATTTCAGGATCGTTGTTATCAACGTTTGTGTTTAGTGTTTTTCTTTTCAAATACTGAGCTCTCATGCTTTCTTCGGTCATGTCTTCCTTCACTCTCATTCCCTTCCCGATGTGCCCCCTTCACACAACACAGTCCATGACATTTTGTTCTTACGAGTCTACTTCAGTATCTGTATCGTTCATGTCCCGCATAGATGCTTTATGGCTCCTTGCACATGTGGGAATGCTGTACCAAAAGTAGGTCTTAACACTGAGTGATGTACCTCTAACAAGCATTCAAGAGTTGAGTTGAGTTGATTCAAGAATTGACATCTCAGCACTCAGGGCATTCCCATGTGTGCTCCGTTTTCATCTTCAGCAGCCAGCGCAGAGTTTCAATACTGATGGTACCAGTCACAATCTGGTTATATGTCCGTCTTGCCTTTCCTCTGAGTGTAGTGAGCCGGAAGCATTTAAGAGTGACATTCAATACTGAGGGTAAAACAGGCGGACATTTAATGAGGTTACAACTGGCACTGTTTGCACTGGAACTGTTACCTGGCTACTGAGGAAGGGTCGGCATCTGTGGCTTAGGTGTTGTGAACGCGCTTCGTAATGCCCAGGTGACGGGTTCAATCCCAGCTGCGGGCCTTGCGCCAAGCGTTGGTTTCAACAGTGGTATCGAGAAGCCAACCATCCAGAAAGCAATGGCAAACTTCTAGACGTAAATTTGCCTAGAAAAACCACAACAGCCAAAATATGCTAGGGTTGTTTCTGCAATGTCCTGTAAAGGATACACAACTAACTAGCTAAGGAAGGAAATGGAGCATATGTGCAAATGTCTCAGCTGCAGTGATATCAATTCTTGATTGCTGGATTCATCTGTTCAGTGGTATACCTAGATTGTGTTCTTCATTTGACTGCAACAAATACGTTTCCTAATATCACACGTGTGTCTCATCTGACTGTTGAATATGTGTATGTGTGTATCATATTGCAGTTGTTTGGTTGTTTTTTACATACCATTATATTTTTTGAGAAAATTTTGCCATGCAAAGCTGCAGAATTTAATGTAAATATTTTGTATTCAAAATTGAAATATGTGTGTTGTATACATAAATACTGTATCTTTTCATGAATTTTATGTGATCCGTATGAAAATAATAAATTTAAATTAATCTGTCAGCTTTGAAATACATTAATGGCAATTATGAATAATTAATGGCCACGGTTAAAGTTTTTGTTTTGTTTTTAAACTTAAACTTTAATTAATGGCTAGAAGTTTTTTTTAATGAGTCATCATTAGAATATAAGTTTGGCTTGAGTTTCTGTATTCATTCATACATACAGTGTGATTTGTATTATGTGTGCATTGAAAGTTATGTTAAAATGGTTGAATCAGCAATAAGAATTTGAGAAACTAATAAGCTTAATTTATAATGTATGTAAATATATTTCAAGACTATTTGTGATATGCAATTACGGACATAATTTCTTGTTTGTCAGGCAGACTGCTTGTTGTCTGGTTCTGTTTTGTGTCAGACTTCCTATTGTCTGTTTTTTCTATTTCAGCTTTTTGGCTATTTACTGTGTGTTCGTAAAGTCATGTTGCATTTTAGACCGGTCACAGGAAATCAACGAAACACGATAGAAATGTGAAATCTGCACCAAATAAAAGGAAAACTCTCCAAGTTTTGTACCTATTCAGTGCACACGCACTTGCACATCATACTACAAAACATGGAACTTTTAATCTTTTCTCCAGGCCATGCCGTCCTAGTGGGTAATGAACAGGCAGACAGATTGGCTGGATCTGCACCACTGGGTGGTGAATTGATACATGACAAGGCAGATGTGGTCAAGGCCCTTTGGGAACAAGCATCGGAATCAGTAAATAAACAAAATTGTTGTGGCCTGGAGAGAATGAGGCACCTGAGTGTAACCAGAGGGTCTGGCCGACTCACCACACTCAGAGGAAAGGCAAGACTGAGATATAACTAGATTGTGACCGGTACCATCAGTATTGCAACTTTGCCCTGGCTGCTGAAGATGAGGATGGAGCACGCATGGGAATACCCTGAGTGCTGTTATGTCAATTCTTGACTCAACTCAACTCAACTCAACTCAACTTAATTATGAAACCTGACGAGTTTTCCTGTTATTTGGTGCAGATTTCACATTTCTGTCTTCTTTTGTTGCTTTCCTGTGACCAGTCAAAAGTGCACAATGACTTTACGGACACAGAGTATATGGAGTTGTTCACCCAATTGAGTGCTGCGTAAGCATTTTTTATCTACTCCTCAGTTAAAAATTTGTGTTTGTTTGTTTAATAGTAAAGAACCATTGGATAACATTGCGTTTCTTTTGCTTTTTGAACAGTATTGATTTGGCTTATTTGTGTGCAGACTGTTGGTTCTATCATGAACTCACTCACATGCAGAGTTAGCAGTTGCTGAGCAGCTTCTGCACCCTACAAACATATTTTGACACACCTCTAAAGAAGTGAACATTGATTCCTATGGGACAGCAGAAAGGGATGTTGAAATGATTCTAGAAGAAGAATCAGTTGAACAGAACCAGGTTATTAACCTTATTGCCCAAGGAATGCTTTTAAAAGTGAACCTGTAGGAATTCCTGAAAAAAATCCTTTAAAAAGTGTTACACATGTTGCTAATCAATTTCTAAAACTTTTTTATTTATCTGTATTTAATAATAAAAAAAAAGCAACAAAGTATATAAAAAATATATAATCAGTCAATAGGCACAGTTAAGCAGTAAATTGAGTGCATTCCCCTGTACCTGAGGCGAATATATATCTAGTGACTCATACCTTGACCCTGCGACCTCTGTCAGTGAGGCTAACAGAGGGATTGTAAGTCACTCTAGCTCCAAAAAAAGCTATTAGGTTCACAAGGTAACCCCTCTAAATTCTATATTTAGGTAATATATTAAGGTCCAGGTCTCCTAAACACGGCGCAGGTGCATATAGAACCAGTGGCATTTAACAACACTTTTTGGGAACAGGTCACTGCAGGTATGGCGATATATCAGTATTTACACAACCGGAAGTGACTGGGCAGTATGTTTGATATCCTTGATATACCATTTAGGCCGTTCACTTGGCATGGAAATCCACCTTATATATTATTTGAGGTTGCGAGCCCAAAAAAAGCAAAAATGTATGTATGATTCATTATGTTATTAATGTTGTATTTTGATTGTGCTGTTTTTTCTTTTAATTATGAACAATTCTGTGATCAATATTGTTAGTTTTAGAACTACATGTGAGTGAACCACATATTTATTATAAATAGATATTCTGTAGAAAAATTTTTTAGTGGTCGTAAAAATTTATTTATTGACTCTACGTTTTAATGATCACATTAAAAGATCAACAACATGATGTTAACACAGACTCATACCCTAGCGGATATTAAGCTCTTCGGTAACTGAGTTATATTATAAAAAATGTATCTCATACCCCAGCGAGCACGAGAGCTCTTCAGTAAGTGAGGTAAAAATGTGGCCTCCCCCCAGTGTAGCATAAGCCCTCACCCAACTCATGCCAGAACATTCTGTCCTTCATTAGTGCTTGAAGCTCACCTCATGTCTTCTCCATCTTTTAAATTCACTCTCTAGCTCTCTTCTCCATGTGTTTTTTTTGGGCTGCCATTGTGGGTTCCATAGCAAAGACATTCTAGCTCTCATGTACCCTATCCACCTTAGTGTTTTTTCTTCACCTCTAGGTCCGTTGGTACTTGTTTAGTTCTCTCACAAAGCTCTACATATTGATTCTATCATACCATTTAATTCCCTCTGTGAATGCAGGCACCAGTTAATAATGAATGTTTTTTAGTAATTGTTTTAGTTGTTCTCCATGTTTCCGCTCCATACAGCAGTTACTGATTTGAGATTAGGATTAAAAGTTTTAAGTTTGGTATTTTAAAAATGTTATTTTGATCTCCACAAACTTCCTAGTGCTATGAAAGCTGCAAAAGGGACCTTGGCTCCTGGGTCAACCCAGCCTTGGGAAGTTAAGGTGGCCGGCATGATGTTGACCACATCACCCACAGAGTGCCGATTCAATTCTTCTTCTTCTTCTTTCGTTCGCCTGAAATAAGTTGTCTATATCAGCAGTTTTGTCCTCTTGTATTAATTTCACTGTTGTTGTTAATTCATTCAGTGGTCCATAGAGTTTGCGTTCCACTGTTGTTCTTTCTGGCCAAAAGGTTTGCCTTAATGTGTCAAATTTGGTGCAGTCCTGGAGTACATGCTCTGCTGTCTGGGGCACATTTCCACAGGTGCACATGGCTGATACACCCATCTTGAATTTTGTGTACATGTGGTTACGTAATCGCCGATTCGTTTATAAAATATAGGTCTAGCCCTATATGCCAAAATGTCTGAAGGCGTGGAGAAGGGTACTTTAGTTTACTTTTTACTTATGAAAGCTCCAAGCTCTTCAGTTAGTGAGTGTAAAATGTGGGTGTTAGTTGCAGAACATCATTGTGGTAGTTACGACCTTCTAGCAAAGTTTTCCGCGTTCATGCCAGCTAAAGTCTTGGCTGGTTCTTTGCTTCGGCCGTCATTTGTTATTCTAGTTAGTTTTACAGTATCACAAACACAAATGACAGGTGAATGTTGTGCAGCTACACAGCCTTCATCTGCACGTCTTCTTCTGCTTCTTTTCTCTACTCCTGGAATGCCTAGCGGTGACGGGGCTGGATTAGATCTCTGGAACCTGCCCTTATTTTTGCTTTTTTTAAAAGTACTTTTAAGTGTCTGTGATATTGCAGTCCATCTTCTGCATGGTTGACCTGTGGCTCTGTACCATTGTATCTGTATAACACTGCTCTCTGTGGTACCCTGTCTAATGCCAGTCTTGTTACATGGTCAGACCATTTGGTTCGCTGTCTACCTATAAAGTTCAGTGTTCATTCTGTGCCAACTCTTTTTCTAATATCGTTCCTAGGTCGATCTTTCCTCGTTACACTTAGCATAGTACAGTGATTCCCAGACTATCCGCCGTGGTGCCCAGGAAAGCTACGACGCCCGGGGGGAGCCTCGACCTCTTCACAGTTGCGCCACAAAATATTGTAAAAGCTTCATAAAAGACACGAATAGTCATATTTTTACTTAGTTTAGGGCGCCATGGAACAATTTTAATTGAAAAAAAGTGCTGCCACCAAGAAAAGTTTGGGAAAAATTGGCATAACACATAAACATTTTGTTTCTGTCGTGACTATTTCCTTCTTTCTTCTGAAGGCATGTTTGACATTGATAGCAGAACGTTGGTACAAATATTGTGTTGATGAGCACATTACAAGAATATTAGTAAATAATGGGGCTGATGGGGCTGAGTGGTCTACAGGCATGGCGTCCGCCTCGAGTGCTAGAGGTCCGGGTTCAAGCCCCGGTGAAGACTGGGATTTTTTCATGTGGATTTCTAGTAATTTCCCCTGGTCTTTGTGTAGTAAGATCAGACGCCCATGTGTATTGTTGCGCTCGTAGTGCAGTTGGAAATTTAAAAGAGGAGACCCTCAGTGCTGACACGGCAACATTTGGAGTTTAAAATCTACCCAAAGTATTTCAGGATCCTCACCGGTGCTACAGAGTTTGTGCACTGCTCTGAGATTCTTCAGACTCGGACCTGAGTTGGAAGTAGAACGGAGCATTTATGGGTTACACCTGTGTGCGTTGATGTTGATCCGTTAAATAAACAGAAACATAAAGTAAGTAAAGTAAAGAACCCTTTTTTGACCTCCTCAGGCGTATTAGGCATACATTGTTAGACCTATATTTTATATACCAGTGACACTCGTGAATAATGTGGTCAACATCGTGCTGGCCACCTTTACCTCCCATGACTTTGACTGGTATCCATTTGAGGCTGGGTCAACCTATAAGCACCAAAAAAAAAAAAAAAAGTCTAGCTCCGCCAATACATAAACCTTCGGAACCATAGGCAGGTGGCAAGATTACAGAAAACTAATCAAAATGGTAATTAAAAAACAAATACAGTGTAGATGACTTAGATGCTCACAAACAGCTAATAGCAATTCTGGGAGGGTGGTACACACAAGAAGTGGTTGAATGTTGAATTAAGAATCGACACCACAGCACTCGGGACAACTCCATAAGCGCTCCGCCCCCATCTTCAGCAGCAAGCGAAGAGTTAAAATTCCGATAGTACCAGTAACTGTCTAATTATATATCCGTCTCGCCTTTCCCATGAGTATCGAGCATTCGAGCATCGGCCAGATCCTCTTGTAACTCCTTGCAGCGCCATTCTCCTTAGACCGTAATGATCTATCTGTGCTTCGGCACTTTTCACTCACTTCTAAAGGGCCCTCAGAACATCCAGCTTGTCATATATCAGTTCACCACCAAGTGGTGCAGAACTGGCAAGTCTAGTCACCACACAAGAAGTGAAGTTAGTGAGCTGTATCTGCCCAAATTGCATAGCTGTTAGATGAAAAGCTGTTCTTCCATATTTGACCCAACAGAGCATGTCTCTCAGTAAAATTTCTACTGCTCTTTTTTGTTAATAAATATTTATAAATTAACCACTGTTGTTTCCTTCAAAGTTGGAGTGCATCTGCCTGAGCAGCAAGGAACCAACAGTCTGCATACAGATAAGTCAGATCCGTAAAATGGATGTGCACTCAACACTCAGTTCAGAAGTGATGAAGAATCAGAACTTTCCGCCAGAGTCTATTGCCTGTGAATGCAAAGAAGAAGAACCACCAATGTCTTTATAAAGAAAAGGCATTCTGCTTCAAAATGCTTCACTGGTAATATTTTTTTAAATCTTCAAATAAACCACAGTACTCTAAATCAGTGATTCTCAACCTTCCTAATGCCACAACCCTTTAATACAGTTCCTCATGTTGTTGTGACCCCCAGCCATTAAGCTATGTTCGTTGTTACTTCATAACTTCAGTGAATATGTGTTTTATGATGGTCTAAGGCTCATGAAAGGCTTGTTCAACTCCAAAGGGTTCGCGACCTATAGGTTGAGAACTGCTGCTCTAAATTAATGTTTCATCCTGTTTGTCCTGTGTAGCGCCTAAGATCTAGGCTTGTCAGGAATTGTTTAGTATTACAACTTTGGGACAGCAGCTTTGGTACTGTTCTTCTCAACTGACTGCATAGTGTGTTGATGGGCAGAGTATTGTTATATTTGCGAAAAATATAATTTGCGGAATTTTTGAGGGGATTGGAGGGGGATATTGCTTATAATAAATTGCGATGTTGTTATGTGCCATTTATGTTTCTCATTGTTGTGTTAACAGGATTTTTTTTCCCAAAGGGAAGACAAGCTGTCAATTCTTTTGTATTTATTTATTACTTCCCTTCACGGAAACTAAGCTCACAGAAAGTGTAAGTGTATTTTTTTAAGTTTGAAAAAAAAAAAATTGGGGGAGGGGGGGGGGGGGGGGGGGGGAAGGGGTAATTGCAGTTGCGATACACTGGGATGTCAACTCAAGTCTCTTAGGTTTCCCCAAAGCTTAGTTGTCAGGTCTAGTGGGTGTTGCCATTTGTTGCTTCCACAACTCCGCCATGAGTGGACAGTCTTGAAAGACATGTTCTGAATTTTAGGCTTTGTTGACATAGGCTGCATGCTGTCATGGGACATAGGCAGCACTCTTTCGTGGGGGTAAGGGCCAGTTCTACATGTTTTTGGACCGTTAAAAACGCTCACACCATGGAATATAGAACACACAATATCGCCAGCTGGTAGTAACAACAGGAAAATTCATTGTATTGCTGGATGCTCACTAAGCGGGACACCCCTGCAACATAGGACGGGCCCTATGACACAGCCAGGGATAAATGACAAGGAAAGTCACTCTCTTTATGGGCCCGACTGCATGAGTGGTACCAAAATGTCCATTATGATCACATTGAAACAAAAAATGCACTGCCTAGGCAAAATAATCAGATGCATCTTTTTAGACTGTCATAGAAACCATATTTTATATTCCCAATTATTTAGGAATCTTGGTAATTTCAGTGGGTGGTATGTTTGTTATATTATTTCTGCTTTCTTTCTTCCTAGTTTTTAAGTTTTTATCTCGCTGGGGCGGACAACAGTAAATTCGTTTTTTTTATATTGATTAGACATCCCTTTAATTTACTACAGTACTTCCTACATGTTTTACCTTTTAGCCATCCTGTGATGCTTCCTGTGTTGGCATTGCTTCATTTTAAGCTGCTTCCTGTGTTGGCATTGCTTCATTTTAAGCTGCTTCCTGTGTTGGCATTGCTTCATTTTAAGCTGCTTTTATGTGTTGGCATTGCTTCATTTTAAGCTGCTTCCTGTTTTGGATTTGCTTCATTTTAAGCTGCTTCCTGTTTTGGATTTGCTTCATTTTAAGCTGCTTCCTGTTTTGGAAGTGCTTCATTTTAAGCTGCTCATTTTGTAGAATTGCTTCATTTTAAGCTACCTCTTATGTTAGAATTTCTTCATTTTAAGCTGCCTCCAGTTTTGGAATTGCTTAATTTTCAGCTTTATTTTGTGTTGGAATTTCTTCATTTTAAGTTGCTACTTGTATTGGAATTTCTTCATTTTAAGTTTCTTCTAGATTTTAAATTTCTTCATTTTAATCTGCGTCAGGTGTTAGAATTGCTTTATCTGTGTCACTTCCTCTTTTAGAATTGCTTCATTTTAAGCTGCTTCTAGTGTTAGAATTTCTTCATTTATGTTGCCCTGTGTTCAAATTGCTTCATTTTAAGCTGCTTTCTGTATTGGAATTGCATGATTTATGCCAATTCCTGCATATTGCATAATTTAAGCCTCTTCCTGTATTGGAATTGCATCATTTATGCCTCTTCCTGTATTGGAATTGCATCATTTATGCCTCTTCCTGTATTGGAATTGATTCATTTATGCCTCTTCCTGTATTGGAAGTGCATAAGACAATATTTGAAATGTTTGTTCCCTACAGTATTCAGTTGCCTAGCTCTTTGGTTTGTCACGGACCTTCAGTTAGTTCTGAGCAATAGAAGCCTCATTTTAACAAAGTTCAGAAGTATTATTTAAAGCAGGGCTCTTCAACTAGTGTCCCACTAGCCAGATTTGGCCTGCTGGCCATATTTGGCCCGTGGAGACCTATCAAGTGGCCACTTATATTGTATCAATGATCTTTCTATGCTGGGACTTTGGCCTCTGGCCCACAGCAATCGATCCCCATTTTCCAAATTCTGGCTGTTGAGTGAACTCACTTGAATAGCCCCGACTTCAAGTATAGGTGCTTTCTTAATATCCTACCCAAAAAAGGAAATCCACATGTCACAGGACAGTCTAATATTTCAGGAGGTGGTGGATAGGCTGTATTCAGTCGTGGGGCCTAGGCTGCATGCAGTCGTAGGACCTAGGCTACACTTTCTCGTGGGACATAGGTGGGTTAAGCTTAGGGCCAGTTCTATATATTTTGGGGTTGTTGAAAGCATCAGACAGCCAGGAAACCCAGTTTTACCACCCTCTAAAATGTTGGACTGTCCTGTGACATCATCTTGGGTAGGATATTACGAAAGAACCAAAGTATATGATGTTGTATTTTCTTTTTATATCTAGCTGGGTTTTGTTTTATACTCTGAGTTTATATAGAATTGTGTACAATTCAGTATTGGTTGTGCTCTTTTTTTTTAAAACCTGGCCAAATATGTGAGCAAACTTGAGTATATGTGTGCATATTTGTATGTGTGCGTGCTTGGGTTTGGGTGTGGCTTATATACAGAGTCCAAATCTTGTACTTTGCTTGTGGTTTGTAAGATTTCGTCTGTGTAAATTATTTATTCAGTTCTATTGAACAAACTTACTTCATCTACATCACACAACAGTTATACTCCTCAAGTTTTAGTTTTTGAATTAGGATTATATACGGTAGCATGTTATATACAGTTTTGTGTCCTCATCCATGTCTTCTATCTACCATGCCCAGGAGGTCAGTCAACTTTGACTGAGATCATTCTTTGTGTACGTAACAGTTTTTGTTGTTGTTTATTCCTCATGTGGGTTGTGGGTTCCCATTTTGAGGAAACAAAGAGTCGACCCACTGCAGCCCCAATAAGCGTTTTGTAAAAGTCAACTAATTAGGGGTGTTTTCTTTGAAGTTGGAGTACATCTGACTGAGAGGGGAGGAACCAACATTTTGCAACTAAGCTAGATTTGCAAAACGGATATGCATGCAAAACTCAAGCTCTGGAACAAGACCAAAGTTCAGAAGTGGATGAACACTCAGGACTTTTTCCCAGAGTTTACAGCCCGTGAACGCGAAGAAGACGAAGAAGTCTTCTGTGGTTCCCTTATGTGTGATTTTTATTAATAATCATTTATAACTTGACAAACTGTTCACTACTGCTCCACATACTTGGCATATCATCTCATTTCCTGAAATCCCTCGGCTCCTGTGCGGGTTTCTGGGGCCCCATCATGATGGCAAACAATAGCCACACTGACCACTCCCCTTTTCCAGTCCCCTGCCACAAGCATGTCATAAAAGTCAACTAATTATGAGTGCTTTCTCAAGTCGGAGTGCATCTGCCTGAAAGGCGAGGAACCTGCAGTCTGCATACAAATAAACTATATCTGTAAAACAGATGTGCACACAAAACTGACTTCGGGAATAAGATAAAATTCCAGACATGGATGAATAACCAGGACTTCCTGCTGGAGTCAACAGCCAGCGAACACAAACAAGAAGAAGAAATCCCACACACAGCCTGAGTATAGTAGCCACACAATGTTCTGAAACATACCACAAATGATCCGTAGTAGCCACACAATGTTCTGAAACATCCCACACATGATCCATAGTAGCCACACAGCATTCTGAAACATCCCACACATGATCCATAGTAGCCATACAGCATTCTGAAACATCCCACAAATAGCATTTAACAAAATCAGATAAAATTTTGCCGTGCACCACACACATAATATATAGTCCATTCATGTGGCATGTAATATACCATACACATAAAATATAATATTGAAATATATGATCTGTCATTATCAGCATTTTACATTTGTACAGAATGATTTTATTTTATTCTTTGTTGTTCATAGCATAATTTACTCTGACTAGTTTATGTGCATTGAGGCATTGAACTTCTTTCTTGTTCATAGCGTATTTGTTTTGTTTTTTTGGTAACTAATATATATGCAGTGAACTTGTGTTGTTCATAGCATAATATTTTTACTTCGACTAGTTTATATGTATTTTTGGACTAATTTATTTGCACTTAACTTTTGTTGTTCATAGCAACATTTTTATTTTGACTAATTTTTGTACATTGAACATTGTTTGACTGGCTGTGAATATAATCTTGTATAAGCTTTATTCTCCTGTGAATCATGTTGAGTGGAAGTGATGGTTGTGCTGTTGGTATTCTGGTCCCTGTCTTCGGAAGACAGGGTGTGAGTCCTGGCATGTTACCGGGCTTCTTTCTGTGAAAAGTATAATTTCTAAACAAAATATAGGCTAAGTGGTGACAGCCATGGCATGTGACCTTTAAGTTTTGTTGTTCACGCGAGTTCCATCACGAAAGATATCTGGGCCCCATTGTGGGAAAAACAAGAATAGACCCACTGCCTCCCTAACAAGCGTGTTGTAGGAGTCGACTAATTGGAGGCTTCCTTCAAAGTTGGAATGCGTCTGCTTAGGAAGTAATAAACTAATAGTCTGCATACAGATAAGTCAGATATGTGAAACAGATGTGCAGGTACCATTCAGGTTGTGGAACAAGACTAAAGTCCAGAGGTGGATAAACAGAATTTCCTGCCAGTCAAGAAAAAGACACCAGTTGAAAGACTAATTCGAGGCATGTAAGGCATATTAGACAACAGTTGAATATATTGGCAGCAGATAGTAGTTATTGAGGATATGCGAGGCAAATTAGATACCAGTTGGATTTCTTAAGCTACAAATTGTTAAACACTAGTAGTAAATTGAAACTGATAGGACTTGAAGACTAAAAACTCTTGTTAGGATAATATTAATACCTGCTGCATGGTTTCTGAATAACGAGAGACTCATCGTTGAATTCATGCCTGCTCATGTACATTTTTATGAAAAAGAACTGTCAGTGTTCCATGACCGAGCCGTATCGTGTTTTTTTCTTCTCTGTGATTGTACGAGGACCTGTTTTAGACATAATTTATTTATATCCTGAATGAACTGCTGAAAAGCTTGTAGTATTAATGTGCGTGAGATGAATGTCTGTTTGAGAGAGCTGTAACTGCTAGGAGTGCTTGGTGAGACTTGGAGGTGGCAGTTGTGTTTTCATACTGAGAACTCAAACTGTGCACAGGCAGAACCCAAACGGTAAACTGCTGCGATGATATGGTATACATTTGATTTGATAAATAATATATGATTATAATTGGTATTATTTTTATTATTTTGACAATGTTAAAAATAAAAATATGATTCTGTATATGTGTGTGTGTACATTTTCTTTGTATATTATGACTCCTTCTTTAGTTCAAAATCAAGAAATAAATATTTCAAACACATTCTGTATGATAACAACTTATAAATTTTAAACTCTGGGGGAAAACTGTATTGTCTTTAACATTAAAAAATACAGTATGTGTTGGTGTGTTTGGCTTCTGGTCAGTATTGCTCTGAAACAGGGAGAACAAAACAGTTACAGATAAACTACAAACATTCATTAGATCACTCATGTGCAGAAATTGAGGTGGTAACTGGTCTGGTAGAATCAGTCCTGTTGAGCTTTTGGAAAACTAAATAAATTCCATTGGATCAAGAGGTGAGGAGGAGATACCAATGCTGGATAAGACACACATTGAGACAATGTGATGATTATAATAACTAGAATGTTCTAGAACCTACAGGGCAATACACACAGTTTATTTTGTTGAATCATCACAAGTGAGGGTGACCATCCCATTCATTCACTAAGTAGAATGTATAAAAGAATGACTTGCATGACGAATTTGGATTGTAACAAGAGTTAGTTGTACAGTCTGTCGACCTGGCGGTCTGATCTTCAGTTCAGCAGCAAGTGTTAGAAGTAATGCAGGCTGTGCAACATAGTGGTGTTACAAGAAGCACAACTAGATGGTGTTACAAGTAGCACAGGTGTTACAAGTAGCACAGCTGGGTGGTGTTACAAGTAGCACAGCTGGGTGGTGTTACAAGTAGAAGAAGTCAGATGTGTCACGCTGAATCACAACCAGAAGTTAAATATCTGCATATCTGTAAATATGATCAATTGCGACAATTGGCTTTGTCCTTATGCTGTATTTTGTTGTAAATAAAAGAATAAAAGAAAAAAAACTCTCTTAGTGATACTCACAAATGTACGACAAATGTTTATCTAAATGTACATCACTAGCTTGATAATGTGCTGAGAGTGCATCCTCGATCAGTTGCCACGTACACTTGTATGTATGTTTCAGAATAATGTATTTGGTCATGATGTGCAAGCTGTCATACATTTGCATTTCATTATGATCCGTATCACATTGTGTGATGACATAATAATTGTTGTGAAACTTGTCACATAACATCCGGTTTTTTTTTCTTTTAATGCCCATATGCAGACTTTTAAATGCTGACCAGTCTCGTTTCAACCCTCATGTCATGTAAGCTACTTTCATTTTCTCTTTTTGAACCTGTCTGTGTGCAGGTGTTTGTAGTGCTGGCCAGGGTTTTTCCCTAAAGTGTGGTCAGATATAAATATTTCCCTCTCTTTTGAACCTTATTTATAATCTGTAATAAATAATTACGCATTGAAAACATAAGTTTGCTGGGGCTTCAAGGATGAAACTCATTTTTCATTAAAAAAAAAATTTTAATACATCATCTGGGTGCATAGTATGTACTGTACACATTATGGGGATTATGTCAATTCACTCTTCTTTTAGTATTCGTTAATATCACATTTGCTGGCTGGTTCACACCTGCACACTTACAATGAGTTAGGACGCACACATACACACCTGCACACATAGTGTTAGGACACACATACACACCTGCACACATAGTGTTAGGACACACATACACACCTGCACACATAGTGTTAGGACACACATACGCACCTGCACACATAGTGTTAGGACACACATACACACCTGCACACATAGTGTTAGGACACACATACACACCTGCACACATGCAGTGCTTTAGGACACACATACACACCTGAACATATACAGTGCATTAGGATGCACACATACACACCTGCATACACACCTGCACACATACGTGCATTAGGACGCACACATACACACCTGCACACATACAGTGCATTAGAACACACACATACACACCTGTACACATACAATGCATTAGGAAACACACATACACACCTGCACACATACAGTGCTTTAGGACGCACACATACAGTGCTTTAGGACGCACACATACACACCTGCACATATACACTGCATTAGGACACACACATACAAACACTTAGACATGTATGTGAGTGTTAAGAAAAATTCCCTGAGACAGTTTTTTGTTTGGGTCCTCTCAGGCAGATGTACTCCCACCTGGAAACAGTGTTGAAGCATAACATACTCTTCTTCCTTCTTCTTCTCTCTCCTCCTGTAATGCCACAGGGCATCAAGGCAGGAAGAGATTCTGGAACGGCTCCTTCTGTTTGCTTCGAATAAAGTACTTTTCAGTGTCTGATATTTCTGCAGTCTATATTCTGCGTGGTCCACCTCTGTATCCGTATAACATTGCTCTCTGTGGGACCCTGTCTGATGCCAGTTTTGCTACATTGCCAGACTATTTGATATGCTGTCTACCTATAAAGTTCAGTATTGGTTCTGAGCCAACTCTCCTCCTGATATCATCGTTCATAAGTCCATCTTTTCCTCGTTACACTTAGCATAGTAGGTAAACATTTCATTTCTGTTGTAGCATAACATCCTCATGTTTATTTATACATAATCACACATTCTACACCGCAGGCGCTCCTGTTTGTGTGTGATTACATCAGGTACCAATCAATTGCAGCTCCGACATCACAGAAGATGGATCACCCCATAGTTTCTCTGTTCCTGTGCCAATAAAAACTATACAGAATATCCATCCCTTTCCTTTGTCTCAGCAGTCTAATAGCATGCACACACATTAAGTGCATAAGGCATCCTTTAGATGTGCAAACACAAACAGTCTGATACTAGAAATGCAGTTAGGTCATGACTGTTGCTTATGTTGTACAACTGTATGTGCGTTCTTTTATGATTCACACCTCATGATCATGCAGTATTGTTACATATTGTTACATTTATTAATTATTGAGACAAATAACATCACATTCTTTTATTGTTGAAATGAAAAACATCACATTCTCATATTGCCAACATGGAAAAAAATCACATTCATGCATTATTGATTTAGAAAATATCGTACATTTTTTAATATGAAAACCGTCACATTCATACATTAGTGATATATATATATCAGCATATTTAAACATTATTGATATGAAAACATTACATTCACTCATTACTGATATAGAAAACATCACATTTAGACATTGATATACATATATATAAAACATTTCATTCGTACATTATTGATATGGCAAATGTACTTTGAAGATACTGCGTTGTTATTTCTAGAGCATATTGAACAATTAGTCTCTATTATTATTGTTATCACATTTTTTTTCTACATGTGGTTTTTAAATATTAATCACACGAGATCCTTACTTTGTCATCTTTCAGGACAAATGTGGTCTGTTTATTGCTATTTTTTTTGTTAATACTGAGTTTAACATATATTTGCCATATCCTATGTTCAATTTTCTTTGCATCCGTTTCAGCATTTGTCCATCCGTTTTTTAAAAATATTTTTTGGTTTTATCTGTGTCTGTCAATCTTGTTAATTATTTTGAAAAATTATCAGTACAGCATTTATTCATCATTTCCCACCATGATTGTTTAGTTCTTGATCATTCATTCTGGTAAACACTTTTATAACATCAGCCATTTTGTTATGCTGTGTTATGTTGGATCATACCATAAAACATTTTCCTAAATTCATTATTCAACATCTCATTATTTTTTACACCCAGCCCAACATTTATTCATCATAATTCACCTGAAATATTTAACAGCAACTTATACCATCAGCCTACTAGTTTCTGTTTTGAATCCATTCTTCTCTTGTCACTTTTTTTTTTAGTTTCTGTAAAACTCCTCCTTGCCTTTTTCATAATTTAAATGCTGTTCCCCCAGTCTCCTTGTTTTAGGTTTCACCTGCATTGTCCGAGAGCTTGTTATTTGATTATTTTAATAACCTATCTATGCAGGCCCCCAAGATGTGTCAGCCGTTACTCCACTGCAACTGTACAAGGTATCATCCATTTTTGTTGTGGTTGTCATGTGTAGAGAACATTCAAACATTATCATATCATCATCACCATCATTATCGTCATTATCATCATCATTCTCATCTAAATGTAGTCTGGACATTGTATCTGTACACACAAAACAGTAGATAGATATATCTTTTGATTTAATAAATAAAAGCCAATAAAATTGTATTTGTTTCATTTTTTTTATTTGTAGATGTCTTACTGTGCGATGCTTTTTAATTCGCTTTTGTTGCTAGGTTTTTTTTTTAAAACAAGAAGACTTGTCACTGTTACGGGTCGTTTTTGCTTGCCTGTTGGGTATATTGGGCTGGAAGTAAATATTATAGACCAGTGGGTACTAGACAGGTGATGTCAGGATCCATTTAAGGCTGCGTTGACCTTTTGAGCCAACGTCATTTGTTGAAAAAGTCCGGTTCTGTTGGGTAGTGAACTTGTGACCTTCTAATCTGCAGGCGAGCATCTAGCTATTACACCATGGCAGCAGTCTGCTGTTGTTAGCGGTTTGTTGAAACGAGAAGACTTGTCACAAACAAGGGTATACCAGCTGCCCCAGCAGACTAGGGTAGATTACTGATTTGAGAATTCTCATTCTAGCACACAGGTCATGCCCATAGATGCTCCGTCTCTCGCAGCACATGTGTTTAAGTGTCAGTGGTAATTATATCCATCCATCCATTTATGAAAAACAAGACAAAAAATTGACTGTGTTTAACCTACTGTGAGCAGTATTGATTATAATTGTGGTCTGGTTTCTTTGTGACAATTATGTTAGCTAAGAAATGTTAATTGCACCAAAACCAGTGGCTTGGAGCAGTACTCTAGTACTTAGTGAGGGTTGTTAGGGAGGGGGTAATTGTCCCATTACCACACTGATTATACACTCGTCATTCTCTTTCTCTCATCCGTCCTTCCTTGCTGGATCCACTTGTTATTCCTCGTTCCCACATTCTAAAAAAAAAATAGTTTGTTGCGTATCCTTAACAGGATGTTGTAGAACCAACCCTAGCTTTTTTTTTAACTGTTGTTGTTTTTCTATTCAAATTTTACATTCAGTAATTTGCCATTGCTTACTGAACGGTCAGCTCTCGGTACCACTGTCGAACCCAGCGCCAGACAAATCCTCGCAGCAGAGATCGAATCCGGCATTACGATGCGCATTGGCAACGCCTAAGCCACAGATACTGACCCTACATGCTTACACGTTATTTAACATAACCTCATGTCTACTCTCAATATTCATTTATAAATAGTCTTCAGAATATCTCCTTTGACCAGTGCAAGTGTTCCTTTAGCTATCACTTTTGTAACCAAACAATCAGCTCTTTGATTCTCTTGAACTCTTGGATAGATGCTTGGTATCCACTCATGCCACATTTGTCCATTTGTAACCTTTGGCAGTATCATCTGAGAATTGGACACTATAATTCCTCTGGTAAATCTGTTTTTTGCTATCCAAACTTAGGGTAGATAAAAGAATAGAAACCACAATTTAAAAAAAAAAAAACTAATATTTTTTTTTTACATTTTATTGTTGTAAAGGAAAAATGCATGATTGAAATGTGAAAATGTCCTGCCAAAATTTAAGTCAGTCATTCGGAAAACTGGCATTTAAGTTGTTTATCATCAAATTCTGGTCAAAGAAACAAACACAGTAACAAAGAACAAGGAGATCATTATTAGACATACTGAAGCCAGGACAGCTCCATGTTGGCTTGTTGGCACATCATGTTGTGATTTACAGATAGGCTGTAATAGCACATCTCCACGTGGTCTCAACTTCTTCTTTCTCTGCTCTCTCCTTCTTCTTCTTCTCTTTCTAGATTGGCAGATAAAAGGGTGGTTGGCACATTATTTTGTGGTTTAGAGCTAGGCTTTGATATCTGTGGGTTTTTTTGGCGCCCAGTAATCCAATTTCAGCAAACGAGGAATTATCAAAATTTTCTGGCCAGATACAATCTCAAACACTAAACTACTTCGTCACAAACCAAGAAACTCTAGAAAGTATGATAACCAAGAGAAGATGGAAATGGCTTGGCCACGTTATGAGAATGAATCCTGATATACCCGCCAAAACAGCTCTCACATGGACACCAGAGGGAAAGAGAAAACAGGGGCACCCAAAAACAGCACGGAGACAAACGATGGAAAGTGACCTGAGTGCGGCATCTTTGACATGGAAAACTGCACTGAAGATTGCACAGTATAGGAAAGCATGGAAAGTCCTCTCTGAAGCCTCATGTGCCACTAGGCATAACGAGAACTGAATCCAATTTCAGCAAACTCCTATTTAAAATAAAAAAGTAAAGGACCATTTACCCCCGCCTCCAGGCGTATTGGGCATTTAGGGGTTGACCTATATTTTATAGACTATTGGGCACTTGGCGGATGATGTGGTCAACATCACGCCGGCCGCCATTTATTCATTGCTTATTAAATTATTGGGGGTGGGGGGCTGAATGGCCTCGAGGTATGGAGTCCGCCTTGAGTGCTGGAGGCCCCGGGTTCAAACCCCGGTGAAGGCTAGGATTTTGTCATGTGGACTTGGACTTCTAGTATTTTCACCTGGTCTCTGGGTAGTTTGATCGGACGCCCGTGTGTATTTAGCACACGTAAAACATACCTTGGCAGTTGGAAATGAAAAAGAGTAGCTTAACATCCCTGCCCGGAAAAAATTTGGAGTTAGAAATCTACCCAAAGTATTTCAGAATCATCGCAGGTGCTATGGAGTTTGTGCACCATGCTGAGGTTTTTCGGACTCAGACTTGAGTTAGAAGTAGAAGGGACCACTTATGGCACTTGTGTCATACGATGATCCGTTGTATAAACCTCAACTTTACTAGTATTATAATATTAGGGGGTAAATGGTAACCCCCCCCCTCTTTTTTTTAACCTTCGCCTAACATAGTAAGGGCTCAAGAAATGTTGTCAATTTTCCATATTTAGAACACTTCTGAACATTTAGTGAGGCTATACTCCCACTAACGGTCGGTAAAGATGGCGGCCGCAAAATATCCTTTCGAGCCACAGTCACGTGTCAATTGCGCACTAGCGGTCACCAGCACACCGCGGCTGCTGCTCGTGGGTCCTAGCCATCTAGTTTAGTCCCATTCCACGCTGCGTGAGTGGCGTGGGGGACACTCGGCGGTGTCGGTAGTCACCGGCGCAATTGACATGTGACTGTGGCTCGAAAGCATATTTTGCGGCCGCCATCTTTACCGACCGTTAGTCGGAGGTTGCCTTTAGTGATTGTAGGAGGAAGTCTGAATCAATAGGTATAGCATGTCAAAGAACAGACAGACAGGATATTCAGTTGTGGCAGAATGTTATCAATTACACCGGGGGAACATTTTCTAGAGTCGTGACGTCACAGAAAGCTCTTCAAATGAGAAAATCGAAGAAAAGCTCCGAGGATTTGGAGCTGGCCGTGGAAAGCACCTATACAAACACTTCTTCTTCTCTTCTTCTTCTTCTTCTTCTTCTTCTTCTTCTTCTTCTTCTTCTTCTTCTTCTTCTTCTTCTTCTTCTCTTCTTCTTCTTCTTCTTCTTCTTCTTCTTCTTCTTCTTCTTCTTCTTTCTTCTCTTCTTCTTCTTCTTCTTCTTCTTCTTCTTCTTTCTTCTTCTTCTTCTTCTTCTTCGTCTTCTTCTTCTTCTTCTTCTTCATTCTTCTTCTTCCTTCTCTTCTTCTTCTTCTTCTTCTTCTTCTTCTTCTTCTTCTTTCTTCTTCTATCTTCTTCTTTTCTTCTTCTTCTTCTTCTTCTTCTTCTTCTTCTTCTTCTTCTTCTTCTTCTTCTTCTTCTTCTTCTTCTTCTTCTTCTTCTTCTTCTTCTTCTTCTTCTTCTTCTTCTTCTTCTTTCTTCTTCTTCTTCTTCCTTCTTCTTCTTCTTCTTCTTCTTCTTCTTCTTCTTCTTCTTCTTCTTCTCTTCTCTCTCTTCTTCTTCTTCTTCTTCTTCTCTTCTTCTTCTTCTTCTCTTCTTCTTCTTACCTTCTTCTTCTTCAAACTCTTCTGCGCTCTTCTTCTTCTTCTTCTTCTTTCTTCTTCTTCTTCTTCTTCTTCTTGGCACGTCTTCTTCTTCTTCTTCTTCTTCTTCTTCTTCTTCTTCTTCTTCTTCTTTCTCTTTCTTTCTTCTTCTTCTTCTCTTCTTCTTTCTTCTTCTTCTTCTCGTCTTCTTCTTCGACTTCTTCTCTTCTTCTTCTTCTTCTTCTTCTTCGTCTTCTTCTTCTTCTTCTTCTTCTTCTTCTTCTTCTGATCTTCTTCTTCTTCTTCTTCTTCTTTCTTCTTCTTCTTCTTTCTTCTTCTTCTTCTTCTTCTTCTTCTTCTTCTTCTTCTTCTCGTTCTTCTTCTTCTTCCTTCTTCTCTTCTTCTTCTTTCTTTCTTCTTCTTCTTATCTTCTTCTTCTTCTTTCTTCTTCTTCTTCTTCTTCTTCTTCTTTCTCTTCTTTCTTCTTCTTCTTTCTTCTTCTTCTTCTTCTTCTTCCTTCTTCTTCTTCTTCTTCTTCTTCTTCTTTCCTTCTTCTTCTTCTTCTCTTCTTCTTCTTCTTCTTCTTCTCTTCTTCTTCTTCTTCTTCTTCTTCTTCTTCTTCTTCTTCTTCTTCTTCTTCTTCTTCTTCTTCTTCTTCTTCTTCTTCTTCTCTTCTTCTTCTTCTTCTTCTTCTTCTTCCTTCTTCTTCTTCTTCTTCTTCTTCTTCTTCTTCTTCTTCTTCTTCTTCTTTCTTCTTCTTCTTCTTCTTCTTCCTTCTTTCTTCTTCTTCTTCTTCTTCTTCTTCTTCTTCTTCTTCTTCTTCTTCTTCTTCTTCTTCTTCCTTCTTCTTCTTCTTCTTTCTTCTTCTTCTTCTTCTTCTTCTTCTTCTTCTTCTTCTTCTTCTTCTTCTTTCTTCTCTTCTTCTTCTTCTTCTTCTTCTTCTTCTTCTTCTTCTTCTTTCTTCTTCTTCTTCTTCTTCTTCTTCTTCTTTCTTCTTCTTCCTTCTTCTTCTTCTTCTTCTTCTTTCTTCTTCTTCTTCTTCTTCTTCTTTCTTCTTCTTCTTCTTCTTCTTCTTCTTCTTCTTCTTCTTCTTCTTCTTCTCTTCTAGGCTCATTGCTGCAGATATCACCCGCCTCCATTCATCTCTCTGGTTGGCCCTCTTTTTCCAGTTGGGGACACCAAGTGTTTGTAGGTCTGTCTGGATATTATCTCTCCATGGTCTTCTTGGTCTGCCTCGTGGTCTACGACAATTCATCTCCCTTGTCTATACAGTTTTTACTTCTCTGTCATCTGACATTCTTTCAATATGTCCCAACCATTTAAGTCTATTAGCTCTCACAATGCCAGTGATCAGTGGTGATTTAAACAGATCATAAAATAGGGGGCCGCGTGAGCGCAGTCGATAAGGTACTCGCTTTCAAATCCAGCTGCGACTCGCTGCAGCCTACTACGGTCGATGTTCACCCAGCCTCTAGGAAATGGGTACCAGTGTTGACACTCTGGGGTAAATGGAGGAACGTCGCTGTAGCTACGGAGTTGCGTGCTGACAGCGACACAAGCGGACAATTCTTATCAGCAGTTTGACATCATGGAATGGAGGGTCAACATTGTCAGAGTTGATTGACATGGACTTAAAGAAGAAGAAGAAGAATTATACTGTATACAGCCCCTAGACCCTCATCAAACAGCCAATCTTTTACAGAATATCGATCTTTTCACGGCACGCTCAAAAGTATCTCTTTCTCCAGCCTAATCTCCAGCCCTATGTGCTTTCATATCGAATACGCCAGCTGTTTTAAATGACACCAGCTAATCTAAGAAAACTTATAAATATATACTTTTAAATAGGGAGGCACGGTGGAACTTTACTATTGTTTAATTTTTAGTGCTAGAAATATTAGAGAATGTGTCTGAAAATTCACAGTCATTATTGAATCCTCCTAAAGGTTCTTCATTTAAAAAAATGCATTTAACAAAAAGTAATTTGTCGAGGCCCGTACAGATCTGGAGGCCCTAAGATGCAGCTTAGTTACCGTATGCCTAAATCCAGTACTGCTCTTGTATGTACCCCCCCCCCCCCCACTACCCACCACTACCCCTCCCACCACACTTTTAAAGCTCCAAAATTAAATATATAGATTTTAAACATATTCCGTGCAAGACGACACCCATTTTCGGACTTTAAAAATTTGGAAAAACATATCGTCTTACACCAGAAAAATACAGTATGGTACATGTAACGTTAATCTCCCCCCCCCCCGTCCCGCCAATATACACACTAGCTCACTTCTGATTGGAAGTTCATGAACCTGTCATCTTGGCGCAAGGTTACGGGGGTGTTCCGCAAAGCCGTTGATATCGCGTGTTGTATATTTCAGCACGCCAGCGCTTTTAACACTCTAAAAACATGGAGAAATCGGCCATAACAAAACCCCCCTAGAGAGTGCTGCAACATATGTTACAGGCATTTTCTATCTCGGAATGAACACGTAAATGCAAGACATCACAGAAAGCAAACGACAGAGTGGGACACACTCAGAATCTTCAGGAAAGTCGACCAGCCCAACAAACTTGTCAATCAAAAGTGGCCTACTCTTTTTGGGGAGATTAACGTTTCTTTAACCTACAGTACATTGGCATTCACCGCAAAAAGTAACACTAACACACTGAAACACACGCTCGCACACATACACATCACAATAGAGGCTTTATATTTTGGACGAAGTCTGTGTTGATGTTCTTACTGTGTGCAATATTTTAGCTGTAATGTTGGATTCTGAAAGCTTGAAGAGAAGCGCTCTGTTAATGTTGAATTGTTCGTCATGGTTGTACAGATCTGCGCATGCTAGAACTGAGAGGCACGGCATTTTTTTTCAACCGATTAGAAATTCTAGATTACATAATACAAGTCACACTAACAGACGGCCTGACAGATGCATCTTAGAATATTTCAATTTCTTGCTGTGTAAAATTAGGCACGCTTCTTCGTTTTGTCATAGATTTGGGTTTCTTAAATAGGTCTTTAAAGTTATCTGTTGACGACTTCCGTGTTTTAGTGTCCCGGTCGTTTTCTAAAGAAATGTCGTCGCTGTTGACTCTGCATAAAAACTGGATAGGGCCATCGTCGTATTTATCTGGAGAGTCAAGAGATGTTAAGCTCTTTCTAGTGTCAGCGTTACCCAGCCTGAGTCTCGGCTCAGAAGATTGGGACAGCCCCACCATCGAGGAGAGACGCCTCTGGGTGTTTTTCTGGTACTGTGGCGTCCTGGCGGTGATTGTTGGCATCTGGTTCAGGTTGGAGACGCTGCGAGACAGCTCGTGTTTGGAATCTGAGTGCAGCGTGTCGCTGAGGTGCATCTGCTCGAGTCTCTGAAAGCTCTCCCGTAGAAGCTGGGCGCAGACTAGACGGGTTGTGTTGCTGCCGTCATCGGCGGCACGTCGCTGGTGGTAGCCGATGTACTGATCTGGAGATGAGGTACAAGCAGAACATTTAGTCTGTACACAGTTGATTCAGTAATGAAACAAAAAATGTAAATGACCCTTTTCCCCGCTTCTAAGCGTATTGGGGATATAGGTCTAGACCTATATTTTGTAGACCAAACGGCACTTGGTGACTTCCGGCCACCTTTACTTCTCAAGACTGCAGCTGGCACTCACTCAAGGCTAGGTCGACCTGGGAGTCAAGGTCATTTTTGAAAAAAGTCCAGCTCCGCCAGGACCTGAACCCACGACCTCCGATCCACATGCGAGCGTCTAGCCGGTTGATTAAGTACGGAGTTAATATGTTAATAGGTCACTTGTTGGCGGTGTCGACATCCTAGCACGTCGGTACGACCCAGTCGTGTTCAGTCTTCCGATTCAGCAGCCATCACAGAGTCTCCATGCTTAACGTACTCATATCTTCTTTCTTTGGTTTAGGTTTAAACAACGTATCAGCATCATGGCACAAGGATAGTAACCTATAAGTTCACCGTTCTACTTCTAACAAATCTGAGTCCGAAATTCTCAGCGCAGTGCACGAACTCCGTAGCACCAGTGAGGATCCTGAAATACTTTGTGTAGATTTTTAACTCCAACTTTTGCCCTGACAATGCCTTTAGGCTACTCTTTTCGATTTCCAACTGCCAAGGGATTTATCACGTGCGCAACAATACACATGGGCGTCCTATCTTACCACCCACAGACTAGGGGAAATTACTAGAAGTCCACGCGGAAAAAATCCAAACCTTCGCCGGGGCCTGACCTGGGACCTCCAGCACTCAAGGCCTCGAGACCATGCAGCTCCCCATGTCTTCATTCTTTGCCCAATAACCGGTTTCTGTATTCTTGTCTTTATTTTATATCCTTTTCTTACGGGCGATTCATCGTCTTTGACTTCTTTGTCTCAATGTATCTAGAACGCAGCGAATTCTCTACGTCTAGCCTGTACATACGCCTTCCTCCACCACCCATTGCAGACACTACCAGTCAATCAGCTCTTTCATTTCCTCTCACCCTCGCGTATTTCCAGATTTTACAGCCTAGATAGTTTTTGAGATAGGACGTCCGGATGCTGTCAACCCATTCTGGTCAGAGTTTGCCAAGTTTGACCTTCTTAAGCATGCTCATTGAATTAACAGTAACATAAGTCCCACACATTGGTTAGTTACAGTAACATAAGATTTACAAACTAATTATTTATAGTAACATAAGACCCACACATTGATTGTTTACAGAAACATAAGATCCACACATGGATTATTTACAGTAACATAAGACACACACAGTAATTATTTACAGTAACATAAGACCAACACATTAATTGCTTTACAGTAACATTAGACCCACACATAGGTTAGTTGCAGTTACATAAGACCCACACATTGATTTTTACAGTAACATAAGACCCACAAATTGGTTATTTACAGTAACATAAGACTCACACAATAATTATTTACAGTAACATTGATTATTTACAATAATATAAGACTCCCACATTGATTATTTACAGTAACACAAGACCCACACATTGATTATTTACAGTAACATAAGACCCACAGTTGATTATTTACAGTATAAAAAGATCCAACAATAATTAGTTATAGTAACATAAGACCCATTCATTTATTATGTATCGTAACATAAGACCCACATATTGATTATTTACAGTAACATAAGACGCACAGTTGATTATTTACAGTAACATAAGACCCACACATTGATTAGTTACAGTAACATAAGACATACACATTAATTATTTTTAATAACATAAGCCCACACATTGATTATTTACAATAACATTGATTATTTGCAATAACATAAGACCCACAGTTGATTAGTTACAGTAACATAAGGCTCACACATTGATTGTTTACAGTAACATAAGACACACAGTTGATCATTTCATCAGTAACAAAAGTCCCACACATTGGTTAGTTACAGTAACATAAGACCCAAACATTAATTGTTTACAGTAACATAAAACCCACATATTATTTCTTTACAGTAACATAAGACCTACACACTGGTTAGTTACAGTAACATAAGTCTCACACATTGATTGTTTACAGTAACATAAGACTCACACATTGATTGTTTACAGTAACATAGGACACACAGTTGATCGTTTCATCAGTAACACAAGTCCCACACATTGGTTAGTTACAGTAACACAAGACCCACACATGAATTGTTTACAGTAACATAAGACCCACACATTGACTGTTTACAGTAACATAAGACGCATAGTTGATTATTCACAGTAACATAAGATCCACACATTGATTATTTATAGTAACATAAGATCCACGCATTAATTATTTACAGTAAAATAAGACCCACACATTGAGTTTTTACAATAACATAAGACCCACACATTGATTACTCACAGCAACATAAGACCCACACATTGATTACCCACAGCAACATAAGACCCACACATTGATTACCCACAGCAACATAAGACCCACACATTGTTTACCCACAGTAACATAAGACCCACACATTGATTATTTACAGTAGCATAATACCCATACATTGATTATTAACAGTAACATAAGACCCACGCATTGATTATTTACAGTAACATAAGACCCACACAGTGATTATTTCCAGTAACATAAGACCCACACATTAATTATTTGCAGTAAGATTGATTATTTACAATAACATAAGACTCCCACATTGATTATTTACAGGTACATTGATGGGTTCCAGGGCTAGATTGTGGGTCAAACAAAAATAGACCCACTGCCTCCATAACAAGCATGTCGTAGGAGTCGAGTAATTGGGTCCTCCTTTGAAGTCTGAGTGCATCTGCCTGAGCGGCAAGGAACAACCAACTAAACACAAATAAGCCAGTAAAATGGATATGCACACAAAACTCAGCACAAAGCCAGAGTTTAAGTGGACGAACGAGCAACACTTTCCGCCGTAGCTTACAGCCGGTGAATCAGAGAGGAAGAAGAAGAATTGGAAGGCAACTATTCCTCCCCACGCCGCTGAACGCCAAAAGTGACTGCTAATGATGATGACTAATGATGACAAAGGTACTTACCCAGTAACGCTATATCAGAAAGTCTCCTCTCCCGGCTGTTTTCATCGGCTGATGAGAAACAAGAAGCAGATCTGCTGGTCCGTAGTTGGGGCACAGTCAGCGTGTTGCCGTTGTGATCCAAGCTGCCTTTATCCGTGTACTGTAGGCTATTGACACGCGAGCCCTGGCTGCCAGTATGAGATTCAGCTTTCTTGGTTTCTCGTAAATCTGTACAGCTTTTGTCTTTATGCTCCCTGATTCTCTTCAACGGTTCTTGAGCATTCTCTTTGCTGTTGTAACGTAAATATGGTTTACTTTGACTTTTCTTTTTTAACCCGCCTTCCGTTGGAATCATTTGAGCAGATGCTGTAGATACTTGCTTCTGTTCCTGAAGAAGGTCTGTTGTGCTTTTGCTTCTTTTTTTGAGCTTTTCATGCTTTGCCTTTATGGCCAGCAGAAACTTTAGAGGCATCTTGGTGTCAGCGAATCTTGACTTGCTAAACGTTAATGTCCAGAAGATGTGTTTGGCTTGTTTTAATCAACTTTCAGGCCAAGTTGAAGCCTAAATCCAAATGGCTGTTCCTGAGGTTATTAAACTGTGAAGAAAATTTCGTGAAGTCGGTTATTATGAGGGTAAACCTACATTCTTCAAGGGTGTATGTACTCTAAACCTTACTCAAATCCGCCGGAATGATTGGGCACACGGAGTCTTGACGTAAGACTAACCACAAGCTGAAAATAGTTCTTTGTATACCCTGCCAGTTTGGTTAGCCTGTCAGCCACCGCGTTACAGCGGCTGATGATTTTGGCTTGGAAATTTACTAGAGCAAAAACACGATCTTTTGTAATGGCTTATAACAGGGGTGACAGAAACACGTGACAAAAATTATCGTATGAAAAACCTCACACACCCGCTGCACAGAATGCATATTTATAAATCTATACGTATATAACTAGTTTTTAAGACAACCGGGCATTGCAAGCAAAGTTAATAATATATTTGGGGGAAATATTGTTAAGGTCACTGGCCTAGAAAGACAGTCTCTATATGTGACAAAAGAGCTAAACAAATTAAATATTATATGATATAATAGGCCTGTTTAAAATGCACCGCGGCTGTCATATCTTTCCCAAGTAGGTTCTTTTCAGCAAAGCTAGCGATATGTGGAAGTGCGAACAAACAAAATGTAGGTAGCGCGTTTTGCTTTGTTGCTTAATTCAGTGGTCTGTGGCGTTGATGAATGTTTTTAAGGCGTTCCTGCCGAAGTTTTCACCTTGTGATCGTTTAACTGTACACGATTCTGGTTTCAATGGGGATCTCGAGCAGGAGGGGTCAACGCTCCCGATGTATGTTCAGGATAATTTCTATAATTTATCATGCTAACAAGCTCATTTGTTAATGAATAAGTCATATTATGCATGGCAGATCGATTGCACAAATCATTTGAAAGTTATAAACAAACCGTATAATTGTCATTATCTGCTTTTAATGGTTTTGATAATTTCGCCTTATAAACTCAAATTAGGAGTCATAAAGTACCAGCGTTGAATATTTATTTTTGTTTAATCAAGTGTGTACATTTTTTGGGTAATATCACTCTTAATTTTAACAGTTACAAAAATGCCAATTTGGCAAGGTAGTTTTTGGTGAGCAAATATCGGATCGTGATATCTAATAGATCTTTCAAGCTCTTCGCTTTAGATCAGTGTCTTCCACCTTTTCCAGGTGACCTTTTCCAGGAGTATATGGCAAGGCTTCGACCTCCCACCCCCAAAATGACAAATTATAATCAAAAGGATCAAAAGTGTTCTTAATCTTTAATTAAATGCATGAATTATCGCAATAATGAGACTGTGACGGTAAATCTACAAACTGCTCATGAAAACGAAAACATACTTGACTCTATGTTTTCTAAATAGTTTTATTTGTTTTTTTATTTATTTATAATTAAACTTGGCCAAAAAATGTGATACGCCCGTGTGTCACCGGGGCCCTCACGGGAAGCAAAGAATAGTGACACTGCACCCTACCAGGCATGTCGTAAGAGGCGACTAAGGGTAGGGTTGGGCTTGAGGTTGGCTACCTCATCCTGTAAAAACCATAGCCACAAAAACCAACCAACCATGGATAAGTCAAAAAAAGAAGCAAATAAAATCCAGCCAACCAAGATGAGGGGAGGCTCTTCAAATAGAAGAAGTATGACACGGTGTGGAGAAAGCCGCAAGGAGTCCGGATCGTTGACGTACCTCCTCTCAGCTAGGAAAACCTCCAGAATTGGCACCTGGAATGTTAGAACTCTTTATGATATAGGAAGAACAATGGAAGTAGCAAGGAAATGAAACATTATATAAATTAGTATTTTAGGGTTATGTGAAACTAGATGGACTGGGGCAGGGAAAAGTATTCTAAATTCAGGAGAAACTATTTTGTTCTCAGGACACACAGAGGAAAATTCGCCGCACAGTGAGGGAGTGGCCCTGATGCTATCAAAAGAAGCAGACAGGGCACTAATAGAATGGGAAGCTGTGAGTCCCAGAATAATAAGAGCATCTTTTAGAACAGTTAAACAAAAGGTGAACATCTCGGTAATACAGTGTTATGCACCAACAAATGATAAAGATGCATCTGTTAGGGAAGAATTTTACATGCAGCTTCAAAATATTATAAATAATGAAAGAAAGGGCAACTTAAAAATTTTGATGGGTGACTTGAATGCTAAGATAGGATCAGACAACACAGGTTATGAAGAAATTATGGGGAGACATGGTCTAGGAGTAATGAATGAAAATGGAGAATTGTTCACAAATTTTTGTGCAGGTAACCAGTATGTTATTGGTGGAAGTATTTTTTCCCATAAAAGTATACACAAGGCAACATGGGAATCACCAGACCATAAGACAACTAATCAAATTGACCACACATGTATTAACAAAAAGTTTAGATCATCCCTTTACGATGTTAGGGCTTTCAGAGGTGCCGATGTATTTACTGACCATTTCCTAGTGGTAAGTAAAATCAAGTTGAAACTAAAAAGATATATAACATCTTATAATCATAGAAACCAATATAATGTAGGCTTTCTCAGAGATAAAGAAATTAAGGAACAGTTCTCAGTTACGGTCTCTAATAAGTACCAGGTGTTGCAGCAGTTAGCTGAAGATGTCAACACAGAAGTCTGCTGGGATCAGATCAAAGGAATCTGGAATGAATCTTGCGTAGAAGTTCTTGGCAAGAAAGAAAGGAAACATAAAGCATGGATAACACCAGAAACCATTAAACTGATTGAAGATAGGGAAAAGTAAAAAGGCAGAATTAAACAATAGCAAAACTAGAGCTGCTAAAGCTAGAGCTCAGGAGAAATACACAGAAGCCAACAAGGAAGTTAGGAGGCATATAAGGGCAGATAAAGTGAAATATCTAAATGATCTAGCACAAGAAGCAGAGACAGCAGCAGCAAAAGGAAACCTCAGAGAACTTTACAGTAACACAAGAAAATTAGTAGGTAAATATAGTCAGCCAACTGGATCAATCAAAAATAGTCAAGGAAAGGTACTTACTAACACTAAAGATCAAATGGACAGATGGGTTGAATATTTTGAAATGCTTCTAAATAGACCAGGCCCAGAGGTTCCCCCAGCCTTTAGAAATGGAACTTGATATCAACTGTGAGATACCATCCAAAGATGAAATTAGGAAAGCTATAAATCTTCTCAAGGAAGGAAAGGCGACAGGCCCAGACGGTATCCCAGCTGAAGCCATCAGGGCCAACATAAACACATCAACAGAATTGCTACATAGATTATTCAGTAAAGTCTGGGAGACCGAAGAAATACCAGCAGACTGGAGAGAAGGATATCTTGTGAAACTGCCCAAAAAAGGTGATCTACAGGAGTGTGAAAACTATAGAGGAATTATGTTGCTGTCAGTTCCTGGTAAAATATTAAGTAGAATTATTTTGGAAAGATAAAAGATGCTACTGATAAAATGCTAAGAGATGAGCAGGCAGGTTTTCGGTCAAACAGATCCTGTACTGATCAGATAGCCACATTACGTATTATAATAGAGCAAAGCATTGAACTGAACTCACCACTTTACATTGGATTTATAGACTATGAAAAAGCATTTGACAGCATAGATAGGGAATCTCTCTGGAAATTGATGGGGCACTATGGAATCCCACAGAAAATTATCAACTTAGTAAAGGCAACATATAAAGACATGAAATGTCGAGTTCTTCATGAGGGAAAGCTAACAGATGCATTTGAAATAAAAACAGGTGTGCGACAGGGATGTCTTTTGTCGCCTCTCTTTTTTTTACTGGCTATAGACTGGACTATGAAAACAGTAACTGCTAACACCAAGAATGGAATTCAGTGGACCCCTACAAAACAGCTTGATGATCTGGACTTCGCTGATGATATTGCTCTTCTGTCTCATTCACGGAATCAGATGCAAGATAAATTAAATATACTTAATGCGAGATCAAAGCAGCTTGGTCTGAAAATCCATAAAGGAAAGACAAAGATAATGAGAATAAATCAGGCAAATAGTAGTGTGGTTTCTCTTAATGGCACTCCACTCCAAGACGTGGAGTCGTACACCTATTTAGGCAGTAATGTAGATAAAGATGGAGGAACTGATAGAGATATTAAAATAAGAATACAAAAGGCAAGAGGGGCTTTTATAGCACTAGGGAATTTGTGGAGGTCAAAAGAAATTAAAAGAAATACTAAACTAAAATTTTTTAATTCTAATGTCAAATCAGTACTATTGTATGGGGCGGAAACATGGAGAACAACCAAGGCAATTACTAATAAATTACAGACATTCATTAACTGGTGCCTGCGCAGAATAGAGGGAATAAAATGGTATGATAGAATAACTAATGTAGAACTTTGGGAGAGAACTAAACAGGCTCCAGTGGATCAGGAAGTGTGGAAAAGACGCTGGCGTTGGATAGGGCACACACTGAGAAAACAGGAGAACAGCATAACTAGAATGTCTTTGCATTGGAACCCACAGGGGCATAGGAATAAAGGAAGGCCAAAAAACACATGGAGAAGAGAGCTGGAGAACGAGGTTAGAAAGATTGGGAGGACATGGGGAGAGCTCCATGCAATGGCGAAGGATAGAACGACTTGGCGTGAGTTGGTTGAGGGCCTATGCTCCATTGGGGGATAGAAAGGCAGAAGAAGAAAAAATGTGATAACAAATGAGTACAAGAACAAATGGCCACACATTAAAAATTCCTGGCCACCCTCAGTGGAACTCCCTGGTGTCCCCAGTTGATCGCGCCTCCCAGGCTGGAGAGCGCTTCTTTAAATCGGCATTAACAGCCGGTCTTACAGCACATCAACACATTATCGGCGACCGGGTCGCCCACTAGCCGGCTGGTAGACGACTTCGTCGCTGGTCCTGACAGTATTTGGGTCTGGCTCCTGTGATCGCATTAACACTGCAGCCGTTCTTTTCAGAGCTACTGGTGGCGAGCAGTGCTGAGTCATTTTATATGGCGCACTTGAGCTGGTCACATTTATAACCTAAAGCTGGCCTTTCGGGGGATGCTGGTTGAACGTAAAGATTTTTTCCCCAGCAAAGCTGCGACCACTGCTATATCAACACACAGATTACGGAAGTGACTTGTAGGAATAAAGGAGCTGAATGTAACAGAAAGGGAAAAAAATTGTGTGCCGTCTGCACAACCGAATTAAGTTGCAGAGGATACGCAGATCCACCGCTGGGATACGTAGATCCACCGCTGGGATAAGTAGATCCACTTCTGGAATACGTAGATCCACTGCTGGGATTAGGGATATCAGGTGATGAGGTCTCAATGAAAGAAAAATATTTAAAAAAATGACAACTTAAATGAGATTTATATGAAGGCTTTCAAAAATAATAATAAGAGATAAGGTCAAAAACTATTAAATGCGAAGGGAAATTGGGGTAAGAGCAGATCTGGATTTCCTTACATCGCGTGACTGCCGGTTCCATTGTGTTTGATGTAAATAATCATCTTTTACTTATCGACCATATTTTGTAACCTGAGTCAGTAAGCACGATTTGTGTCTCCCAGGGAGCTCTCCATTCAATTACCGTGATATGAGCGGCCCGGCTGATACCCATGTATGCTAGTCTAACCTTAAACATGTCTCACACTGTATCATGGGAGACCCCGCGGTGTACTGACTAAGCATCAGGATGACGTCGGTTTAAATACGAAGCTGGACTTGTTTTTCTTCAAAAATTTACCTTGGTTCCCAAGTCGACCCAGCCTTAAATGGACATCAGATGATTATTGGAAGTAAAGGCGGCCAGTTTCATGTTGACCACATCACCCACAGAATGCAAGTTGGTGTACTAAATAGAAGTCTAGCACTATATGCCTAATATGCTTAACATCGTGAATAAGATGGTAAATACATGCTTTAAAGACAGTAATTCATAAATACAGAAAGACAGTAACTCACACATACCTTTAAGACAGCAATTCACACATTCTGTTAAGACAACAATGCACACATACCGTTAAGACTGTAATTCACACATGTTGGAAAAACCAGTAATTCACACATGCTGGAAAGTCAGTAATTCACACATGCTGGAAAGACAGTAATTCACACATGCTGGAAAGACAGTAATTCACACATGCTGGAAAGACAATAATTCACACATTCGGGAAAGACAGTAATTCATATATGTTAGGGGATACACAGTAATTCGCATATGCTGGAAAGACAGTAATACACACATGCCAATAAAAAGATAGTAATTAACCCATGCTGGAAAAAACAGTAAATCACACATGCAGTAAACAGTAAATTCATGCATACTGTAAACAGTTATCCATAAATGCTGGAAAGACAATAATTCACTCATGCTAGAAAGACAGTAATTCACATATTCTGGAAAGACAGTAATTAATATATGCTGGGGGAGGGGGCAGTAATTCTCCTATGCTGTAAAGACAGTAATACATACATGCTAATAAAAAGATAGTAATTCACCCATGCTGGAAAAACAGTAATTCACACATGCAGTAAACAGTTATCCATACATGCTGGAAAGACAGTAATTCACACAACACATGCCGTAATGTTGGGAAAAGGGGAGTGGGGTGGGGGGGGGGGGTGGTCGCCAGGTGAGTAAATAAGGGAAGACAAAGGCAGCTGCATGAGTGGCCCAGAGTATGGTAATAGGGCGACAATTCGCTTAGCTGGCGTATTCGAGCACAAGAATCTTGAAAAGAATGGCTGCTCTAGAGGGTCCGCAGTTAAACTTACTAACAAGTGATTAACCTTGAGCAGAATGGCTGCTTTAGGAGGTCCGCAATTAAACTCATTATCAAGAAACTGACTCAGACCTGTCGGTGTAGTAAACCAAGGTTACTTTCACCCAGCTAGTGATATATTTACTGCGAATTACGAAGTTAAAATTGAAGCTTTCGAATCCGAGTATATTGACGAAGATCAGCTGATTTCCATGCACCTGTCGAAACGTAAACTAATGCCCGGCAACTCAGGGGCGTGTTTTATAGGTAACGACAGCGGCTACCATTTAGCCATGAAGGATGCAGCTACGCAGACTGACGAGTTTGAAATTAATCGTCAGCACGAGCAGTCCGGTGATGCCCCAGCTCTTCAAACAGCAGAAGAAGAAAAAGAAGATGCATTGCCATTGGAAACATCT
>CAJHNH020002139.1:82500-123667 GCA_905116865.2 Candidula unifasciata
CCCTACCTTATCCCAGCCAACATAACAAACTGTGATTTAAAAAAAAATTACAATAAAGGAAGAAGAGAAAGAAGGGGTACGACGTAAACTCACAAGTACTGTTAACAAAAACTTGGAGAAAGACACGCACATAATTTAGATTAAAAAAAAAAAAGCTGAAATTAAAAATATTAAAAAAAAAAAAAAAATAAAATAAACGTTATCAGCAATTGGTAATTTATTGTTCAAATATCACTATGGTGGTTGACACTATCTAGGTGTTATTTTTCCCTGATCATCATCATCATCATCGTCATCATCATGTGCCCTGCCAACTGGCGTAGGCGCTCATTCGTCTCTACAGATCACGATCTTTGATTGTCTGGAACAGATTTCTTGATGATATCCTTCTATGCCATCGTTTCAGTTTATCCGGCATTATTTCTCTTGGTCTGCCTCTACCCTTTTTTTTAAAACCCCGTTGTCCCTGATGACAGCTGTTTTTTGTGTTTGGGGGGGGGGGGGGAGAGGGCTGATATTGGACAAGACACAACATAAATCACTCTCCTATCAAGCTGGCTGCGCTGTTTTGTTTTCGCAAACGCTGAAGCGGCAAATCCGGAATATTAAAAGTCATGGTTAGTTGCGTATCCTTTACAGGACATTGCAGAACCAACCCCAACAGCCCCTGGCTGTTGTGTGGTTTTTCTAAGCAAATTTACGTCCAGTAGTTTGCCATTGCTTTCTGGAAAGCACAGATTTCAAAATTGCTTGACGCCCCCTTTCCTTCCTCTGAAACTTCCTCACGTCCCTCTAGAGGTCCCCCCCCCCCCCAACTCATGCCGTGTGAAGACCACTGAACTAGACGGCGTTTGTACTTCTGCACAAACTGTTTACTTTGCCCATTTAGGGTGGTCAAACAGAAGTACACGAAGGTAAGACGGACCGTTGTCCACCTCTTCATTGTAATGAGAGCTCCCCGTCTGGGTTCTTGGGTCATATTATAGAGGAAGAAAGAATAAAGTAAAAGTAAAAGTAAAGATCCCTTTTCACGCCTTTAGGCGCATCAGGCATATGGGAAGAACACCCATATTTTTATAGCCCAATCGGCACTCGGTGGGTAATGTGGTAGGCATTACGCCGGCCGTCTCTACTTCCACAGGACAGCAATCCTGGTACCCATCTGAAGCTGGGTCGACCTGCGACGTCACATACCACGATAAAAATCCACGCAGCCCGCAGTGGGTTTCGATCGCGGTACGTTGGATTACGAGTCGGACTCGCAACGCCTTAGCCACGGACGCCGCGGAAGAGAGAATAGACCCACTGTTTCGGAAGAAGTAAGTTGCGTATCCTTTGCAGGACGTTGCAAAACCAACCCAGCATTTTTCGTCTGTTGTGGTTTTTTTAAGCAAACTTTACGTTGAGTAGTTTTTGGACTGTTTTCAAGAATGGTCAGCTCTCGGTACCACTGTCGAAACCAACGGAAAACAAACCGTCCAAAGCTGGTATCGATCCAGATTCTGGAGAATGAAGCGAAAGGCAACTTATTAAAAGCTTTCTTAAATCGGATGTTTTCAGCCGAAATGCGCAGATATAACAGCCAAGCTGTTAGCCACAAAATTACGTGCCAACCACCCTTTTAAAAGTAAGGGGGGGGGGGGGGGGGGGAACAGATGTATTGTGCATATCAGCATACGTCGGTCGATTCTTCTTTCCACGAAGTTTCTTTATACCAATTTTCTACTGGGTCGCAATTGAAACTGATGTCAATTTGCTCGCTCAAAAAAAAAAACACTGATTTTTTGTATATAGACTATTCGAAACTCGATGATGTTGTATTTATAACTGCGACTGAATTAATTCTCAAGGACATTTCCGTGTATCAGTTTGATTATGGGTCGTGAGAGGCCCTATGTAGCTATAATACTAAGCTTCACGAATATAGGCGATTGCAGCACCGCCCAACTACACAGGACAATAGAAGGTTAACAAGTCAGGCGCGGAAATAATTGAAGGAGAGCATTAGGACAGGAAATAAGAAATGCCATACAAAATTCAGGCCGCGAATGTAATTATTTAGGGTTAGATTATTCATGCATGTTTAATCAATCAGTTTGCCTAAACACTGGTGAGTAGCCATTACACCAGGTAGCCACGTGACTGTGTAGGTCAGTTGTGGGCGTCTTCGTTTAAAGGGTCAACAATGTGAAAGTTCAAGGTGACTGGGCTTCTTGTAAGAAATTAATTTACCTAAATTAGGTATTTGGCATGAATACGTGTGGGTTTACGGCATAGAAAACGGTGATACCACTGTCGAAAAACAATTAGGATCGACCATTTGACTTCCCGAGCCGGCTGCGTTAATATACGGCAGAGGATTAGGATGACCATTTGTCCCGACTGCACCGGGATTGTCATGGTTTGACTACAACAGTCTTTTCCATGCTCAGTCTACGAAGGCGCAGGTGGCTGAGTCACACCTCGAGAATGGAGGATGGCAGAGTCCCTAAGGACATCCTTTATGGTGAATTAAAGACAGGAAGAAGATGTCGAGGTCGACCTCTACTAACGGTATAAAGATGTGTGCAAGCGGGACATGAATGATAAAGGTATTATAGCTATAGTTCGGTGTTTTTGTAGACGTTACAAAATTTCCTAGTTTTAGATACATTTAATGCCCGAAATGTAATGATGGAAATATTATTGCAGCATGTCGCCCCCCTCCCCCCCCCAATCCCCTTTTTCCAGTTCAGCTAAAGAAAATATTGTTTTTTTTTTATTTCTTGGTGACGATGATTCGGGTTTTAATGCAACCGAGTAATTAACCTTTTTACCCAGGACCTCACCCCCTTCCCCCTTTTCTGAATCGCTTAGTATGCTTGTCCCCGTTTCAGCTCAAGAATACATAGTCACCCTGTTGGAACTGCAACCAGTTAAGAAAAATATCCTCTTGCATGCCCCGGTTCTTCAATTTAGGAGGAAAATAACTGACTGCTTCACCTGTGCCTCTAATACAGCGGTTCTCAACCTATGGATCGCCACCTCTGTGTGTGTGTGTCGAACGACCCTTTTATACGGACCGCCAAAGACCATCACAAAATAAAATTTAGAGTTAGAGTTAGAGTTCGAGTACATCTGCCAGAGAAGGGAAGAACCAACATTCTGCATAGAAACAGGCTAAACCTGTCAAACGAATGTAAACGCAAGACACAAGTTCTGGAGTAAGACCTATGTCGAAAAGTGGACGAACAACCAGAATTGTCCGCAGGAGTTTACCCTTGAAATGGTGGTTGCTATATATGCACCTTTCGGCTCGACACATTCGGTTTTAGTAAAACCCTAATTAGTCGCTTTTACGACATGCTTGTTGAGGGGCAAAACGTATACCCCCCCCCCCCCCCCCTTCAGAGATTTAGAATCCCACATGTGACCGAATATTTCAATTATCTCTCCCCCTTAACTTCCTTTAGCAACTAAGGTATTTTTGCTGCTTTTACTACTACTACACTACTACTACTACTACTACTACTACTACTACTACTACTACTACTACTACTACTACTACTACTACTACTACTACTACTACTACTACTACTACTACTACTACTACTACTACTACTACTACTACTACTACTACTACTACTACTACTACTACTACTACTACTACTACTACTACTACTACTACTACTACTACTACTACTGTTGCTGCTACTACCACTGCAACGACTCCTGCTGCTATGATCCTTTCGACTACAACCACTGTGCTGCTGCTAATACCACCTCCCCTTCCTTCTCCAAATTCTTGTTTCTTCTATTACTACTATTGCTACGCTACCACCACCACACAACCCAGTATGCAGGAGGTTAACTGACAGTAGGAAATCAAGGACAAATTCGCCAAGGCAACAAGGATGCGTACTTTGAAGAAAGAAAAAAAAAACCTCAAATACTTTTTAAAATTAGCATAGATAAAAGCTAAATAAAATAGATAAAAGCTAAACTTAAGAGACGTCACGAATATACAAAAAATATTTTGCACAAAAGGCAAACAAGTGCCATTGGTAATACAAACAGTGATTATATAACAGTTCACAGGGACTATAACCGCCGAGCGATAAAGGTTAGTTGCGTATCCTTTACAGGACGTTGCAGAACCAACCCCAACAACCTCTGGCTGTTGTGTGGTTTTTCTAGGCAAATTTACGTCCAGTAGTTTGCCATTGTTTTCGGGATGGTAGGCTTTCTTGATACCATTGTCGAAAACCAACGCAAGGCGCATGGCCCGCAGCTGGGATCGAACCCGGCAAACCGGCATTACGAAGCGTTCGCATTGACTTAGCCACAAAGCCGACTCCGAGCGATAAGGATAATCAGATTTCTGCCTTGGGTAACTGCTGTGCTTATCAAATTTCTGTTGTTGATGACTTTTATTGTATTTTCGTGTTATTTCAGCCTGACTTATTTTATGTCGTCATCTGACGCTACGATATAAAGATGTGTGCCAGCAAGACATGAATTATACAGATATCGGAGCAGATTCGCTGGAGCAAAATCTCATGGAGTGTATTACGTAGAGCGGCACATTCTGAGTGAATGGGGAGAAAGGAAAGAATGATTTCAGAAAGAAAGAGCTGAGCGTTGAGAAGAAACACACGAAACACAAATGTTGACTGCCCTCAGATCCCATGCTTTAGTTGTCTTACCGCTGGCGGGTCTTGCTAGTCACACTCGCCATCGCCATGGGCTGTGACTCCTGCCTCCCCACAGCTACAGCCACAAGCTACAAGGATAAACAAGCTCCAACACTCTGATGACATCAAGTCTCTGTTGTGAATAAAAATATTGATGTCCGTTTTCACACCTCTACAGACATCCTCGAATCCGTCCCACACACACACACACACTTATATATATATATATATATATATATATATATATATATATATATATATATATATATATATATATATATATATATATATATATATATATATATATATATATATATATATATATATACACACACACACACACAGATAAATGTAGATGTTCGTTTAGAAATATAAGCGGACCTTTTAACGTTTGACGTCTGCTTTATGAAAACATACATAATTTATGTATCTGGTTTCAACAATTTACATAAATTCTGTTCTGAAATATATACAGGAATCTTGATAACAGTTTTCAAACATTCACACAGATTTTAATTGTATGCTTTTAAACACATAATGGGAAAAAAAATCAGTTTTATGACATATTCAGAAATATTATTCCACGTTTATTAGAACGGTGGAAGTTTTTAAAATCCTTCCCTCCCCTTACTCCGCTACTTCGTTTCCGCTTCGCCCATACCGATCCTGTATGTATGGGATTGTCTATAAAAAAAAGAAGAAAAAAGAAGAAAGAAAAAAAAATAAGAAGAAAAAGAAGAAAGAAAGAAGAGAAAAAAAAAAAGAAAAAGAAGAAAGGTAATGAGAAAGAAAAAAAGTGAAAAAAGAAAAAAGCAAGAAGGAAGGGAAAAAAGGGAAGGAAAAAGAAAGAAATCATAGAAAAAGAAGAATACAAGAAATAAGATAGAAAGAAAGAAAGAAGAAAAAAAGAAAGAAAGAAAGGAAGGAAGAGGAAAGAATGAAAAGACAGAAGAAAGAAAAAAGGATAAAGTAAGGAAGAGAAAGGACGAAATAAAGCAAGAAGAGAGAAAGAAGAAAGAAAGAAAAAAAGAAGAAAGAAAGGAAGAAAGAAGAAAGGAGGAAAGAAGAAAGAAAGGAAGAAGAAAGAATGGAAGAAAAAAGAAAGGATAAAGAAAGAAAGAAAGAAAGGAAGAAGAAAGACAGAACGGAAGAAGAAAGCAAGAAAGGAAGAAGAAAGAAAGGAAGGAAGAAGAAAGAAAGAAAGAAAGAAGAGAAAGAAAGAAGAAAGAAAGAAACGGAAAACAAGGAATGAAGGAAGGAGAAAGAAATGAAGGAGAAAGAAAGTAGAAAGAAAGGAAGGAGAAAGAAAAGGAGAAGGAAAGGAAGGAAAAAGAAAAGGAAGGGGAAAGAAAGGAAGGAGAAGAAGGGAGGAGAAAAAAATAAGGAGAAGGGAGAATAAGAAGGATGCTGCGTGCTGATTTGGGAGAGTGTAATTTTATTTGAAGGGACAGAGTGGTATGATAGTGCTTTCTGGGAGTTCAAGGGGCACAGGGTCATCTTTGGCTCGAGTAGTGAGGGGGAGAGAATGTTGACCAGTGAGAAGTGTAGTGTCACGTGAAAGTAGACACGTGGGTTCACGGTGGGGGCTGACAAGCATGACTAATGAGACACAGGGAGAAAGTCTGAATTAAGTGACACCGTGATTCTCATGAAACATCAGCCACCCACATGAGCGTGAGTCTCGAGAACGCCCATATGAGCATGCCTCTCGTGTAAACATCAGCCGCCCACATGAGTTCAGCAGAGATATAATGGGGCTAAGTAGACAGTCAGATAGCTGTAGCCACAGAGCTAAAGCACTGGGGAAGTGCGGATGCAGTACACACCCAGCACGAGGGTACTGTACGTCAGTAATATGAAACCAAGTCAGAATCCAAGAGAGAGAGGTAGAGAGATAGATAGATAGATAGATAGAGAGAGAGAGAGAGAGAGAGAGATACCAAGTCAGGGTCAGTCAGTATCTCTCGAGTGAGACACAGTACCGTACAACTATCAGGCATCAAGGTCTGAGTAAGGGTTGTGGTTGAGGTACTGGTCGAAGGTATAGTCCCGCTGGCGAAGTAAGTCCAAGGGGACTGGATGCTCCAATAGTGACTATTCTGGGTGACGGCGCAAGAAGACGTAGGGTCACCACAGAAACAGTTTAACAGAACAGTAGGGATGCCGACGAGAGTTGTGTGCTAGAGGGGACTGTGTTAGAAGTCCTGTCAGTCATCGGAGTCCTTCGACAGGCTGACGTGCTGTGTGCTTTGGAGAACGGCAAGGGAAGTTCGTTTCCAGTCAGCCGTGGTTGTCTGCTAAAGTAATATCAAGGTCCAGCGGATAGGCGAGTTCGTCCTGTTCAGCTGTACGGCGAGTCTGAGTTGTGGGACGCCGTAAATCTTCGACGCTGTAGTGGTCAGTGAGAGGTCGCTACAAGTTGAGAGAGAAAGCGAGTGAGGACAGGACTATATGGACTATGTTCGAATGTCAGTTAGGATCAATGTCTACCTCTCTGCAACTGTGTCTTGTAACCTGTCGAATAAACTGTATGACGGAGCTACTGTTGTCGAGTCCTGCTTCGAGTGAGTGGGAGCGATAGTTATAGACACTTAGGAGTGTGCAGATTAGTGTGTACTCAGATAGCACACAACAAAGGAAGAGGAACAAGGGAGAGAAAAAAAAGGAGAAGAACAAGGGAAAAGGACAAGGGAGAAGGGATAAGAAGATGAAAAGAGGAAAAAGGGAGAAAAGGAAGGAATAAGATAGCAAGCAGAAAAAACGAAAGAAGAAAGGGAGAAAGAGAAGAACGAAGAAGGAGGAAGAGGAGGAAGAAGAAGATGATGATGACGAAGAAGAAGAAGAAGAAGAAGAAGAAGAAGAAGAAGAAGAAGAAGAAGAAGAAGAAGAAGAAGAAGAAGAAGAAGAAGGGAAAGAAAAAGAAAAGAAAAAGAAAAAGTTGAAGTTAACAAACTTTGTAAACTGGTGTGCCCCGTGAACTGTTGGATAATGTATGCAACCACCTACAGTGAATGAACCTATTGCTCTCGTGATTATCTTTCACTTGACAGAACAGGTCTGTATCACTTCCTTGTTTACTGTGCAGCTGCATGCTTTATCAGTGCGCAGCATGGCGTGGAAGCTAGACGCTTTGGGAAGTAAATGCGATCGGCGTGATACTGACTATATTACCCACCAAGTGCCGGTTTTGTTTTTTCTTCAGCATTCCGAGCCCTTGAGGTTCACTGCTGATATCTCCAGACTCCACTCATCTCTCTCACTCTCTGGTTGGTCTTCTCTTTCTAATTAGTGACACCAAGTGTTCGCACGGCTGTCTGGATATTATCTATCCATAGTCTTCTTGGTCTGCCTCGTGGTCTACTGCCATTCATCTACCTCGTGTACACAGTTTTTACCTCTCTGTTCTCCGTCTGGGTTCCGGGGCCCTATGATATGGAAAACAAGAATAGACCCACTACCTATCTACACGCATGTCGTAAGAGTCGACTAATTGGGAGCTTTCTTCGAAGTCGGAGTGCATCTGCCTGAGATGCAAGGAACCAGCAGTCAGCATACAAATAAGTCAGGTCTGTAAAATGGATGCACACACAACACTCCGGTTATAGAACAAGACTGCAGTCCAAAAGTGGATGAACAACCAGAACTTTCAGCCAGAGTTTACAGCTGGTGAACTTGAAGAAAAAGACCTCTCTGTCACCCAAGATTCTCAATCCCTGGTAGGGAGCCCTAACATAACCTAACGGTTGATAGGGATTTCTGGGACTTGCGTCAGGGTGATTCTCTTCTGAGTGGTGGAACATTGTGTCACTGTGTGTTTATCGCTGATTGTGCGGTCCTTGTAAGGTTGAACTTTGTTGGTTCATTCATTCCACCATCGCTGCATTGCAAAAATACCCCAGCTCTCGGGTAAGGATCATGTTTACGAGTCAGTTCTCCGTGATGTTCTGCTTATGCAGGATGTCGATGTTTATTTTTTTAGTCCGCAAAATTCTCAGAATTTTTCTGAATTATTTCAGTTTAAAGTTCATATTTTCGTCTTTCAACTCTTGAAGAGGTTTTTCACCAGTGACACAGATGAGTATACTTTATTTAGTACATTATAGTCCTGTGTAGTCACTTCATAGCGCATATTTGTGTTTGTGTACTGTGTTGTTCTTTGTGTGCTGATGAAGGCTAATCGTCGCAACGTGCTTTGTTTGTTTATTATACTGGATTTTGTAAAGCTGACATAAACTATTTCTTATTTCTTACTTCTTCTCTTCTCTTCCCTATAATTTCCTACCCTTTTAAAAACTTCTCCAAAAACTGAGTGAGAGTCCGGGACTTACATCGATCAGTTACCATGGAAAAGATGCATAAATCTCAAAACTTTTGCTTTAACTCGATTGCAGGTGCTTTGCCATAGGTTCTTTACGCTGTTTAGCCTCTGATTTTTTTTTATGCAATCGTCAATGTTGTTCATGACTGACCTTAAATATTCAAAATCTGTGACATTTTAAATATTTTCGATGTCGATTTTTAACACATGGCTGTTCCCGGTAGGCTCCGGGGCTCCTTTGTGGGTAAAACAATAACAGGCACACTGTTTTCGCACAAAGCATGTCGTAAGAGTCGACTAACTGGGGATTTCCTTCGAAGTTGGAGTGCATCTGCCTGAGATGTAAGGAACCAACATCTACATACAAATAAATAAGATATGTAAAACAAATGTGCACGCAACACTCAGGTTCTGAAACAAGTCTAAAGTTCAGAAGTAGGTGAACAACCAAAACTTTCTGCCGGAGTTTACAGCTGGTGAACGCGAAGAAAAAGAATACACGGTTGGTGCGTTGTATTCACCGCGGAGATTATTTCAGTGTTTTTTCTTTCTTTAGATTTACCGTGACAATTTTCAAATAGCTGAAAGAGACAAGGTTAAGGTCACTGCCCCGGTTCAATTACATTAGTGACAAATCTACTCTCCCAACCTTCCCCCAATAATACGACACATATAGCTCGATGCTTTATTAAATACCACCCCAAATGACACCACACGACAGTCCAACATTTTAGAGGATGGTAAGACTGGGTTTCCCGTCTTTCTCCTGCTTTTAACGACCCTAAAGCGTATAGAAATGGTCCTAACCCCAGCCCACCTACGTCCCACGAGAGAGTGCAGCCTAGGTCCCACGACTGCATGCAGCCTACCTACCACCCCCTGAAATATTACTGTCCCGTAACCTGTAGATTTCCCCTGTTTGGGGTAGGATATTAATAAAGCACCTATAGCTATGGTATTCATACATTTGGATCATTGCCCATGCTGCTGTCTTGGTGCAGAAGGTCGAGAACCGTTAGGCGACTTATGAGAGAAACTGGAGCAGGTGTGGAGGTATCTGGGTGAATGCTTCCTCCTTACAGATCAGACAACAAATCCGAGATTTATTTAAGACGTGAGGTGGCCCATATTTTGAGCATTACAAAAGAACCTTCCTGCGACCTCCAGCTTTCACTCAACTCACCTTGGTGACAAATCAACTATTGCGTCCAATTACCTTTAAATGGTGTCACGTGGTGTAAAGATAGAACATGTTACTACCGTCCTTAAAGTCTAGGCATTTTGTGTGGTAGAGTGAAAGAGCCTCCCATTTAGATCGAGTACAGAATTAGACCCGTCTGTTTTGGGGGCGTGAAGTGGTTGAAATGTCAAGTTTATTTCCTCCTCACGTTTTACACCCCAAAGCTGCAACTTTTTTTTGGCAAGCTACGTTAGTCAGGGTGCTGGCCAATCGAAACCAATATAAGTTCTTTAATAATATCTCACCCCCAGATGACGTCACAGGACAGTCAACCATTTTAGAGGGTGGAAAGACTGGGTTTCTCTGCTTTTTTATGCTTTTAACGACCCCCAAAACATCAAGAACTGGCTCTAACCCCAACCCACCTACGTCTGAAGAGAGAGCATAAATCCCACGACTACATGTAGCCTATCTATCGCCCCCTGGAATATTACACTGTCCCGTGACCTGTGGATTTCCTCTGTTTGGGGTAGGATATTATTATACCACCCCAATATCTTAACTTTAATGGCGATACTTGGATGATGTCGGCGTCTGTGACTTAGGCGTTGCGAACGCGCTTCGTAATGCCGGTGTGCCGGTTTTAATCCCAGCTGCAGACGATTTGTCTTGCGTTGGTTTTGAGAGTGGTTACCGAGAGCTGACCGTTTAGGGGCTATGGCAAACTACTGAACGTAAAATCTGGGGATAATTCTGCAACATCCTGTTAAGGATACGCAAGTAACTTTAAACTGGGAGGACAGATAATACAGTTAGACGATTGCAAGAGTGTCTGTTCTGTGTTGGTAATAATGCGGCTGTTAACAACTAATACCCTGGACAGATAAAAAGAGTAGTGAGGATGTCTTGAAAGAAACCGGCTCAAGAAGAGAACGAAAGGTTCCCATCAGAAAGTGACAATCTACATTCTTTGGTCATGTGATGAGAATGAGAAGACTGGAGTACATCGTGGCGGTAGGAAAATTGAAGGAGAGGGGAGGCAGAGGGAGACTGAGAGAACAGATGCTGGACAGTTTGACATCATGGCATGGAAGATCATCTGTGTCAGAGTTGATTGAAGGTACACGAGACAGAAGGTTGTGTACAGATATGACTTCAACGTCACATGGCATGAACTCTAAGAAGAAGAAGAAGACAACGACGAAGATGATGACGGGGGTGATAAAAATGTAGTTTCGAAGCGTGCGTATAACGGCTGTAATAGCCGCTTACACATTTTATTGCCAAAGAAATATTCATTATTTTACTATTAAAAGCGAAGCAACGAGAAGGAAAATATCACGTGATAATTTCTCCGGTGTATTCGTTACCTTCCAACGCTTACACATGCGAACTTATCACAGCCTCGAAAATGTACTGATGTAGATAAATAGCTTCGGTGACGACAATGGCAATAATGAAATTTGTGTGAAATAGTATCAAATTTGTACGAAAGTACCAACTTCGACAGCTTTGATGATGACAGTGGCGTTTGTGATGACAATGACAGTAACGATGGCAATTTTGACACTGTAGATGATTATGGAAATAATGATGCCGATGACAATTAGCAGGATAATGATAATGGGTGACAACGATGGTAATTTCATATGATAATATGGTATTTACAAGACCTGAACTTCAAATAAAATTGACGATCAGCGGACAAAGTTTGGCTGCCTTTGTTCAAAATTATAGTCCGTTCCAAAAGAGGGGAAAAGGGGGGGGGGGGGGGGGAGGACAAAGTATTGGCAGCCATGGGCTCAACTGAAAACCCTCACCAGAATTCCCGACATTGCCTGCCCCCTTATCCAGGTCAATGGCGCGAATGTGGACCAGTCGTTCACCTCGTCGCTTGCCAGTTTGCACTCCAGCCTCAAGATTCCACCTAAGTGTCTTTGCATAATGGAAACCGGTTCGCGCCGACTTATGAATATATACTGTTTTATTCTTTTCATAAAATTCCGTAGAATGTACACATTAAACACATATATAGACATAAAACCACTCAAAATATGTAAGTGTATGTGTGTATTCAAAGAAAATGGTTGGTAATTAGGTAGACTTACAAATGTACACACATACACACATTATAAATACATATATTTATGCATGTAATCATGGATATTAATATGTATACGTGGATATAGCAGATATAATCACATAGGATCAGGCGGACGGGTGGATAGATTCAGGAATAGACAGACCGACAGACAGGCAGGCAGATAGACAGTTAGGTGGTTTTTTTATGTGTATACTGTGCCGTTTAACATGTTTGTTCTCTGGTCAGATGGCATGTCTGGATCTTATAGATTTCACTCATACAGTATTTATTTTCCCTTTCAGTTTGTATGCATGTATATTATTGAAAACACAAATTATAAGGAGACTGGCGCTGTGGGGAGTTACCAGGATCTGGCGGACGCTCCTCAAGGGAAGGGCCAGGCCGATATACAATCAGTTACTGATACTATCGGAACTGGAACTCTTGCTGACCTGACAGTCCATTATTTAAAGGGGTGGAAGTGTGCTGTTGTGTGTGTGTGTTTTTTTTTTTTGAGTGTTCATCTAGTGTCTTTTAATCCTAACCGTAACCCTAGCCCTAACCCTAACCCTAAACTTGGCATGTAGATAATTGAAAACTCAACTGAACACTCGCTAGAATTTATTTGGGAATGTCTCCCGTGACGTTGTCGTGACGTCAGGGGTAAGTTATAAATTAAGTACCGAACTCTTAGCTTGCTGTTGTAGATAAGGACGGAGCACTTATGAGGGTGTTCCGAGTGCTGTGATGTCGATTCTTTATTCAACATCTATGTATATTGTTCCGTTTAACTCCCCCCTCACCCCCCCCCCCCCCTCTGAAATTGCATACTGGATTCTTATTGGTTGCGCTCGTGTAGTATTTATTTTCCCTTTCAGTTTGTTCGAGTATATGCTATCCAGTCATCTCCTTGTGAGATGCAACTTTTCGTTACTTGAAGCCCTACTCTGGCTCTTGCCAGGGGCCGCAATATAGTCCGGCCATAAATATGGTCTAATGGCTGAACGCGGTTTCTGGGGACCTCACCACGGTGATACTCATCCACATGGTGGCACTTTGTGTCATCTGGTGTTTATCGCTTGTGCGATGTCCTAGTGGGGTAAAGTTCTAATACTACTACTACCATTGTTCGAGTACTTACTCACGAAAGTGACACAAATAACCCAGACCACAAATATAGACGGAGAATGTTAGCAGCTTCGGCTAGCTAGCAGGAGTCTGAAAGTGGTCGACCTTTAAATTTTTTTTTTCTCAAAAGAATTCGGAATCGGAATTGTTGAGTAATTAAATGGACAAGGTGAATATGCTTAAATGGACATTGCAATAGGACAGAATAGGAATCCATATATGGAAAGACTCACTCAACTAGGTCGGCTCTGTGGCTAAGTCGATGCGAACGCTTCGTAATGCCGGGATGCGGGTTCGATACTTGCTGCGGGCCATGCGCCTTGCGTTGGTTTTGACAGTGGTATCAAGAAAGCCGACCGCCCAGGAAGCAATGGCAAACAACTGGACGTAAATTTGTCTATAAAAACCACACAACAGCCAGGGGCTGTTGGGGTTGGTTCTGCAACGTCCTGTAAAGGATACGCAGCTAAACCAACCATTCAACGGGGATGGGTAGGGTAAGAATAGAAGTAACCAGTAAAGGATCCTTTCCCCCGCCTTTCAGGTGTATTGAGTTTAAAGTAGGGCTGTACCGAATAGTGATTTTCACTATTCGGTCGAATCCGAATAGCATGACCAACTTTTCGGTTGAATACGAATAGTGTATCATCATCGTCGGCTGCCTTGCCGACTGGCGTGGGCGAATATGTCTCGCCACAATCTGCGATCTCCTGCAGCATGTATTAGTTCGTGTGCTGACACATTTCTATGCCATGCAACAAGAAGAATCTTTTTTCGTTGTCTTCCTCCATCCCTCCTTCCACAGATCTTTCCAGTGGTAGCCACATGTTCCATTTTTCCTCTTCTCATAACATGGCCGAAAAATGATGACTGTATCCTTCTGATATCTGTGATTAGTTGTCTTTGGGCTCCCGCAACTTTCAAAACCTCTTAGTTGCTTTTTTTTTTTGGCTGTCTAGGGTATTTTAGGCATTGTTCTGTAAAACCACATCTTTTGAGCCTCAAGCAATCGTTTGGCCTGCCTACCGATTGTCCAGGACTCACAACGCATTGCCTTTAAATGTAAGTGCTTACTTGACGAGGCTAACACTGACTATTGTACAGACCACATTTTCCACTTTTAAATGTCAGCTAAAATGTAATCACAACCTTACTTATCCGCTACACCTTCACGAATACAGATGGAAGATCAGTCGCACCTCGAGATAAATACAAAGACAATTCTTAGCACACTGCGGTTGGCATTTTATGCAGTATGATACTCTTTGAGTATACAATGAAACAAAATTGTTTTCGACAGTGGCGAGGAAAGACAATTTAAATTTTAACTTTTAAGTATCTTCATGCCTTCTTCAATAATATCACAATTTATAGCCAACTTTTCTTGATTTTCGCCACGGCACCCCTGGCACACGCGCTCATTTTAAGAACCTCTTCTGTAATGCCTCGGTCGAGTCAGCAGGCAAAGACCTTGCCAGCTGCTGTACCACGCGACCGGGTCGCGGTTTCCCCCGCTACGACAGACTTAGGCAACAGCAACTATTGTGTTAATGAGAGAGTTATTTCAGTCCATCACAGTGTATACAAAACTGGTGTAAGATAACCACTATTCGTATTCAGCCGAATACCTTATAGTTATTAAATCCACTATTCGGGTCCAAAGAGAATACGAAGCGAATATTCGGTACAGCCCTAGTATAAAGTACGTGTTAGACTGTGCTTTGTTCCAGACGTACTGATGTTACCTTTCATTTGGAGTAAACAAGGCAGGTCGAAAAGGGGATCATGGTGCATGGATAATACATGGTTTATGCAATACTACCCAGGTTTTGTGCTATAGAGAGGATGAACTTCATCCCTGGCCGTGACTGGTCTCGGAAAAAAATAATTGTGGAAGACTTTTTTTGACACGGGCGGGTTTCGCTAGTCACACTCGCCATCGCCATGTGTTGTGAGTCCCATACCTCCTCATAGCACTTAATAACAATATCGCCTGGAAAGACGGAAAGGTGCCAGTAAAATCAACCAATCAACCAAAGGCTAGCTTCCTTATTTTGTAAAAATCTACATTTCTTCGCTGTTCTCGGCCGGCTCCAGCTGACGGACCATGCTGCTGACGTCACCGGGTCGGGCTAACGATGCGTTTAACGCAGCGGTTCTCAAACTGGGGGCCGAGGCACCCTGGGGTGCTGTGAGCGTAAGCCGGGGTCCCGCGGCGATAAAGAAAAAAAGTCAGCTAGAAATGTCTAATTATTAAAGATAATTCGCGCTTTCAAAAATAGCTTATTTCTTGTTTAAGAACCGCTGCGTTAACGCACCATAGCCCGACCCGGTGACGTCAGCAGCACGGCCCGTCAGCTGGAGCCGGTCGTAGCCCGGTCATCTCGAGCTAGAAGCCGAAGTCGTGACATGAAGCCGCTCCTCTCTCGCCTGCATCAATCACGAATGTAACATGAGCTCCCACATTTTGTCAGCGTTCAGCATTTAACACCTATTGTTTGGCAAGTGCAGTACCACAACATGGCGAGACATTTGCTTTCACGATCTGACAAAGGTATTACCGCAAAAAATATTAAAATGAATTGTTGATGACTCCCCAGCTCACATTCTATTACGCTGTGCGAATATGAGAGCATTTTGGTTTTTCCCCTTCTTTTGTTACAGGGCTATAAACTGTTTATTTTATGTTATAACAGTACACTGCTCAAATCCAATACAATGTGAAATATGTGGCATCGAAACTGTACCTAAAGGGGAACCTGACACATTCGATAACGTAGACACAAATAGTTTAAGTCGTTAATTTGCATACTTATTCAAATTAACAAAGGGTACAGTAAATATAAGTGTAAATGTATTGGGAGGGAAGGGGTGTATTACAATTAAAACCCTAAAAGTGTTGATACCAACACAGAAACCACGACATTGTCTTGTAATCTCTAAATTTTGTCATTAGGGATATCAAACGCGTGATATCACGCTACAGACGAACACGATGACGTCAAAAGACAGTGTAAAGATGGCTGCCTCACTTTTGACATGCACCAAAGTGAAGCAGCGTTCTGTTATCCGTTTTTTCGTTAAATCAATTAAGGGGTTAAACCTTCAGAAATTCTTCGGCGAATGACGGTCCTGTATAGGGATGGGTGCCTGTCAGTCCAGCTAGTGTAGGAGTGGAGTTGGACATTTAAAAACAGCGTGACATGTGACAGACTGAACACGACCGGGGCAGGAATACCGAATAGTGACCACCCAGAGTCGATTGCAGCCTTTTTGAAACAGTTTTCATGTGAAACATGCTCGTACATTATGTTCGATAAATGGTTATACAGCACAGTTCGTCAAGGAGTAATAAATAGTGTGGAAATATCTACATTTAGTGTTACCTTTGTTGCTGCTGGTGTGTTAGATACGGCAGGGCGTAATGTCGTGTTTTTATACCAGCATGCCCAGAGAAACAAACACACATACACAAATACACAGGCACCCACAGACACACACAGAGACATACAGAGAGAGACATAGAGAGACACAGAGAGACACAGAGAGACAAGGAGAGAGACAGAAAGAGAGAGTCAGAGAGAGAGACAGAAAGAGGGAGACAGAGAGAGACATGCAGAAATAGAGAGAGACAGAGAGAGACAGAAAGAGAGAGACAGAGAAAGACATGTAGAAATAGAGAGAGACAGAGAGACAGAAAAAGAGAGAGACAGAGAGAGACATGCAGAAATAGAGAGAGACAGAGAGAGATGCACAAATAGAGAGAGACAGAGAGACATGCAGAAAAAGAGAGAGAGACAGAGAGAGAGACATGCAGAAATATAGAGAGACAGAGAGAGACATGCAGAAATAGAGAGACAGAGAGAGACAGAAAGAGAGAGACAGAGAAAGACATGCAGAAATAGAGAGAGATACAGATAGAAAAGATAGAGACAGAGAGAGACAGAAAGAAAGACAGAGAGAGACATACAGAAATAGAGAGACATAGAGAGAGAGAAAAGAGAGAGAGACAGACAGAGACAGAAAGATAGAGACAGAGAGAGCAAGACATAAAGAGAGAGACAGAGAGAGCAAGACATAAAGAGAGAGAGAGAGAGCAAGACATAAAGAGAGAGAGAGACATGGAGAGACAGAGAGAGCGAGACATAAAGAGAGAGATAAGAGAGACAGAGAGAGCGAGACATAAAGAGTGAGAGAGACAGAGACACAGAGAGAGACACACAGAAAGAGAGAGTCATACAGAAAGAAAGAGAGAGACAGAGAGACACACAGAAAGAAAGAAAGAGAGAGAGAGAGAGAGAGAGAGAGAGAGAGAGAGAGAGAGAGAGAGAGAGAGAGAGAGAGAGAGAGAACACACCAGAATTACACAATGCTCAAGTTTTATTTGATGGAAACTATTCTTCCCATCATCATCATTTCCGTCTCCTCCCGTCCCAGTACCAAAATAGTAGACACTCGAATCGTCTCAGAAAAGTTAATTGAAATTACATTTGTATTTATATCATCCCTCTGCTGTTGTACTTACGTAATTCAGTATAAAGCATCATATATTATTTTAAACACAATCGTGAACGTGAAATATGACAAAAACAATTGTTTTTTCCCTAAGAGAGCTGATTAGTAATTCCCCCTTTATTTATAATCTGAAACCCCCGCGTGGGCTCCAGGCCCCATTGTCTGGAAAACAAGAATAGACCCAATGCCTCCACAACAAGCATGTCGTACTAGTCAACTAACTGGGAGCTTCCTTTGAATTTGGAGTGCATCTGCCAGGGAGGCAAGGAACCAACAGTTTGCACACAAATAGGTCAGATCTGCGAAAAAAAAGAGGCACACACAAAACTCAGGTCCTGGAACAAAGTCAAAGTCCAAAAATTGACGAACAACCAATCTTTCCACCGTAGTTTATAGCCAGTGAACGCAAACAAAAAACATAACGGGACAATTTGTGTGGTGTACATACTGATCGGTTACATAATCAAGTTTCGATTCAATACAAATACCGAGTTACCACTGTATTTGAAATATACCATGACATTTACGAACACAGACTATTAAAAAGATTGTCTAAACATGTTTGGGGCAAGGAGGGGGGTGGGGGCAGGTTGCCCTCTCCTCCAACCTCAACGTAACCCCCCCCCCTCCCCAGCACAATCTAAGGAGGCGGAAAAAGCATTAATAAACCACAAATATAACAGTAATAAAGTGGGAAGTAGCAAGCTTTTGAATTGACAATAACGAATCAATTTAGAAGGAAATTTACATGAAACTTAAAAGCACTATACGTAATCAAAGAAATTGTTAAATGTAAAAGGCGTCATGAACTGCTAACAGAAGATCACGGAAAATCAAGAGCTACCAGAATCTTGTAAACATGTAAATCAGTACAGTTAATCCAGAAACTAAATATGTAACAAATCTCATACTTAGAAACTCAGTAAATCAATCAGGCAACATCTCCACAATGGAAATTGGCTGCGCTTCACTGCTTTTGCTGCAACTGCTGCTTCCAACAATGATGAACTGCGCTTCTACTGTCGAGCTGTTTGTGTTAGCACCTCTGACGGCTGCATTATACATTTAATGCGTGTGTATACTATTGGCTTTGCCAAAACTTCCGTCTATGTCAATTTTTGCACAAGGGACAGTAACGACAATCTGTGTGGTTTTACTGATTTGTTGTAATTGCTGCTTATATCGACGATGAACTTCACTTCTATTGTCGTGCTGTTTGTGTTGGCACCTCTGACGGCTGCCTTTTGCATTTAATGCGTGTATATACTATTAAATAGTAATTAAATGTATAATAAAAGCCAATGCCATTATTTTGCGACCAGTACATACATTTAAGTATCTAGGCACACGGATAACATCCGAAGGAAGATGTATCACGAAGATAAAGAACGGAATAAGACAAGCCAAAATTGCATTTTATAAAATGAAGAATATTTTGTGCAATAAATACATGTAATTGGAGGTTAGGAAAAGAATTCGTGAAAGCTATATAGAGCCAGTTTCAACAAAACAGCTGTGAAGCCTGGAAAATTAATAAACAAGACAAACATTATCTTGAGACCTCGGAGATGTGGTTTTACAGTAGAATCCTTAGAATTCCTTGGATAGCTAAGAAAAGCAAACGTTTTGAAAGAGGCGAGTGCTCGAGCACAACTTACCACAAACATCAGAAACAGATAGTCGTCAAGTTTTAGTCATTTCATGAGAAGAGGGAAAATGGAGCATGTTGTGACCACTGAAAAAGATCTGTGGAAAGAGAGACAGTGGAAGACAACGGAAGAATATTCGTGACGGCTTTTTGTCAGGGATTGGGGGGGGGGGGGGGGGGGGGGGGGGGGGGGGGGGGGGGGGGGGGGGTTAACGCACGAACTGATACACGCAGTTGCGGAACGCAGATTGTGGAAAGGCCAGATCGCCTACGCCAGTCGGCAAGGCACTTGATGATGGTGCTATTGGCTTTGCCAAGACTGCCGTCGGTACAAGGAACAGTGACGGGCCATTCTGTGTGGGTTTTCCTTAGAACAAGATCGGAGCAACTATGGGGTGACCCGTTTGCTGTGAACTTCGACCTGCAACTACCTGACGATCTGAATGGACTGCACGGGATGGAGAAGGTTGGGGAAAAAAACGCACTAATCCGGATGGTGCTCTCTTGTTTAAAAAGCAACAGAAATGCAGTTATCCAATTGCGCGTTTTTTTTCTCCAATTTATGGACAAGTCCGTACGCCTAAAAACTGTCAATGACCCAGATGCAAAAGAACCGTCAACTGATTAAGTGAAGGTATTCTTATGTGTAATTTAAACATTTTTTCTCTTTAATTACTCACATTTTTAAAGTCAATAGTATGACAGTATTATGTTCCTTTCAACAGAAGTATCCACCCCACCCCTTTCCTTTTCCAGTAGCAAAGCGCAATAGAAAAAGTAGGCGTTTCTTCCCTTCCGGAGACCTGGGTTCGAATCCTCGGTAAGGCTGAGGATTTTTTTCTGTCGGGGGTATCATAAAACCTTACCTGCACAGTCCGTGGCGACAGCACCAGCCATACGGCCGTAAATCCTCAGGCTCACAGACTCCCCTGCCTACACCGCAAAAAGTGTTGCAATGGAGGCAGTAATTGGCAGTTCCTCCCCTCTCCCCTAAAGTAGTAGTTCTCAGCCATCCTAGTGCGGCGACTCTTTAAAACAGTACTTTATGTTGTTGTGACCCCCAAACATAAAATTATTTTCGTTGCAACTTCAGTGAATATGTGTTTCCCGATAGTCTTAGGCAACCCCATGTGAAAGAGTCCTTCGACCCCTAAAAGGGTGGCGACCAACAGGCTGATATATAAGGCACGACTGGACAGGGGTGAATGATTTCATTGTACAGCAGCAGAAAGAAATGGATGTGCGCTTCCAGAGACATGGGCATAAACTAGTTCTGTAAACATTTCAAAAGGATACGCTCAACACATCAAAAACTTCTCCAAATGTCACTTGTTTTGTTTACATTTCATATTCTAAAATGTTATGACATTGTTATAAAAGCAATAGCGCCGTTTAACTTCCCGAATATGCCCATACATCTGCAAGAACATGTATGCGATAACATCGGGCAAGATCTTAACCGTTTGTGTGTGTGTGTGTGTTTTTTATGTTCCCCATATAAAACGATCTTGTTGTAACCAGTTGGTGAAACGGAATAACAAACTGTTCTTTAACACACACGAAACAAACACAAGCTTTTATATCCAAACCCACTCCTTAGTTAATAGTATGTGTTATGGGGAATTACAAAAGTTTAATAACACGATAAATGTAATTTCGCGGGAACAAGGCTTTTATGGTTACCAGCATACAGCAGTAGGAAAGCTGTCATCATCATAATCATAAACCACTTCTGCCGTCAAGAGCCGTGGGGAGGAATAATTTGCAATCCAGTGCACGTTGGATGCCACTGGCTATTGTCATGCCGTCAAGGCGTAGTGTCTTTTATGTTATTGATCCGTTTTCCGCGGCCGCCCTCTTGCTCTTGTAGCTGATCGTCTGAGATGTAGTGCTTGTGATGGTATTTGATCTTGCTGCATTCTAACGAAAACAATTCATTGGATAGCTAAGAAAAGCAAACGTTTTGAAAGAGGCGAATGCTCGAGTACAACTTACCACAAACAGATAGTCAAGTTTTGGTCATTTCATGAGAAGAGGGAAAATGGAGCATGTTGTGACCACTGGAAAAGATCTGTGGAGGAAAGCTGTAGCAACTGGGAAAAAAAAAAAATAAAAAAAAAAAAATTAAATACGTGTCACTAAAACAGTATTTGGTGATCTTTCCGCGGGGTTGTTGAACTACTGGGAATGCTTACCATATCAAAGAGTCTGCTGATAAAACTTGAACGCATACAGAATGAAAGCATGCGGGTAATTCTTGGATGTACAAGAGATACCCCGATAGTATGCATGCAATACATACTTGCACTGCCTACTATTGCAGATAGATTCAAAGTTCTGCAAAGTCATATCTCAGAGTAGCTGAGGACAAGAAGCATCTCCTGCAGGAAGCCCTAGGCAGAGCTAAGGGTCACAAACTGAAAACAGGATGGTCTTGGAAGGCCCAAGCTGAAGACACAATTCGACATGTGTGCAGGTTTGATAAATTTGGGCGCCGGAGAGGACTGGGTCAAAGTGTCCGAGCAAGACTCAGGCTGTGTAGGGTTCTAATCAGTTTAGGTTGTGAGTGCAGGGACTGGCCTTCTGAACACAGTGTTTATGTTTGACATTAATAGCAAAGCACTGGTAAGAATGGGAGTCGCCGTGGCGTTGGTGGTTACACCGCCTGCGGAAGGTCATGTGTTCGTATCCTGACAGAGCCCCATTTTTTTTTTAAAAATTACCTTGCCTCCCAGCCTTGAGTGGGTACTAGGTGCAGTCCTGGAATGTAAAGGTGACCGGCGTCATGCTGACCACATCACCCCACCAAGTGCTGATTGGTCTATAAAATAACGGTCTAGCCCTATATTCCCAATACACCTAAAGGTGGAGAAAAGGAACCTTTTGGTTAGAATAATAACCAATAATAAAAACATGTTTTTGTTTTGTTTTTTACGGTAAAGGTGTCGATGTCTGTGGCTTAAGTGTTGCAAAAGCGCTTCGTAATGCAGGGTACCAGGTTCGATCCCAGCTGCGGGCCATGGTTTCGACAGTGGTATTGAGAAGCCAACCATTCAGGAAACAATGACAAACTATTGGACATAAATTTGCCTAGAAAAACTACAACAGCCAGAAAAAAATGCTGCGGTTGGTTCTGCAATGTCCTGTAAAGGATATGCAACTAACTAACAATATAGGTGGGTGGGGGAAAGGGAGGGTATTTAAATAATCGAAAAATTCATTGGTAGGTGGAAGGGAACTTTATGGTAGCATCTTTCAGGTTTTCAGGTAAGTCGCATTAAAGAGTGAGAAGTCCTGACATGTTCTACAGACTATACACACATTCTGCACACCACACACAATCTACAGACTATACACACATTCTACAGACCATACACACATTCTGCACACCACACACACATTCTACAGACAAAACACACATTCTGCAGACCATACACACATTATTCACACATACTGCAGACAAAACACACATTCTGCAGACCATACACACATTATACAGATTATACACACATACTGCAGACAAAACACACATTCTGCAGACTATACACACATTATACAGACCATACACACATACTGCAGACAAAACACACATTCTGCAGACCATACACACATTCTGCAGACCATATACACATTCTACAGACCATACACACATTCTACAGACCATACACACACCCATATCAAATTAATAGCCTTTCCACATGACAAGTCCTTCCACATCAAACAAGTCATCAATCACAACGCCTCCCTCACATATCAAACAATACAAATCACACACTACACCCACCTCACACATCAAACAAGTCATTAACCACAACACCTCCCTCACATATCAAACAATAAAAATCATACACTACACCCACCTCACACATCAAACAAACTCTCACACATTACATAACCCTCACACATCAAATAATCTGTTGTCACATCAGACAAAAACCACTACATATGGCTCCACATACACCTCAAACAAGTTCTCACACATTACACACAATAACAAATCACATATAGTACATCATTAGTGCTTCAGAAGTCCTGGATAGTAAGCATTTTTTGGATATTTTCTCTGCGGAAAGAAGGAGTTTTGGTAAACGAAAGTGCAGAAAGACTGGCTGGTTCTGTATCAATGGGTGGTGAATTTATTCATAAAAAGCTAGATGTGATCAAGGACCTTTGGCAGCAAGTGAAAAATGTGAAGGCACAAATAGACCATTATGGTCTGGAGAGAATGGTACCGCTTGGAGTGACCAGGGGATCTGGTCAACTATCTACACACAGAGGACAGGCAAGATGGACATTTAATCAAACTGTTACTCGCACCATCGGAACTGGGATTCCTTACTGGCTGTCGAAAATGATGATGGAGCACTTGTGGGAATGTCCTGACTTCTGTGATGTTAATTTTTAGCTCAATCAACACATATGTTACACTACATTAATCAAAAACACACACCAGAATAACAAAGGGAGAACAAAGATTTTATATATGTGCCAAACACACACACACAAAACCACTAAGCTCTCTCACACGGCCACTCACAGTTCGACTTTCTCATGCACAGATTTTTATTTTCATGAGACTGTCGGCCGTTAACTTTTCATTTCTCTGTCTTCTTGTCATCTGGAGGTACATTATCCGAATGCTGCTTTCTTTTTGTTTTGTGATCCGCTAAAATCTGCAGAGTTGATTTTCCTTTGAACGACTCCATTAATTCCCCAACCTCCTTATCAATCTTGTCTTCCAGTGAAGGAGCATCTTGAAACTTGAGCGAGGACAAAGATTCGTCAATTTCATCAACCACATTAGTCGGAGGAATAAGGGCAGCGGCCACAGCCCGTCTGTCTATGTTCAGGAAGTTGAAAGTTGCACACGCTTGTTCCTGAAATGATCAGAACAAAATGTATGTTCAATTTCGCCAGTATGAATTTTTTTTTTTAATGGTCTATTTTTCTCACACAATAATTGTCTATGATCAATTTCCCCCACATAATAATTATCCATGAACAGTTTTTCCTGTACAATAATTGTCCTTGATAGATCCTTCCTACAAAATAAATGTCTATGATTGATCCTTCCCACAAAATAAATGTCTATGATTGATCCTCTCATAAAATAACTGTCTATGATTGATCCTCAGAAAAAATACATGACTATTATTGACCCTTCCATATAATAATTGTCTATGATTGATCCTCTAAAAAAATAATTATCTATGATTGATCCATCAAAAAATAATTGTCTTTGATTGACCCTCTCAAAAAATAATTGTCTATGATTAATCCTCCCCTAAAATGACTGTCTACTATTGACCCTCCCATAAAATAATTGTCTGTGATTGATCCTCTCAAAAAATAATTGTCTATGATTAATCCTCCCATAAAATAATTGTCCATGATTGATCCTCTCTTAAAACAACTGTCTACTATTGATCCTCTCATAAAATAACTGTCTACTATTGACCCTCCCATAAAATAATTGTCTGTGATTGATCCTCTCATAAAATAACTGTCTACTATTGACCCTCCCATAAAATAATTTTCTGTGATTGATCCTCTCATAAAATAACTGTCTACTATTGACCCTCCCATAAAATAATTGTCTGTGATTGATCATCTCATAAAATAACTGTCTGCTACTGACCCTTCCATAAAATAACCGTCTATGATTGATCCTCTCATAAAATACGTGTTTATGATTGAACCATAAAATAACTGTCCATGATCATCTGTGTGTATTCCCTTTGTGGATTCCGGTGCAAACATTTTGGAGAGCAAAGAACAGACCCACTGTTATCATAACAAGCAGGTCGCAGAAGGTGACTAAAAAAGGCGTTTCCTTCAAAGTCAGAGTGCATCTGCCTGAGAAGCAAGAAACCAACAGTCTGCACACAAATAAGCCAGGTCTTCGAAATTGATCAGATAGTTGCGTATCCTTTACAGGACTTTGCAGAACCAAGCCCAGCATTTTTTAGGGTGTTGTGGTTTTTCTAGGCACATTTCATGTTCAGTGGTGTGCCACTGACCTAAACAGTCGGCTCTCTGTCCCACTATCGAAACCAACACGAGACAAATCGTCCGCAGCTGGGATCGATCCTAGTATCCCAGTATTATCTTCTTCTTCTTCTTCACGTTCAACAGATGTAAACTCTGGCAGAAAGTTCTTTGCTGGTCCACTACTGAACTGCAGTCCTGCTCCAGAACCTGAGTGTTGTGTGTGCATCAGTTTTACAGATCTCATTCTCTTGAATACAGAATGTTGGTTCCTTGCCTCTCCGGCAGATGCACTCCGACTTCAAAGGAAGCTCCCCAATTAGTCGACTCTTACGAAGTGCTTTTGAGGAGGCAGTGGGTCTATTCTTGTTTTGTCCACAATGGGACCCCGGAAACCACACGGGGGTCCTGGCATTATGAAGCACATTCACACACCTAAGCCAAAGATGCCGATTTAAACAAATTGATTTGGATACAAAACTCTGGATCAAAACAAAAGTCCAGGAGTGGACAAACAACCAGAATCTTTCCACCAGAGTTTACAGCCGGTGAATGCTGAGAAAAAAGTCTGCATGTATGTTTTTGTACCAGTAATATCCTTGAGTTGAGTTAAACATTGACATCACAGCAACTGGGACACTCCCATAAGTGCTCTGTCCTGATCTTAGGCAGCCAGCTCCAATTCCAGTGGATACCAGAGGCAGTTTGATTATTTTTACTGTAATATCATGCTCACTTTTGCCTACTGAGCTGGTGTTTGCAAGACTGCAACTCTCCCCCACTGACCCCCAATCCTCCTGGTCAAGGCAGTCTCACATGTCTAGTATACATTTTTCTAGAGAATGCAGTTGACTGAGATATCAAAATGGCTGATCTATACTGTTCACACACACAAAAAAGAAACGCATAGTAATCTGATGGTGCGTTTTTGTTAGTTGTAAATAAAATATCGTACTCGGGTATGTGAAAAGCAAACTTAAATGTTGATTACCATGTCCAGTGGACATGTGGGCGTGAATTGCGTCGGTTTTTGTAATCGTTACAACACAGTGGTCATTTGTGTCCAAGACCATATTTGTGAGCATAGCTCACGATGGGTGCATGAGAAAGCAACAAAATTACGAGTCGGACTGGCAACGCGTAAGCCACGGACGCTGCCTAATATGTGCAGTAGGTCTACTATATTTTCAGATTTCAGGGGACATAGCAACAACAACAAAATGGTTGCAAAATTTTCCAGCCCAATCCTGGTGGCCCAAGAAAATGAATGTGTGAACTGGAAGCGGTCACTTCTCTGCTTCTCAATGTTCCTGCCGTGTGGCGTTGGTAGTCATGTCTATCCACAACCTGTTTCATGTACTTTCAATCAGTTCTGACAGAGATGATCCTCCATGCCATGATGTCAAACTGTCCAGCATCTTCTCTCTCAGTTTTCCTCTTCTTCTCTTCTCCTCCACCTTTCCCACCACCAGGGCAGACTCCAGTTTTCTCCTTCTTCCCATCACATGACCAAAGATTGTAGATTGTCTTTTCCTGATGCGAGCAATCAGTTCCCTCTGGGAGTTAGTTTCTTTCAAGACATCATCATTACTCTTTTTATCTGTCTAGGGTATTGTTATCACTCGTCTATAAAACCACATCTCTGCAGCTTTTTTCACTTATCTACCAACTCTCCATGATTCACTTCTGTATATCAAGATGGGATTTATACAGCTTTTAAGAATGCTCCTTTCTCCTCTCAACTGACAAAGAAAAACTGCATAGAATATTTTTCCTTTCGTAAAAAGCCACATCACTTCTCAGCCCAGACATAAACTTACCGTGGGAAGTATTTCTACGCTTATGTTTTTGCTCTTCAAGTGCCTGAATACTTTGTTGTCAACTTTTGCGTCTTCATCACCTTTTCCAATGACGAGAATGTCTGAAGATTGACAAGAAAGAAATTGTCAGATTAAACAATTAAAACTTATCTGTGTTTATGAATTTTTTTATAAGAATTTCAAGCCTTTAAGATTTATTGCTGCAGATCCTTGTGTGGGTTCCGGGGCCCCAAATGAAAACTAAATTAAGAATCGACATCACAGTACTTGGGACACCCCCATAAGCACTCCGTCCCCATCTTTAGCAGCAAACGGAGAGTTCTAGTTCCAATGGCGTCAGTAACTGTCTGATTGTATATCCCTCTCACCCTTCCCTTGGTTGCAAAACCTTTCCTTGTGGCCCCATTGTAGGGGAGGGGTGGGGGAGGGCAGATTCAATGCCTCCCTAACAAACATGTGATAAGAGTCAATCAATTAAGGCTTTCCTTTAAAGTCTGGGTGCATCTGCTTGAGGGGCAAAGGAACCAATTCATAAATCTGCGTATAAGTAAGTCATCAACGCGTAGCAGGCCTTTTGCAGAACGTCCCTCTCATCACTGTCTGCCTGAAAGAAACGTGACTCTCACCAGCTCTCCTGCCTCGTGTACTTTTATATTCAAGGAGACACTTATAACCTGTGCCCATCTTCGCGTTGATTGCCCCCTGCCCCTCCTTCCCAACAGTATGCCTTTGCTATGATATTTTTCCAATCCATTATGGCGCTTGATATGATCAACATATTTCAGCTTCCGGGACAAGAAAAAATAAGTCAGACCTGTAAAATGAGTGTACACGCAAAAACTCAAGTTTTGGAACAAGGCTGTGAACATGAAGAAAATGTTGATCTTTGTAACTGGTCTTCTTTTTCCAATTAGTGTTTGTCGGTCTGCCTATATATTATCTCTCTACTATCTTCTTGGTCTGCCTCACTGTCTATTCCCATTCAACTCTTTAACGTGTGCACTTGTTTGCTCTTTGTTATATGCCACTCTCTATATGCCCCAAGCACAGCAGTCTATTAGTGCTACTATTTAGTGGTGATTTAGGTCCTATTTATGGAGTCCGTCACAAACATAGCATAACTGGGCTTTCATTCATTCTTTCTCAGGCTTATCTTGACTCCAGTTACATCAGAGACAATGTCGCATGTTTTATAATACACAACGACACAGCTTCTAACGACCTCAAAACATCCAGAATTGACCCTAACCCAACCCCACACGAGAAAGTCTTTTCAATGAAATCAGTATACCGTGACAGCCCTCTCATGTAGTCCAGCCTAAGCAAACATGAATGAAAGGTCAGCCGTATGTAGTTTGGCCGGACTTCGGGAATAGGATCATGATTTAAACAGTTTATGCAATTTTTTCTTCTGATTCTTCTTTCGTTCACTTGAAACAGAGTATCTATATCTGCAGTGTTGTCTCTAGCATAAACTTCACTGTCTTTTGTAATTCACAAAAAAAAATTATTCAGTAATAGAAATGCTGAAAAATTGGGGTAGGCGTAGATTAGGGTTAGGGAAGGCAAATGAGAGACTTGCCAAAACTAGGCAGTATAGTTCATTCTGTGAAGTTTCTCTCTCTCTCTCTTGTGCACTCATGCGACATGTTTTTTTTCTTTATATCTGAAAAAGTCAGATTTTCTAACATACATTTGTAATTTCAAGTTGTATTTACATGCCCTACAGGAATGACCATCTACATAACTTTTACTACTCTACAGGACTGACCATCTACCTAATTTGGGTACTAGTCTACAGGACTGACCATCTACCTAACTTGGGTACTAGTCTACAGGACTGACCATCTACCTAATTTGGGTACTAGTCTACAGGACTGACCATCTACCTAACATGGGTACTAGTCTACAGGACTGACCATCTACCTAACTTGGGTACTAGTCTACAGGACTGACCATCTACCTAACTTGGGTACTAGTCTACAGGACTGACCATCTACCTAACATGGGTACTAGTCTACAGGACTGACCATCTACTTAACTTGGGTACTAGTCTACAGGACTGACCATCTACTTAACTTGGGTACTAGTCTACAGGACTGACCATCTACATAACTTGGGTACTAGTCTACAGGACTGACCATCTACATAACTTGGGTACTAGTCTACAGGACTGACCATCTACCTAACTTGGGTACTAGTCTACAGGACTGACCATCTACCTAACTTGGGTACTAGTCTACAGGACTGACCATCTACCTAACTTGGGTACTAGTCTACAGGACTGACCATCTACCTTACTTGGGTACTAGTCTACAGGACTGACCATCTACCTAACTTGGGTACTAGTCTACAGGACTGACCATCTACCTAACTTGGGTACTAGTCTACAGGACTGACCATCTACCTGGTACTTGGGTACTAGTCTACAGGACTGACCATCTACTTAACTTGGGTACTAGTCTACAGGACTGACCATCTACTTAACTTGGGTACTAGTCTACAGGACTGACCATCTACCTAACTTGGGTACTAGTCTACAGGACTGACCATCTACCTAATTTGGGTACTAGTCTACAGGACTGGGACCATCTACATCTAACTTGGGTACTAGTCTACAGGACTGACCATCTACCTAATTTGGGTACTAGTCTACAGGACTGGGTACTAGTCTACAGGACTGACCATCTACCTAACTTGGGTACTAGTCTACAGGACTGACCATCTACCTAATTTGGGTACTAGTCTACAGGACTGACCATCTACCTAATTTGGGTACTAGTCTACAGGACTGACTTGGGTACTATCAGGACTGACCATCTAACTTGGGTACTAGTCTACAGGACTGACCATCTACACATGGGTCTAGTCTACAGGACTGACCATCTACTAACATGGGTACTAGTCTACAGGACTGACCATCTACCTACTTGGGTACTAGTCTACAGGACTGACCATCTACCAACTTGGGTACTAGTCTACAGGACTGACCATCTACCTAACTTGGGTACTAGTCTACAGGACTGACCATCTACCTTGGGTACTCTGGGTACTAGTCTACAGGACTGACCATCTACCTAACTTGGGTACTAGTCTACAGGACTGACCATCTACCTAACTTGGGTACTAGTCTACAGGACTGACCATCTACCTAACTTGGGTACTAGTCTACAGGACTGACCATCTACCTAACTTGGGTACTAGTCTACAGGACTGACCATCTACCTAACTTGGGTACAGGACTAGTCTACACTTTGGGACTGACCATCTACCTAACTTGGGTACTAGTCTACAGGACTGGGACCATCTACCTAACTTGGGTACTAGTCTACAGGACTGACCATCTACCTTACTTGGGTACTAGTCTACACTTGGGACTGACCATCTACCTAACTTGGGTACTAGTCTGGACTGACCATCTACCTAACTTGGGTACTAGTCTACAGGACTGACCATCTACATAACTTGGGTACTAGTCTACAGGACTGACCATCTACCTTACTTGGGTACTAGTCTACAGGACTGACCATCTACCTAATTTGGGTTCTAGTCTACAGGACTGACCATCTACCTAACATGGGTACTAGTCTACAGGACTGACCATCTACCTAACATGGGTACTAGTCTACAGAACTGACCATCTACATAACTTGGGTACTAATCTACAGGACTGACCATCTACCTAATTTGAGTCCTGGTCTACAGGACTGACCATCTACCTAACATGGGTACTAGTCTTCAGGACTGACCATCTACCAAACTTGGGTACTAGTCTACAGGACTGACCATCTACATAACTTGGGTACTAGTCTACAGGAATGACCATCAACCTAACATGGGTACTAGTCTACAGGACTGATTATCATCCTAGCTTGGGTACTAGTCTTCAGGACTGACCATCTACATAACTTGGGTACTAGTCTACAGGACTGACCATCTACCTAACTTGGGTACTAGTCTACAGGACTGACCATCTACCTAATTTGGGTACTAGTCTACAGGACTGACCATCTACCTAATTTGGGTACTAGTCTACAGGACTGACCATCTACCTAGCTTGGGTACTAGTCTACAGGACTGACCATCTACCTAACTTGGGTACTAGTCTACAGGACTGACCATCTACCTAACATGGGTACTAGTCTACAGGACTGACCATCTACCTAACATGGGTACTAGTCTACAGGACTGACCATCTACCTAACATGGGTACTAGTCTACAGGACTGACCATCTACATAAATTGGGTACTAGTCTACAGGACTGACCATCTACATAACTTGGGTACTAGTCTACAGGACTGACCATCTACATAACTTGGGTACTAATCTACAGGACTGACCATCTACCTAACATGAGTCCTAGTTTACAGGACTGGCCATCTACCTAACTTGGGTAATAGTCTACAGGACTGACCATCTACCTAATATGGGTTCTAGTTTACAGGACTGACCATCTACCTTACATGGGTCCTAGTTTACAGGAGTGACCATCTATCTTACATGGGTCCTAGTTTTCAGGACTGACCATCTACCTAACTTGGGTCCTAGTTTACATGACTGACCATCTACTTTACATGGGTCTTAGTTTACAGGTCTGACCATCTACCTAACTTGAGTACTAGTTTACTGGACTGACCATCGACCTAACTTGGGTACTAGTTTACAGGACTGATCATTTACCTAACATGGGTCCTAGTTTACAGGACTGACCACCTACCTAACTTGGGTTCCAGCATACAGAACAGTGCCAGGGACTCTGGGGTGATTTCTGTGGCTGACCACACCTGTCACAAATTAATCACAGCATTAGCAAATACACACATATTTTGTAACACAAGATACTTGCGAGAAAATGTATATCTACCTACATTTATTCATAACATGAAAAAAATATACTACAAAAATTTTAAACCAAGCTGTCAGATAATATATAAACTAACATGAAATAAATCAAATGTTTATACACAATTTACAAACTAATTTACAAAAGGAATCAAATGTTCATAGAATAGAAAACTAATATGAGCAAAGCCAAAGATTATTTAAAAAAAAAAAAAAAGGAAAAAAAATCCAAGTGAGAACTTGGGGCGTGGGGGTTAACTAAATACATTAATTCTGAGTATCGTTTCGAGCTGACAAGCGGAATATGTAAGACGTGGGTGCTGTTCATTTACCATCATGGTGGGAAATCACGATGATTCTCTTAAATCTTAGATCATAAAACGTATCGTCCTTTCATTACAGCAAAACATCATGAACGAGCCTACTTTTACTGGCAGCCTGTGTTCTTCTTCTTCTTCTTCTTCTTCTTCTTCTAAGCATTCAACAAGGGGATTTAGTCGATGCTCCACACTCAGGTCAAAGGCGAGAAGGATATACAATGAGATGAAGATGGAGCACTTATGGGAATGTCTCCAGTGCTGTGATGTCAGTCTTTGCTTGTCTCAAATCACCTCAGCTAATATACGTAAACACTTCGCACTTCATATGACAGTTATATCCATTTTGGGGTCAGCTTTGGATGGGTTATAAACTTGTTATGAGTTGAGAGCTGACATCACAGCGCACGAGACATTCCCAAAACTGCTCTGTTCCAAACTTCAGCAGCCAGTGAAGATTCTGATGGTACCTTGTGTGTGTTGTCCATCAAGATGATGATGACCACTCTTTTTCATCAAGTATGAGTACGAAGATGACCGATGAGGCCGATGCGGGCCCGAAGAGTTCTTGGACAGTGAAGACAGGGAATGAGCGTTGTGCCAGGGATGGGATCTCCTGCAGTCGCCTTTCTGTCCATCCTTTTGTTAATAAGTCTTGCTGTTCTGTTTGTTTCAAATGTAGCCGCGCCCTTGCATAAAGCTGCACGCCATGCATTTCGGTCTTGAGAGGCAGCCTGCAATTGGTGTCATTCATCCCAAATGCTTTGAGTGAAGACTTCAAGGTGTCCTTAAATCGTTTATTTTGACCATCTAGGGAACATTTCCCATTTTGCAGCTCACCATAGAAGAGTTTTTTTGGCAGCTTGTGATCTGGCATGCGTGCCACAAGACCAGCCCAACAAATTTGATACTGCATCAGTAGAGTGTGGATGCTGGGCATGGCTGCTTTCTCAAGGACTACGGTGTCAGGTACCAGTAACAATCTGACTGTATGTTCGTCTTGCCCCTCTCACGAGTGTTGAGCATCAGCCAGATGCCCTGGCCACTCCTTGCTGCACCATTCTCTTCCTGCCACGATGATCTATTTGAGTATATGTGAGTGCGCGCGCGTGCAAGCGCACATATGCGTATAAATGAGTGTGTAAGTGAATGGGTGAGTGGTGTATATGTATGCGCGCGAGAGTGTGAGCATGCATTTTTATAACGATGTAATTTTTTTTCATATTCATAATATACATGTTTCTTTATAAACAAGACACGCTTTATTGAGAAAATACTTCCCGTGTGGGTTCCGGGGCTCCATTGTGGGAAAAACAAGAACAGACCCACGGACTCCACAACAAGCGTGTCATAAGAGTGGACAAACTGGAGGCTTCCTTCGAAGCCCGAGTGCATCTGCCTGAGAGGCAAGGAACCAACAGTCTGCATACAGATGTGTAAGATTTATAAGATGGATGTACATGCAACACTCAGCTTCTGGAAGAAGTTCAGAGGTGAAGGAACAACCAGAAATTTCCCTTGGAGTTTACAGCCGATGAATGTGAAGAAGACGAAGACAAAATACAACTGCTACATGAAAGATGGGTGTTTGGAAGGGCCGAATGCAACATTGGCCTGCGTGGCCAATTTGTGACTCTGTGAAAACAAAGTTTGTTCATGCATTCGGTTTTTGTGCCTCTGCACTATTTACCCATGCCCAAAGTGCCATTACAACATCTAGTTTGTCATGCATCAATTTACCACCATGTGGTGCCAACCAGTCTATCTTCCTGTTTTATTTTCCAACACACCAGCAAATGCTAGAGAAAATATTAAAGGATGTTAACTACAAGAGACTTTTAAAGTGATGATTGTCACTCACCATGTAGCATACATGTAAAGCTTTGAACAGTCATACATGACATTAAGGAGAGATGACAGAGTTATTATTCAAAAACTTACATTCCAGTGAAGAACAAGTCGGGGAAACAGAGCACATGGACCAATGGCTCTTAGTCCTGTTGAGAATCGGAAACCAATATTGCTGTAGGACACAACGTAATTGTGAGACTCGTCTTCTCTGACGACCATTGACATGTGTGTTTTTTGTGGGGTCTCCCCATCAAAGTTGTGGTGCCGAACACTGACACTGCAAACAGAAAGTTTGACCAGTTATGTGTAATAGATAGAGATACCTAAACAGGGTATAAGTGTAATATATACCTAGATACAAATACCTAGAGTATAAGTATAATATTTACCCAGATATAAATACCTAGAGTATATGTGTAATATATACCCAGGTACAAATAACTAAATAGAGTATATGTGTAATATATACCTAGATACAAATAACTAAATAGAGTATTAGTGTAATATATACCTAGATACAAATACCTAAATAGATAATTAGTATAATATATACCCAGATACAAATACCTAAATAGAGTATTAGTGTAATATATACCCAGATACAAATACCTAGAGCATAAGTATAATATATACCCAGATACAAATACTTAGAGTATAAGTGTAATATATACCCAGATACAAATACCTAAATAGAGTATATGTGTAATATATACCTAGATACAAATACCTAGATAGAGTATAAGTGTAAAGAATGCCTAGATACAAATACCTAAACAGAGTATAAGTGTAAATAATGCCTAGATACAAATACCTAGAGTATAAGTGTAAAGAATGCCCAGATACAAAAACCTAAACAGAGTATAAGTGTAAAGAATGCCTAGATACAAATGCCTAGAGTATAAGTGTAATATATACCCAGATAGAGATACCTAAATAAAATACAAGTGTAAAGTATACTCAGATACAGATAACTAAACAGAATATATGTGTAATATATACCTAGATACAAATACCTGAATAGAGTATAAATGTAAAGAATGCCCAGATACAAATACCTAGAGTATAGGTTAAAGGATTCCCAAACACAAATACCCAAATAAAGTATAGGTGCAAAGTATACCCAGATACAAATACCTAGAGTATAAGTTTAATATATACAGTCGAGTCTATTGAAGTGAAAGTCTGATAAGACGGATTTCACTTAAGTCGACATGACCAGCTTAGCCATGGCTAAATTCCTACTTTATCTTTGCATTTAAAATCCTGATAAGTCCAATTCTGTTAACTCAAATATTTTGATTAGTTGAATCTAAAAATAAAAACTGACTATATATGTGTTGATGTACTGAACTGTCTATTATTACGTGCCAGCTCTTTATGATATGTTTTAGAAGGGTGGGTGAAAAGTGAGATGTATAAAAAAAATTAAATTATTATTTCAGCCGGTAAATACATGATGACAGCCACACATGGGGTAGGAGTGGTCACCTGGCATGCAGTTGCTTCTAGGTTCACACTTGGAGGAGGTGAGAAAGGACAAAGTGATGTCACTTAAATTTCCATTTCTATTTTCAGCACAGCTCATGTTTACAGTGCATTTGACGATCAGTGTTCTAACTTCCCTATTTTCTGCTTTCTCCTTCCCTCTTCTACCTCTCTCTCTCTTCTTATTGTCTTTTTTTTAATCTCTCTATTATCACTCTGTTCTCTTGCTCTCCTTCTTCCTGCCCCTACTCTCTTCTTCCTGTTTCCTCCTCTCATCTGATATCTTCTCCTCCTCTAATTCTTCCATATACTCTCCTCCTTTGTTTTCTCTGTATTTTTCTCTTCCATGCCATTTCTCTGGTTTACTAAATTTACTGCCCAATAACTGTCTTTTCCCTGTGGTAATGTCTAGTAAACAAGAAACTGTTTTATGGTCTGAAAAAAAAGGGGGCGGGGGTGGGGTTAACACGCGACTGGTTGGTTTTTTTGTAATGTTTTACTTGAATATTATCAGTTGATACCTGATGTATAGCTATATTTATTAGCCCATTTCTGATAGTGGCAGATATAAGCATAGTCACATCATATCACAGTGTTAGCTGACAACACAAAAGATGGAATGAATTATTAATGATTAATCCCTTAGCCTTAAAAGTTCTGTTGAAATATTTTAAGTTCCGTCATTACGAGACTTTTGTATCGTGTTAGTTACCGTGAATATTTTAAGACCTTCCTGGACAAGAAGCGTGTAACTTTTTGAGGAATCATGTTCAAGCTTTGGTGCAATTTAGGAGTCACGAATACTGCATGTAGTTAAATTATTTGTTAATATATCATTCAAACACAGAAGTTGACTTTCAACTCATCCATTGCGAAATTTGGTAGTTACCTCCCTTGTTTAATGGCAATAACAATTCCGGAAATGATTTTGTATAATATACAGAAATAGTACTATTTGACCGGCTTTCTTTCTTTCTTTCTTTCTTTCTTTCTTTCTTTCTTTCTTTCTTTCTTTCTTTCTTTTTTTCTTTCTTTCTTTCTTTCTTTCTTCTATGGAAAACAACCAAAGGTACTTTGTTTTTAATTCACCCAAAAAGTCAGTCTTGAAGTTTCCAGGAAAGTCCAGTATATTAGTGGTGTTACTGATGGTGGTTAGGGTTAAGATCTTTGTCAGCTCTAACCCTAACCCTAACCGTAGCCCACATCAATCAATCCTTATCGCGCCCATAGGCACACAAGGCGAAGACAAACATTAGCCACTCAATTCGACCCTATTTCATCGTCTTTATCCCCAGTTTTGTCCTTAGCGTAGCCTTGAGTCCAGCCCCAATGGTTCGCCTCCAAGTACCTTAGAGCCTGCCTTTTCCAGTCAGGATATAATTTGGATCTGTCCCCTGAGATCGCATCAACACTGCAGGGGTCCTTTTTTTTTAGAACTTTTGGTTGCATGCAATGCTAAGCCATTTTAAATGGCGCATATAAACTAGTCACAATTATAACCTAAAACTCCCCCTGCCAGAATGCTGGTTGAACGTTACAATTTTTTTCTTCCAGCAAAGCAACGGCCCGCAGGATATAATATGATGAAGAATAATACAATTCAAGTCACGTTTAACACCATCATGATTGGCCTGTTATATATGTCGTATATTTCTTCAATGTAATCTTTCCCATACAATTAAAGTTGCAAACACATCCCACACTGTATGGACTCCATCTATGACACGGATGTAGATGACCCTGTCTCGCAGACTAGTCCGGTTTAGCCAACTACGCTAGAGAACCGGGCAGTGGTGCTCGATAAAACTTTCAATGTCAGAGTGGAGGGCGGCAGCCTGAACAAGTAAAAAAAAAAAAAAAGAAGCTAAAAACCCTGCCCCATTGCAGTTCAGCCCAATGTGAATCTGGCTAGTCGCTATAGTCTGTACTGATGACAGAAGCAGCAGTCTGGTTGTGGTCGAAATGTGTAGGTGGTTGATCACGGGCCAATGCTTGTATGAGGTATTTGGCGCATCTGCTGCATGTTCATCGTCTTAGGCTTAGTCCTGTAGTACTTGACGCGTCTTGAAAATTTCGAGTACAGAGTCTTGTTCATCGTAGACTATAATTTGTAATGGTTCGGGTGTGAAGGTGGCGAACTTTAATTCCAAAGACAACGCCATTGAACACGGCATCTCAAATTGGTCATTGATATATATATATATATATATATATATATATATATATATATATATATATATATATATATATATATATATATATATCGTCATTGACGTGTCACTGTGCAGTCTGACTAGCGATCAGGAGAGGAAACTGTGGATTGTTCTCTCGTCTAGCTGCTTGGATAACTTATTACCGAATCTAAAAATAGAGACCACCCCAAAACAACCATGAGTTTTTACGTCACGCTGCCTAGCAACACCATATCGAAAATATTTCCTGACAATCAACCGGGTCACGTTTTTGTGGAACTACCTAAGAACATCGACTTGAGTTCTCTGTACGAAGTGGTCTGAACAACTAATTGATAGATGAAAACGACTTCAGGTCGCTGTCGTAGTTTGCTGAACTAGGGTCGTTCACCGCCATTGGGTTCTACAGCCAAGACTGTAATGGCATACATTTTGTCCTTTTCTTCAATAAATCTAGTTTCCGTACCGCTCGAGTTGTTGGTCGGCTATCCAACCATTGAATGAGGCACGATAACCAAACCACTTGACTAAATATTCTCTACTATCTCTGAGGCCTCGTTTTTCTTGTTTTCACTTTTCGATTTCATAAATTTCTTTGTCCTCTTTGTAAAACGCACCTCGTAGTTCCTCATCCGAATTATCTTTCAACACATAAGTTATCGGCTTGGTCCTGTGAACACGACTGTCTGTAAACAATTCTTTGGTTCACGCTGGCATATAACTTTTCTTGAATGTGTTTTTTTTTTTCTTTCTCTGAGCGAGTCTGACACGACCCCCTTATTAAAACACTTGTGTGTCAGTGACAGCAACTTTTACATACAACGTTTGCCACAATTCTTCTTGATTACTAAGATTAATTAAGACTGGTCAATAGGAATACTCCGGTGATAGGAAAGATTATAATTCGGCAAAATACTACTCAACACATCGACATAACGTTGCTTGCTGGTTTTAATAAAATAACTTCACACCTTTTCAACCGGTTGAATCTTTCCACAACTGCAACTTTCACATCTTAGTTTTCTGTGGAAAGAAAAAAAAAAAGCATCCCCGTCTTTGAGAAAATATAGAAAGTTTTGTTGACACATTCTGAGCCTTTGTCTGATTTCCAGTTGCTCGCTTTCCGCTCGGCAGATATTGTACCTACTGCCTCCACTAATGCTTTTTTTTTGGGGGGGGGGGGGGCATAGCCCAGGCATATTTACTGAATAGGTCTATAATAGTGACCAAGTACTACATCCCGTTTTTGTCTTTTATTAAAGATCGCATGTCTATAGATCAGACTGGAATTGTTGGTTGATGCCACCGGTTATAATCAGACGTCTCTGGAAATGTTGACAGATCGGTTTATGCAGAGTATATGCATCTTGGGGACTTAGCCATTCTTTGACATCTTTGGTCTTGTTTTTGTTGTAAGGCGACAGCACCACTCGGGTCATAGTAAAGTTTTCTCAGCAACGCTGCCATTGTTCCCTCCGGGGTGTAGATATTTTAGATTTCTTCGCCTCTCTTTGCCTTAACATACATGACAATATAGATGGTGTCTCCAGTTCAACAATCTTCTTTGGACTTTTAACGGGCGGCGACTGAACTGGTGTGTCCCCGCTTTCGTCTTTAAGTACTGTTGGTGGTGGCGGTTGTGGTTTTGTAGTTGGGGGCGGAGTTTTGATATCCACTACCCCCAACAACTTGTGTCGGTACTGATCGAGTCGAGTCAAGTAACGTTGCAGCGTTTGTTGATGTAGTCTCGCTCTGTCACGCAGCGACAATTCTGCGATTTCCAGGACATGTTCCATCTGTGTATCTAAATAGCGTAGGTTATCGTTGACTTTGTCCGATGGTACAAATTGTTTTTGGAACATAGGAATAAACTCCACAGGGGAGCATCTACAGCAGGGATCTACCAATCGTCAGTAGAAGTAATCTCTCGTCGACAAACGTTTCGGCCCACGAGCTCCTAGACGTTTTCAGAGAGTGGCCCCACCTGAGTTCATGAAGCGCAGGGTTGGTTTCCCTGCTGCACGAAATTACCGGATGGTGTTCGGATAGGGACAAGACGAACTGGTGATTTTGCAGAAGGTACTGTGAGATAAGAAGTCGCCGCGGTAGCATAATTAGAGCAGTCTGCGTACCTGGACGACCAAGCGACAAGCTTACGATTGGTATACCGGACACATGTTGGACTTTTGTTAGCAGCTGGCAGAGGAACACTGGCAGACAGTTCGGACAAGATGGACTTTCACGGGATGAGAAACATTTTTCAACTAGGCACCCGGCTCAGCTCACCGAGGCCCGTCCCCTACGTTGTTCCGTTGCGTCCAAAGCCAGCTCGAGGCCCTCTCAGCAACCTCGCCCAGTCGTTTTAGTGTCCGTTTCCGTTCATTACCGCGCAATCCTAGTTCTTTAACCACATAAACTCTATCAAGCGTAAATCTATCAATATCATTCATTTACCATGGTAAGAAACCCAAGACACCTTTTACCATGTTTAGAAATGGAGCTAATAAGGCCCCGAGGAAACCGCCGTGCTGCAAAATCTGTCCGCTGACTGACTGACTTTCTACCCCACCAGGACATCACACAAGCGATAAACACCCGATGACACAAAGTGCCACCATGCGGATGAGGATCGCCGTGGAGAGGTCCCAGAAACCGCGTTCAGACAATTGGCCATATTTATGGCCTGCCTATATTGTGGCCCCTGGCAAAAAGCCAGGGTGGGCTTCAAATAACCAAAAATTTCGTCCTGAAAAGGACGAAAGCGGATAAATAATATCTTATAAGTAATCTGTCCGCTTTTTGGCTGAAACATTCTATTGATGAGCGCTCTGTGGTTGTTTTTGATTGGACACAGGCATGTGTTTGGCCAGTTTTTAATCTGTGAGCCGTCACGAGGGTTTTTAAAAATTATTATGTAATGCGCGTTTAGACTGATGGTTCTTTGTTCTGTATTTTTTCCACACAAGTTTTGTACAGTAAAAAAAAGCTGATGATGCGATGATGTCTGCCTGTAGTAAACAGCTTAGTGACTTTGTCCCTTCGTCTCGGCCATCAAATCGTCTTTAACCACTAGAAGTCACCTATCACTGCGCCATTGTTCCATGTCGGAAAGGCATTATGTAAAAA
>CAJHNH020002140.1:0-123657 GCA_905116865.2 Candidula unifasciata
TGATCATCTCTTTAGCAGAACTGTGAACATGGTCAGCCACAAAAGGACTATACTCTGTTTATCTCAAATAGTTAACTTAAGTAAAACAGAAAATAACATAATGAATATAAAATCTATACAGTATACAGTAAGTTTGAATACCGACATTAAAATAAAACTGCCATAGAATTGTGAATCTGAACCTCTGAAGTTCAAGATAATATCCAGTTTTCGAATACATCTAAAGTTTTAAAAAGATTAAATATAGCAGGATTGGGATAAGACGTTGGGAGCCCTACCACATGATATCATATCACAGGACCTATTTTTTTAAGCTGAGCTACACATATTTATTAAACAACTCATATTTATTTTTCTACAAATAAATTACTTTTTATTTTACTTTAATTATTTTTCTTTATGAAAAATAAGAAACAATATTTTATCGTTTTCTTAATGTTCACCACCAACCGTAAACTGTTGGAAAGCTCTGGTTCTATTCTTTATCTTGCCAATCTTGTTCCAGAACTTGAGTTCTGTATGCATATCTGTTTTACAGATCTGGCTTATTTGTATGTGGCTGTTGGTGGCTGATGCACACCCACTTTAACTCTTGGAGTCCCAAAGAACGCATCATACGTTCATAGCTTCCTACCTAGAGACCCAATCAACGCAAGATGTGCCGATTTTACATCTCTTTTGACTACCCCTTGGGCCTCTGATGCTAAACCTCTTGGGACTCAAAGAGTTGAAGGAAAAATCCTGAAGTAATCACTTTAGATGACATGCTTGTTGTGTGAGAGTGGATCTGTTCTTCTGAGCACCCCCCCCCCCCCCCCCCCCCCCCCCCCCCAATGGAAAGGTGCCCTGGAATCCACAGGGTGAAATATTTCTTAAATGTCAGTTTCTCAGACAGCTTTTTACTTGAATGAATTCTGGCTGTAAACACTTAGCACTGATAATTGATGGTCAGTAAGTTTGTTGGTAAAAAATATGGAATTTAATTTAAGCTAAGATCGTGTGTGATTTATTGGCTCTCCTTTGAATCAACCCCTAAAATGGCGGCATGCCACATTCTGGCCATAAAATATCCGAATGACGGTGTTCGCGTATATCTAAAATACACACTTTCTGCCAAGGAACAAATCGGGGCAAAACTAGGATTACTTGACAATATGAACATTGAACACGGTAGTAGTAGCAGACGATATATACCGACAGTTTCTGCAGACGATAATAGCAAAAGACGATAATTTTGAGCGTTTCTGCAGACGATACAAATGCTCTGACAGGGTCTCGGCGATACGTTACTTGCCGACCTGCTTCTGCGAGTGTGCCTCACCGCCGAGCGTGTCCCCCGCGCCGCTATGCGCAGATGGGGACTAAACTAGGTGCCTGGGACTCATGAGTACAGTAATTGGAGGAAGTTACAGGAGATGCGGTAGCTGCCGCTTGTGAGTCCCAGCCATCTAGTTTAGTCCCCATCCACGGGAATACACTTGGCGGTGAGGCACACCCGCAGAAGCATTTGTCAGAGCATTTGTTTCGTTATCCGGAGCCGGCACATATATTTTTAATAGAACTGACCAGCATTTGGATATTTTTGGATATTTTATGGCAAGAAATTAGCCAATTTAGCTCTCTTTCAAACGCCATCACATTAAAGCTGCCATTTTGGGGGTTGATTCAAAGGAGAGCCGATTTTTTTTTATTCTACAAAGAGTACAAGTGTCATGATCTCTAGTTATTTTAAATATTCTCACATACATTTGATATTACAGCTGTAGTGTTTATCATAGCAAGATAAACAGTTGTCATAAAAAAATGAAATCCAACCCATGTTTAAAGGAAAGGTTGAAGTCAAGAGGATTGATTGTAATGTATTAGTATTAGTTAGCTATCAGTATCAGCAAGAATTTAAATACTTGGGAAGTATCTTTACATCCAATGGTAAAATAGACAGAGAGATCGAAGCAAGAATCCAACAAGCCAACAATGTCGCATACCAGCTTGCACCAATTTTAAAACACCCTGCTGTCCCAGCTGAGATAAAAAGACAAATTATAAATACAATCTTTATACCGACATTAGGTTATCAATGTCAGACTTGGACATTAACAAAAGAACACGAGAGAAGACTAACCACCTGTGAAATGAGATGTTTGAGAATGGCTGCGAATAAAACCAGAAGAGATCGAGTGAGAAACGATGTGATTACAAGAACTATTGGAACCATACCCATCGTTAAATTTATTGAGAAACAAAGAATGAAATGGTTTGGTCACCTAATGAGAATGGAACCAACGATGCCAGCATCAAGAGCATACAACATGAAAATCGAAACACCAAGAGGCAGGGGAAGACCAAGAAGAATATGGATTGAAGGAGTCACGGACAACTTGAGACTTCATAACATCACGGCATATGAAGCGACTGAGCGCGCCCTGGCTCGGTTGCCGATCATCTGATAGACTGCGACGCCTAGCGGCACAAGCAGATTTTGACAAAAGAAGAAGAAGATCAGTATCAGCAATTACTGACAGTATCTGAGGCAGAAGCTGAAGTCTGTGAACAGAAATAAATACAGACATGATTACCAACACCAATAAGTGTAAGAAGAATACTGTAGCACCAATCCCAAGATCGAAATTGAAAAAAAAAATATTAACAATAATTTACTTTATATTAATATTTATTTATCAATTTATCTTTATTTTTACCATAAAATATAAATATTTGCTGAAATCGAATGTCTGTTGGCCCCGAACCACGCAGATACCATAGCCTAGCTGTAAACCATAACACAACGTGCCAACCGCCATGGTAAGATTGAATGAAGAAGAAGAACTTACCATGAACAAGTTTATAACAATGTTCTTGTCTAAACTTTCAACACGCCGACACACCTCTAAACAAACATATGTCTACAACGGAAGTTAATATAATTTGGCTTATTGTTGCTAGAATTTAGCCACTTTACGTGGTATTTTTGTTCCCATCATCATCCTGCTGTGGCGTCAAACATCCCATAGGGCTCCTAGTATATACCTCCATCCCGCAGTGGCGCAACTAGGGTAAAGCAGATACAATGAGCGCCGTTTGAGGAGGGTGGGGGCGGCAAAACCCAAGTGGCAGCATCTCATCTGGAGGGTTCACAGTAAATGTGTTCAAAGAAGAAGGTTAGAAGGGCACCAGCCTACACGAATATAAACACTAACCCTTGATTCGTTCGTTTAAAGAAAAACAAAAATTCCAAATTTATTCCTTTTTTAACTGCCTGGTGGCCTGTTTTAATTTGCTATCTGAGTTGGATTTTTTACTTTTGTGGCGATGTTTTTCCCCTAAGTTTTCTTTCCTTGGTTGCAACTTGTTAGCAGCGTGGGCTTGGCGGGTGGCTTGCAGTTTAGGGAAAAGGACAGCCATATGTGCCTGGGTGGCCTGGAACGGGATGGGCGGGGTCTGGCTTCTGCTGTCAGGATCTGGTGGCGTGCTGGCGTCGTTCGTTTGGCGGGCTGGTTTTTCCTGGAAGGGGTTTTTTTTTTTTTTTTTGGCTTCTGCTACGTTAGTAGCGTCGTCGTCGCCTTCCTCGGTTGTTTCTCTGGGTGGCAATGGTTATCAGTGGGACCCATTTTTGCTGTTCTGCGTTCCATATATGGCCGTTCTCTAGTGCATAGTGATCTTCCTGGTCTCTTATGAACTGTTCCTTGTCAAAGACGTACGGGGCCGGTTCTTCGGGCGGTGCACTGCTAGCAGTCAGAAACTCCTGCTCTGCTTGTGTGTATTCTTCATCGGAAATGATCTCTCCATCTGACTGTTCGGTGTCTGTAATGACTGGGATCTCTTCAGAGTCTTCTTCGTTGGTTTCATCATGTTCTGGTTCGGTCATTTGCGCCTGGTGCTTCGTTGTTAGGTTGTCAGTGGAGACGCCTTTGTCAGCCTTGTTGGTATTCGGCTTTTTTGTGGCATTTCTTTCTTTCTCCAGCAGGGCTCTTTCTGTCTTAGCTGCTTGTGCTGCTGTTATGGCTTCTGCTGTGGCTTTCTCTAGCTGGGCGGCTTCGTGGCAAGCAGCTTTCCGTGCATTTGTAATCTCGGCCAGCTCCTTCCTTCTCTCCTCTCTCTCTGACTGGCGGCGTAATTCTTCTTCTGCCTAGGTTGCTCTGAGGCTGGTAAGTAGCTCTCTGGTCTTTTGGAGGTTTTCTGCGTCTTCTGACTGTCTGTTTGTTTGCTGGGTAGCGTATGCCAGCCTTTCTGCCTTTAGGTCCTTGATCTCCCCTAGCAGTAGGGAAATCAGTTCCAGGGTCTCCGTTCTTGCAGCGGCGGTTCTTTCTTTCTGGAGTGCTGTGATTTGGCTTCTTAGTTCGTCGACTATTTGCGGTATATCGTTTTGAATGGTGGCGGAGCGTGCCTTATCATTTTGTCTGTCTCTTGGTATGTTTCTCGGCGGTCTTGCCTCTTGCTGTCTGGGCGCCTGGTATGTGTCTCTGGCGGTGGCGGCTGTCATTTCTCTTCTTAAGGTATGGGCACCCCAGGTACCTCGCACTGTGTGAACCTGAGCAGTTGCTGCATTTCCGCTTTTTGTTAGGCTTTTTGAAGTCGTTATCGAGTTTCGCTAGCGGGCACTCCTTGAAGTCGTGGGCCCCCGAGCAGTACCGACAAATAGGGCCACTGCGACAGGTCGCGGCGGTGTGCCACGCCCTGTTGCAGCGTGAGCACTGCATGATGTTTGTGGTGTGGGCTCCAGGCTGCTGCTTAGGTAAGCGGGTGCTGGTAGGTCCCTGCGCCACGACGGGGGCGGCTTTAAGTGGTGGCTCCACGATAGGGGAGGCTTCAGGTTTCGGCGCCTCGATAGGGGCGGCTTCTTGTGCTGGCGCCACGATGGGGGCGGCTTCAGTTGTTGGCGTAGGTGTGCGAGGCGCCGCGATAGGGGCGCCTGCCGGTGATGCTGCTGGTATGGCCATCCTCTTCCTTGGTGTAGGTGCGGCTGCTTGTTGTTTTCCCATGATAGAAAAATCAATGATAGGCAATTGTGGTCTGTAGCGAAAGCTCGATCTCTGCAGAGTCTGGCAAGGCTCGTTGAGTGAACTGAAAAGTACACCGAGCGTGCTTTTCTCTGCAGTTCACGAGACAATCGTTTCACAAGTGGCTGGTGCGACTGGCTCTTCAACAAATGATGTGCTCCCGGGCCGCTAATGACCCAAACGCAGACGAAAACCGATAGCGTATTCGAGCCAAACTCAGCAGAATATCAAGCGAGTCTGACCAGTATCTAGCTATCGATAATCAGGCTACGAATGGGTAGTTAGCAAGCGAACGAGAGACACACGTGGCTGATCGGGCGGTTTTGAGCGAGCGAGCGAGAGCTGTGTGCGACTGGGCTGTCTGCGCTGGAATGCTAACCCCTGATCAACAAGGCTTACATTTTAAAATGAAAATGCGTACCTTAATCTGGTCAGACGAAGTCACAGTTTCTATAACAGTATCTAATGCATGTTTCTTAACTCTTAACTCTTTCGATCCGATAAAATGCAAAATGTGTTCATTGGCTAAACAGAAATGGCCTGGTGTCTTGACAAGAATCCTCCTCATTTGCATAAATCTCCTTATAGGTCAAAATCCAGAACTCCCTGGACACAGATGTCTTTTATAACTTTTTGGTAGTCCAACATTTGAGGTTATGTTTGTTAAATCATTCTGGTTTTTTTTTTTTTTTTTTGTGCATGTCATTATTTTAGTAAGCAGCAAAACTGAGATCTTCCAACTGTGTGTGCTCCACCCAGTCAATAATGGTGTTTCCAACACAAAATTGTTTTCATTACCCAGTCAATTGCTATGCAGATAACAGGGTAAAGTGAAAGAAAAGTATATCCTTTACTTCACCTGTCTCAGCTGCTTCCATATATGTAGCAGAAACTCCACAGAGGAGCTAGCACAACAGGAGCCTTCTGTACTGAAGGATATTACATGCAAATTGAATTCTCCTATCCTCTACTTCATCTTTGTCTCCACTGCTGCCGTATGTTTAGTCATTGCCTCAGTATCCCCAATGGAATGATAGCACACACAGTCAGAAACACTTGTTTAACCAATATGCTATGGCAGCTCCCACTTGTAATAATTAAATGTAATCACCCTGTTTTCTTGTTTTTTGTTGTTGTTGAATCATCCATTGCCAAAAATGCTAAGAACACTGGCCAATAAAATAGCATTAAAATGTATTATTCCCAGAAAAAAAGTAATGAAAGAATGTTTTAAATTATTTAAAGCAATTTGAACAAACTTCTTTTCTGCTTTACTGGACTTACTCTGATCTTGATCTGGGTATTCTTCATCTACTTCAGGTTGTTCTGTCTTAATTCCTGCTGGTAGTGGACTGTCCATCTTGTCAAGACCTTGGTTCTCAGTGGTCATCTCTTTAGCAGAACTGTCAACATGGTCCGTCAAAAAGAGACTGTAGTCTATCTACCTCAGTTATTTCAGTACAAACAAATGATAACAACAAGAATGCCAATATCTAATCTAAAAATTAAGTTTAGGAAGCCATGTTATATAATTTTAAATTTGAACCACTGAGGTTTGAAAGAACATCCTATTTTACAAATATATATAAAGTTATAAAAACATTAATTAGGGAAGAATTGGCTTTTTATTAATTAAGTAATGTTTATTTTCATGATGAAAGATAGGGGAAAATGAAAGTCCAAACATATGATATTGTGTCACATAATATATTTGATTTCTACCAATAAATTACTTTCTTTACTTTTAATTTTTCCCTTATTAAAAGACAATATTTGAGTTTTGCATGCATATTCATTTAACCGATCTAGCATATTTGTATGCGACTGTTGGTTCCTCACCTCTGAAACAGATGCAACAAAATTTGAAGAAAAATCCTTAAGTAATCACTTTTAATGACATGTTTGTTAGGAGGGAATGGGTCTATTCATCTGAGGGCTATTCTCCGAATAACGGTTGGAAAAAATGGCGGTCGCAAAATATCCTTTCGAGCCACAGTCACGTGACCTAATTTGCGGTTCTCCGGCGTTTACCGCCACGAGTCCCCCACGCCGGTCACGCGGCGTGGATTGGGGCTAAACCAGGGCTGCCAATGCAGGGTTTTTCCCCCAGATCTGGGTTTTTCTTAGAGGCCCCAGGGAAATCTGGGGTTTTTTTTAAAAAATATATCCTTATATAAAAGTGGTAAATATTTCGTTTCGTAACTATAAATTTTGTACATTTTAACAATCTGTTTTTTTTTTTCATTGTCTATGTATTGCTTGGGTTTTTGTTTAGTGAAGCTGGGTTTTTCAAAAAAAATCTCATTGGCAGTCCTGGGCTAAACTAGATGGCTATGACCCACGAGCAGCAGCTTCCGCATCTCCTGAAGCTTTGCTTGTGAGTCCTAGACATCTAGTTTAGCCCCAATCCACGCTGCGTGAGCGACGTGGGGGACTCGTGGGAGAACTGCAAATTAGGTCATGTGACTGTGGCTCAAAAGTATATTTTGTGGCCGCCATCTTTACCGACAGTTATTTGGAGGATAGCCCATCTGGGCACCTTCACTCCCCCAAATGGGGACCTGGAATCCACAAATATCCATTTTCAGACCAATGTCTACGACAATTATAGGTGTTATGTTTGCAATTCTCATTATCTCAAATATTCTCACATACATTTTATAGTTGTACTATTTATCACAACAAGAAAAACAGCAGTCTTAAATATTAAATATAAAAATTTGAAAGGAAAAAAAAAATGAAATAAAATTATTTTATGGCAAAGAGATATTGTATCACACTACAACTGGTGCTATAAGTATGGGAACCTTGTATTAGCTATAGAGGAAGATAGCTAGCCCAAGAAAAACAATATTATATTGAACATACAACTTGTCAACCAAGCCTGCCTGTCTTTTAGCACATTCTGTCACCACGCATTATAGTGGTTATGGTACTTCTGACATTAAAATAACACAGAAGGTGTATCATGAGGTACTTATGGGTTCGAACTGTCCAGATGCATATCATGCTGGGATGATGGTTCACAAGTAAAAATCCTTTACAGTAATTACTAAATTGGTTATATAGAAACTGACTCATGTTGATAAAATCTTGACTATGGGAAAGTTAGAGAGGATGAGGGAAAACATGAGAGAAGATGTTGGACAGTATTGCATTATTCATTCATTATCGTATTGTGCCATGATATGTCAAATAGGGCTCACAGTTCCTCCCTTCCGTTCTATCCTGTGTGATCAGTTCAATGTCATGGATAGCAAAATCATGATCCAGCAGCTATGGCCTTTCTCATCAAAGTTCTTTGATTTTCCTGTTTCTTTGTGTGTGTGGTTTTTTTTTTTTTTTTTTTTGGCTTCCTTACCTTCTTGACCCTTTTACTTCCAATTCTAAAATTGGTGATTCTCTGCTGCTTTCTCATCAGGATGTGTCTAATGTAGCATCCTCTTCTCTGTCTTAAAACTTATTTCTTCATTCGTTTTGAATTCATCCTACTTTACTTTTATCAATCTCCTCAGACATTTGTTTTTGAATGCACTTAACTTTTATTTCATGTGTTTAGCCGTTCTGCAATTTTCACCTGCATATGTTAAAAATGAAATAACATTAGAAGTGAAAATATATAACTTGGTTTTGAAAATGTGTAACTGAGTATCATAAATTATTGACAGTACATGAGACAGGAGGTTGTAGTCATTGTAATGGAGGGAGTTTCCACAGCGGTTTCCTGATGACGTTATAAAGCTAAAGAGAAGACAAGTGAGGAACACATGAGAAGGCAAGGACTTGTGAAAGCACAAGGTATTTGAACAGTGGTAGTTCGACAGCACGATGAACCCAGAACGAGGGTTTGAAGGATAAGACAAAGGTCTAGTCAGTTGATGTTTGCAGCCAGAGTGAATGATTGTGTTTTGAGAGGAGTGTTATTGTTATAATGTGTAATTGGAAGCTTGGAAGAAAGTTCTGAATCTACGAGATGACAGCCAAACTAGAATCCATTCAAACTGATGCCCAATCCGGTAAAGCTTAGCTGCCAATTGTCAGAGATGCCCGCTCAGCACCTCTGTGTGTGTGTGGCATGAATGATACATTAGTGCGGACGATTGTGAACATCTAACATGTACATTGTAATATTCATTATCTGAATCTCTGACTATGCTAGAGAGCAGCAGATGGTGACTGGACAAGGCTATCTTTAGGATTGTAATAAAATATATGAACTGTTTGCTTATTACCATCTGTGTGTACAGTCGTCGTCTACCTGAGAAATATCATCATACCCTGGTTGTCATTCAGCATACTGAGGAAGCAATACCGAAGGTATAAGGGCTTCAAAAACAGTGACTTGGGAAGAGAAAACCAAAGCGACAAATTGTTGATCCAAGAGACTAAACTGTAGGTAGAATTTTGAAAATTTGGATAGTCAGCTGCAAGATGGTGTCTAGTGATGATGGTAATGAGCAGGAGATAATTGGCATGTTATCACCACACATATAAGCATCATACATAATCAAAGACATAATTACCAACACCAAACGAACAATATATAAGAAGAAAACTAGTTAAAGTAATAATTTAATATATAGTATAGCGGATCAACAACCGCATGCAGAATGTCAATTGGATGGATCGTGCAGATATCCTAGCCTAGCTGCAAACCACATCCGTATCTTTCATAGAATCAATGTCGAAGGGTTGCGATATTCATAATACCGATTCAAAGGGTTTACAACTCATGGTTTCTGGATTTGAAAAAAAATAATTTACCATGAACAAACTGAGATTCTTCTTGTAAAAAAGAATAAAACAAGAATACACCGTCAGAAAATGCATCTCCCAAACAGTGTTGCCACTTTTCTTTGAAAAAAAATATCCAAAACAGTGTCACAAAATATCTAAAAAGATCTAAATCTCCGTGGAAAAGATCTATAAAAAACATCCAAATTGAAAAAGTCCAAAATTACATAGCTTTTGTTATGACTTACTCTACATAATCATGTCTTCACCTTCAGTGATGTCTGCCTCACAAGATCCACAGGATAAACTTAGCTTGGATAATGAAGTTGAAGCTTCAGATCCAAAATGACCCTGCTTTAGCTGTTCAAATGTCTTTATAAGTGGCTTATTTCTCTAGACTCATCAGGCCAAATTTTAATGGCACGATGGCATTTAAGAGGTCAAATTTCATCCTGTTTTTTAGGTTAGATTTGATATAATTCCTAGCACTGAAAACTCTATCTACGTCAGCATTTGAGTCGGGTAGTATCATGGCAGACATGGCACTTTAAAGAGCTTACTTACAGAATGGACTGTTTGATGAGGTATCTTTAAATTGTCTCACTTCACTTGAAAACGCTTTAGTTTCTGTTTTGTTTGTCCATTCAGCTAACTTTATTTTGGTTACCTGATATTCTGCTTCCGCGACACTATTATCAGTAGCCCCAAACAATTTCATAAATATTTAGGTGTGTCCTTTATTGGCAGAAGTATGTTGCTCACAGAAAAAAGTGAAATATTTTTCAAAACATTTAGATTTTCAGGAAGTCTCTGCTACAATTGCTTCAGTAATGAGATAAGGAAATCTTGACAGCATTTTCTGAAGTTGTTCTCTTCATTCTCTGTTAACAGTCCTTTTGTTTTTAAATCATCAATTTTTGATTCCATTTAATATCCAATGTGTGGCTTAGGAGCCAAATAGCTCTCTATAGTGCAAGTGAGCAAATCAGCTTTAGAAGTTGGCAACACCAGTCTTTTAGCGAGTGAAATAGCAAGGTGAGATCATCAAGTAATTTAACTTTATCAACAAGTTTAGATTCGTACAGTTTATTAACTTTTTGCACTTCCATTAGAATAGGTTATAAAAAGAGAATGAATGACACATTTTTTTCATCACTGTACATTCCATATAGTATTTCAGCTGTGTAGCACTTTTCACTTTGTCTTGTTATTTCAAAGTGTGTCTTCAACTTCAGCCATTGCTTCATAATTCTTTCAACAGCTGGTTAAATTGATAACCATCTAGTTTTGCAATCTGGCAGAATTTTCGGTGATGTGGAACCATCATTTAAGGCTGTATATAATGTATTGTATTGCTGTTGTCTGACAAATGATTTGGAAAACCTGTAAAGTGTTTCAGCAATAAGGTATTCCAAATTCCTTGGTAAATATTTAGATAAAGCATGTGATAATGCTAGCTGCAATGAATGACGCATACATTTTATAAGTATTAACGATGGGTTAGCTTCCTTCAACTTGGCATAAACGCCATTGTTTATACCAACCATCACTGAGGCATTATCAGTACCAATTACAGCCAAATTCTTCAAGCCTAACTGTTTGCTGATTAAAAGGTCCTTCAGTTCCTAAACTAAACTTTCTACATCACACTTTTCAAATTGAACTAGTCCAAGATTTTTTTTACAAATCGATCAAATGGTCACAGTTTGAAATTGCGCAGTGACAAATTAAAAACATTGCGACTGATACTTCAATTTTTGATGATTCATTTATCAGTATAGTTCTGAAAATAGATGTCAGCGGTGTAATATCTTTAAATGAAACTGCAGTTTTATGCTTTTTTAGTCTCTGCATGACTTTGAGTTTTGTATTTTCGCTTTAATTTCACACTTGCAGTACTTACAACAAGCTTTGGTCATATCCCCAATTTTTAATGTTGTCATCATGCAACCACTCTTTCCAAATTTTTTGCTCATACTTTACTTTTGGCATGTTGAAAGGTTTTTTTCAAAGTGAAAGCCACATAAGAAGGTGAGCAATTATTTTTTTTTAAATCACATGAAAAAGAAACGCAATGTCAGCACAGTGAGGATACGGTTGAAATAAAGTTAGTATGATTTACGATCGTTTTTATTAATCAGTACCGGGACTGCCAGATATTTGTGTGTTGACCCCAGTGAGAGTTCAAAGTTCAAGTAATGGCAGTTGTCACAATGTACGTGCCAGACCAAAACAAAAATATTGTAGTAAACAATTTACACAGTAATTTTTTAAATTGACAATGAAAGAAAAAAAATCTATAAAATATCTAACTCCATATGAAAAAGTTCTGGAAAAATATTTACGATCTAAACATCAAAAACAGTATCTAAATGCAATGAAAAAGATCTAAATTTGGATACAAAAGATCCAAAGTGGCAACACTGCTCTTAAAGTTCCAAACAAGTTTAAAGCGGAAGTTTGTATAAATTAGTTTGTGTTGCTAGAATTTAGCTACTTGACTCATCATCATCAAGAAGCAGGTCCTTTGCAGAAAGTCGCTCTCATCACGGTCTGCCTGAAAGAAACTCGGTCTCCCGCCAGTTCTCCCGCCTCATGTACTTTCATACTCAGGGGGTCACTTATATCCTGTGCCCATCTTCGTGTCGGTCGGCCCCAGCTCCTCCTTTCTGGTACAATGCCTTCTGCTATAATTTTTTTCAATCCGCTGCGGCGCTTGATATGACCAAAATATCTCAGCTTCCGAGGCAGGATGCTGTTTATCATCCCCTCTTCCTTGTTGTTCAGATCTTTCATGATGTCAGTATTTCACCTCTTCTTTGTCCAAGATATTCTGAAAATCTTTCTATAGCATTTCAGCTCAAAAGCCCCTATTCCCAAAGCCACTTGACTTGACCTGGTTATCACCATCATGTTGTATCGTGAAACATCCCGTAGTGCTCGTAGTCTATTCCTCCTTTCCAAGGAAGAATTTAAACTTGATAGGGGCGTAAGCTAATTTCGTATGTGTAGCACTGGTCAACACATTCTCAAAAGTTTTCATTTTGTAACATAATTTAAATACATAATTTCTGATTGATTTTTGACATGCTGATTTCAAATATTGGTGAAAATATGGGGGTGACTGCAGTCAAGCTAATTCGAACCGTAACGTTATTTCTGCTGTTTTGTGCACGTTTTCTGCTTTCCTTTTAAGTCAAATTTCCATTGATTTCAAATGTGACACCGACATTAGAAATGTAGGTCATCACTGATGGTAGCAGAAGTCACCAACAGATATGCAGTTGCCCACGCGATCAATTTTAATAACATACGGGCACCACCAACACTGTGACGACAGGCTTCACGCCATTTTATGAACCTACAATTCACACCAACATGTTGGTTGAAGTCGAAAAAACATTCCAAATGAAATCCGCAGCTCACAGTGTCACGCCATGCAATCAACTCAGAAGCTGGACGACGAAACTATATCCAGTCTACAAGTGGAGCAAAACTGCATCGGCTACCATCCGGCAGAAGCAAACAATTTGCTACGGCTCTAAACAGTTCACCCGCCTAGCGTCCATTTGGACCAGAAGTCAAAGTTTGATATCTTGATGTCCACCCTTATAGAGAAAGAGGACATGTCCTTGGCTAGTTAACTGGATGGCGCTGCCCTGTACATTCAATACATTGCCCTTTGTCTTGGTACACGGATCTGAGCGTTGTGCAATATCCACTTGCAGACACACTCAGTGCTGCAAGCCAGGTCATAACTTAGGGTAGCCGCTGACAAAAAACAATTTCTTCATGTAAGGCCTAGATTCAGCTGTCACAGGCTGATAGAAGGGAAGTCTTGGATGGCACAGGCAGAAGACACAATTAGAGATGTGTGTATCTTCAAAAAAGCAACCAAGAGAGGAGAGGAGTGAGCCAAAATTTTGTAGCAAAAAGCCTTCTGTAGTGTTCTAATCACACTTGGCCGGGAGTGCATAGATTGGTCAGGAGGCACTGCAGAATCAGACATTCAAGAAAAAATTTACGATAACTCCCGCCCAGGTGATGTGATTATCTATACAAATGGGTCCGTGTTGAAAGGCAGAAGAAGTGCGGTAGACGACGAAATTTAGTTCACCAAATCTTGTGTATAATACAACATTTAGTTTGAGAATTAAGGTGGAGGCAGCTACAGCAGCTTTCCAATGGCTTTAGAGTAAGCTGGAAACACATGTCGTGATTGAAACCAACTAACATAACATGTCAAGAAGGATGGAGGCATGCATGCTCCCTGCAAAGTGGTAAGCAGCGTCAGAGGTCCCGGATAGGACTATCCTCCGATTGCGATCTCAAACTATCGAGGCCGGAATTATACCGTAACAGGGCCTCAGTCATATGTAAATTTCTTTCCGGCAACTACCCCGGCATACCGCGGAAAAGCTTCCGCCGAGTTGAATCTCCGACGAGGGGGGGGGGGGGGGGGTTGCTAAACTAAAAGGCTGGACTCACAAGCAGCAGCTACCGCATCTCCTGCAGCGTCCTCCATTTTATTTGCTCGTGAGTCCCAGCCATCTAGTTTAGCCCCTTTCGCGGTGACTCGATAATTTGGGACCAATTTTCGAAGGATAGCCCCGGGTAGATCGCTTTTCTTGGAGGATAGCCCAGGGTAGATCGCCTTTCTTGGATATTATTTCCAGGTATGTATGAATAACATGTTGTCAATATGTTAACAAATCACATCCTTTTTGTATATTTCTTTTCGTGGCTCTCCTATTGTCAGATTGTGAACAAAATGCAGGACATTGGATCTGTAATTTCTCTTTCCTATGTGTGACCTTTATGTTAACTGAAAAAGGCTCTTTAACAAAAACAGTTTCTATGTAATAGAGATGACTTTGTTCACAAGTATCATATGAAAGCTAATATACTAACCTGCTAGGGGCCCGGCTCGCTAGCTCAGTTGGTTAAACCACGGCCAGCTCCAGATTTATACGCCGAGGGTAGGCAGAAAAGCCACATTTCTATGGCATCTATCATGGAATCAAGGCCGAAGAGTTGCGATGTCTGTAGTACCGAGCCTAAGGGTTTACAACTCATGGTTTCTGGATATTACAAAAAAAAAACATAACCTGCCACGACAACACTCCAGGTTAATCGACAAGCAGTAACAGGATTAATTTTTCTGACACGTCCTGCTCTGGGGTCATGTCGAGAAAATTTGATACCAGACAACTTAGAGAAGACAAGGTAGCAGGAAAGAGAACTGACTGTCCGAATACTGTCCGAATTACGACTTCTTCTTCAATATCTGCCTTATACCGCTAGGCGTCGCATTTCATCAGATGATCGACAGCAGGGCATGCTCAGTCGCTTGATATGCCGTGATGTTATGTGGTCTTAATGACTCCTTCAATCCATACTCTTCTCGGTCTTCCCCTGCCACTTGGTGTTTCGATTTTCAGGCTGTACGCCCTTGCTGCTGGCACCGTTGGTTTCATTCTCATTAGATGGCCAAATCATTTAATTCTTTGTTTCCCAAAAAATGTGATGGGTGTTGTTCCAGCAGGGTGCTAAAATGTTACATAGAACTAGTTCTACTGTATGGCAGCGAATCTTGGAATGTCAGTGAACAAATTAGGAAGAATTTGGAAGCAACAGAGATGTGGTTTCTTAGACGAATGTTACGAATACCTTGGACGGCCAGAGAAAATAACAATGATTGCTTGAAAGAAGCTAATGAAAGTAGATCTCTATATACAACAATAATAAAGAAAAAAAACAAAGTTCTTTGTCTGAAAAGAGAGACATTGGAGAACATCCTGACAACTGGAAAGATCAATGGGAAAAGGGGTAGAGGTAGACCAAGAGAGATGATGCTGGATGGGCCGAAATGATGGCATGGAGAGATTTCACCAAGAGAGCTGTCCCATGCAACCAGGGATCGTGATCTGTGGAGATGCATGAGTGCCTACGCCAGTTGACAGTTCACATGATGATGATGTTCCAGCAGTTCTTGTGATTACGATGTTTCTCACTCGATCTCTTCTGGTTTTATTCCCAGCCATTCTCAAACATCTCATCTCACACGTTTAGTTTTCTCTCGTGTTCTTTTGTCAATGTCCAAGTCTGACATTGGTAATCGTAAGTCTGTATAAATATTGTATTTATAATTTGTCTCTCTGTGGATAGCAGGGTGTTTTTAAGTTGAAGCAAGTTGGTGCGTGACATTGTTGACTTCTTGTTTTGATTTCTCTGCTATTTTAGCATTGTATGTTTGTTTGTTTGAATATCCAGAAGCCATGATTTTTTAACCCTTAGGCTCGGTATTATGGATATCGCAACCTTTCGGCCTTGATTCCATTATAAATGCCGTAAATCTGGGAGAAATGTGGCTTTTCTGCCTACCCTAGGGAGTGAACTTGGACCACAAGGAGTTCGTCAATAGCTCACCGCGCAATCCGGTTTAGCCAACTACGCTAGAGAGCTGGGCACCATTGTATATAAAAATGCTTCCCAAGTATTTCAATTATTTACATTCTTGCACTTGTTACAGACTTTGATCTTTTACCTTTCTGTCGATGGTTTGTTGCTCTCTGCTTATTCTCATGACTTCTGTTTTTTTTTTAGTATTGATCTGCATGTGATGTTTAAGGCAGTTATCATATAGTTGGTTTGTGTGGTCCGGCAGCTGTTTACTTTCACAGTGGAATATGCATGGATCGTCGGGAAAAAAACAGATCATTGAAGTCCTCATGTTAATCGACACTACCAGATGTCCTCGTGGTGTTATCTATATTTTATTAATATTGTCTATGTATTCTATAAAAGCAATGGCACCATTGGATGTAAACGTGCCTAGAAAAACCACAACAGCCAAAAAATGCTGGGATTGGTTCTGCAATGTCCTGTAAAGGATACGCAGCTAACTATTTTATAAAATGTAAAGATGAAACAACACACCATTGCCTTACTCTTGATGTTACTGGGAACCAGAGTAAAGATGAAAGAACGCACCATTGCCTTACTCTTGATGTTACTGGGAACCAGAGTAAAGATGAAAGAACGCACCATTGCCTTACTCTTTATGTTACTGGGAACCAGAGTAAAGATGAAACAACACACCATTGCCTTACTCTTTATGTTACTGGGAACCAGAGTAAAGATGAAACAACACACCATTGCCTTACTCTTGATGTTACTGGGAACCAGAGTAAAGATGAAACAACACACCATTGCCTTACTCTTGATGTTACTGGGAACCAGAGTAAAGATGAAAGAAGGCACCATTGCCTTACTCTTTATGTTACTGGGAACCAGAGTAAAGATGAAACAACACACCATTGCCTTACTCTTGATGTTGCTGGAAACCAGAGTAAAGATGAAACAACACACCATTGCCTTACTCTTGATGTTACTGGGAACCAGAGTAAAGATGAAACAACACACCATTGCCTTACTCTTGATGTTACTGGGAACCAGAGTAAAGATGAAACAACACACCATTGCCTTACTCTTGATGTTACTGGGAACCAGAGTAAAGATGAAACAACACACCATTGCCTTACTCTTGATGTTACTGGGAATCAGAGTAAAGATGAAACAACACACCATTGCCTTACTCTTGATGTTACTGGGAACCAGAGTAAAGATGAAAGAACGCACCATTGCCTTACTCTTTATGTTACTGGGAACCAGAGTAAAGATGAAAGAACGCACCATTGCCTTACTCTTGATGTTACTGGGAACCAGAGTAAAGATGAAAGAACGCACCATTGCCTTACTCTTGATGTTACTGGGAACCAGAGTAAAGATGAAAGAACGCACCATTGCCTTACTCTTGATGTTACTGGGAACCAGAGTAAAGATGAAACAACACACCATTGCCTTACTCTTTATGTTACTGGGAACCAGAGTAAAGATGAAACAACACACCATTGCCTTACTCTTGATGTTACTGGGAACCAGAGTAAAGATGAAAGAACGCACCATTGCCTTACTCTTGATGTTACTGGGAACCAGAGTAAAGATGAAAGAACGCACCATTGCCTTACTCTTGATGTTGTTGGGAACCAGAGTAAAGATGAAACAACACACCATTGCCTTACTCTTGATGTTACTGGGAACCAGAGTAAAGATGAAAGAAGGCACCATTGCCTTACTCTTGATGTTGCTGGAAACCAGAGTAAAGATGAAAGAAGGCACCATTGCCTTACTCTTGATGTACTGGGAACAAGAGTAAAGATGAAAGAACACACCATTGCCTTACTCTTGGTGTTACTGGGAACCAGAGTAAAGATGAAAGAACACACCATTGCCTTACTCTTGATGTTACTGGGAACCAGAGTAAAGATGAAAGAAGGCACCATTGCCTTACTCTTGATGTTGCTGGAAACCAGAGTAAAGATGAAAGAACACACCATTGCCTTACTCTTGATGTTACTGGGAACCAGAGTAAAGATGAAAGAACGCACCATTGCCTTACTCTTGATGTTACTGGGAACCAGAGTAAAGATGAAAGAACGCACCATTGCCTTACTCCTTATGTTACTGGGAACCAGTCTATGAGGCCATCTCTTGTTCTGATGGCGCTATCACTTTCTGTATAAATAGCTCTTTGACAGTCTTGCACTTTTTCATTTATACTGAAGTTTTCAAGGACATCCCATAATAAATCTATGCTCACTCTGTCAAAAGCCTTTTCTTGATATATAAAAGCTATGTTTATTTGGTGTTTACATTTCATCATCATACATGACAAAAAGGCTGAATATGCACTGATAATTAAAATTTACAAAATTTCACTTTAAAAAAAACACACAGCTTATATTGGATCAAAGTGATGAAAATATAAAATGCAGCCATCTTAGAATAAAAATATCCTGTTGAAGCCTGATTTAGAAACTAATGATAAAGAATGTCTGTCTGTAAGCTACATCCACACGAATTTGACAATCGTCAAATTTGGTCACAAAGCAATTAATAATATGGCCAGTATGAATTAAAAAATTCACCACACTTATTAAACTTATAGTTTAACTCTTGTATATGTTCTTATATATTTCTCCTTACTGCCAGTCTGAGTAAATAAATTACCATATTAATAACACTTGTAAAGCATTTATCATATATCTGTTGTTTTATGTGACTTCAGCGCAAGCCCCTCACCCACACAAAAGTTGCCCTTTATAATCTAACTTTGTAAAGTTTCTCACTTTCACATGATATTTTGTGTACTTTCAGATGAACAGCCTGAGGAAAAAAACACAATTGCACTGCAGTTATCATACTTGTAAGATTCCTCTTCTCTATTTACTGTCTTGTGTTTTCTTTTTATGACTTACTTTCTACCCCACTAGGACATCACACAAGCGATAAACACCTGATGACACAAAGTGCCACCATGAGGATGCGGATCGCTGTGGAGAGGTCCCAGAAACCGCGTTCAGACAATTGGCCATATTTATGGCCTGCCTATATTGGGGCCCCTGGCAAAAGCCAGGATGGGGCTTCAAATTACATAAAATGTCGTCCTAAAAAGGACGAAACTGGATGAATGTTGTGTTTTCTTTATATTTCTAGGTTAGTGAAATGTAAACCAAAATCAGACTAAGATTCCGTCTTGTATGTAATCTTTAGAGACAATACAGACTGCCAGCTTCAGCATAAACTGCATCACTGTTATATCATTTGTAAATCTTCTGTCCTGTGTCCGTTTTGTTGCAATGCTTCAATTAGTCAGATTCAGTAAAAGATTCACCACAGTAATCACATTTGGGTTCTTTTCCCAATAGTGTCCTCATGGAGAGTTACTTCCCATCCCATTCATGCCACGGCCAGTCATAGGCCTTGTCCTATGTTGTGGGGGTGGGGTGTCATATAATTCTTATTTTCAATGATTCAATTGTTATCTTTTCTCATGTTGTCCCCACCCACTTGTATGATTACTGGCATGTTGTGCTACTTGTGTGATGGTTCACAAGCAGCAAATCTGTGATATTTTTGTATTTCTACTTTCCTTGGCGGTTACTTCTTTTTCGGGGAAAAAAGCCACCACCAAGAAATGCATAAATACAAAAACATACCAGTTTTGATACTCACAATCCATCATGCCTATGGCAATCCCCCCTGAAGAACTTCTTTCTTGTACACAGGTGCCTGCGGTGCCTCAACGAGACTTATGACCACACAACTTCATACAAATATTTTATATGGCGAGTGAACGCTGAACAAAGTACAACACTATTGTAACTGGAACTCACATTTTTAAGGATTCTCTCTAGTGAATGTCCACATGAGTGACTTCAGAAGTGAAGATTGAGAAAATGATGCACAACAACCATGACACTTGTAAGTTTCCCCCCCTGTGTATTTTCTCTGGTGGTTTTTTTGTTCTTTTTTTTTAGACTGCCAGCTTCAGTAAAATATGTTCTGCAATCATTACATTTGTAAGGTTTCTCTCCTGCATGTGTTCTCTTGTCTTTATTTAGACTGTCAGAATGAGGAACTGATGCACCACAAGTATCACAATTGAAAGGTTTCTATCAAGTGTGTGTTCGTTTGTGTAACTCAATTGTCAGATTGAGAAAATTATGCACCACATAAATCACACTTGCAAAGCTTTTCTGATTATGTCTTTTCCTGTCTTTTCTTTCTTTAGATGCCAGATTCAGTAAAATGTGTACCATAACCACAAGACTTGTAAGGTCTCTCCCTTGTATGTGTTCTCTTGTGTTTCTTTAGAATGCCAGACTGACAAAATGATGCATCACAATGACCACACTTGAAAGGTTTCTCTCCTGTATGTGTTCTGTTGCCCGACATCAGATTGGTAGCCTGAGAAAATGATGCACAACAATTATCACAATTGTAAGTAAGGTTTTTCTCCTGTGTGAGTTCTTTTGTGTGACTTCATCTGGCCAGATTGAGAAAATGATGCACCACAAACGTCACACTTGAACGGTTTCTCTCCTGTATGAGTTCTTTTGTGTGAATTCATATTGCCAGCTTGAGAAAACAATGCACCACAGTCATCACATCTGTAAGGTTTCTCTCCTGTATGTGTTCTCTTGTGTGAATTCAGGATGTCAGATCGAGAAAATGATGCATCACAATCATCACACTTGTACGATTTCTCACCTGTATGTGTCCACATGTGTGACTTCAGACCTTTAGATTGAGAAAATGATGCTTCACATAGGTCACACTTGTAAGGTTTCTCTCCTGTATGTGTTCTCTTGTGTAACTTCAGACTAGCAGCTAAAGAAAATGATGCTTCACATACGTCACACTTGTAAGGTTTCTCTCCGGTATGTGTTCTCTTGTGTTTCGTTAGATTGCCATATTGAGAAAATGATGCACCACAGTTATCACATTTGAAAGGTTTCTCTCCTGTGTGTATTCTCTTGTGTGACCTCAGACTAGCAGCAAAAGAAAAGGATGCTTCACATACGCCACACTTGAAAGGTTTCTCTCCTGTATGTTTTCTCCTGTGTTTCTTTAGATTGCCAGATTGAGAAAATGATGCACCACAATCATCACAATTGTAAGGTTTCTCTCCTGTATGTGTTCTCTTGTGTGACCTCAGACTTTTAGATTGAGAAAATGATGCTTCACATACATCACACTTGTACGGTTTCTCTCCTGTATGAGTTCTTTTGTGTGACTTCAAACTGCCGGCATGAGAAAACGATGCACCACAATCATCACATTTATAAGATTTTTTATCTGTATGTGTCCCCATGTGTGACTTTAGATGGGAAGTCTGAGAAAATATTGCACCACAATCATCATATTTGTAAGCTTTCTCTCCTGTGTGTGTTTTATTGTGTTTCATTAGACTGCTAGCATCAGTAAAATATCCACTATAATCATCACGTTTGTAATGTTTCTCTTCTGTTTGGGTACTATTTTGCCCATTTAAAAAGCTGTCTTCATTGACAGAAGGATCATAAACATCAGTCATGTCTGCTTTGTTTTCTGTTTTTACTTCTATGCCGTTTTTTAAGTGACAATTCTCATTTGTCATAGATAATTCTGTGTTAAATCTGGTTAAAGAAGATTCATTCTGTGGAGTTTGACTCCATTTTGTGTGCTCTAATAATGCTGTATCACTATTCTCAGTCATTCTTGATAATGTGTTGTTTTCTTCTGTCATTTTGCCATCACTGCTACAGCTTGTATCATCTGCCATTGTGCCCAACAACTGGTTCTTGTCTTCACACACTACATCTAAATGTTCTTGTTTCACAAACTTGAATTCTGTGTTATCATACATCATCCTCTCCATTTGTGAATGTTCTTGTATGAGGTGGGAAGAAAGATTCTGGGAGCAGGTAAATGTTTCTGAAATACAAACACAGTAAATATGGATTAACCACTTTATTTAAAACTAGGTAACATTTTACTAACATTTGTTACATTACACATACAGCAGCTTCACAGAAAAAAATTAGGTAACAATTAACATTTGTTACATCACACTTATACAGCATCTGTTTGTTAGGTAAACCTCGCACTTTCTCTCTCTCTCTCTCAATGTACACATACACACATACATAAAGAGAGAAGGGACACAAATTTAATGTTAAGGCTTATATTTTGTTAAGGTTTTTAAAATCTGCTGATGTCTTTCCAATGCGTATCATAATTCCTTTCTTTGTATTTCCTTCACTATCAAAGCTGCTACCTGAATAAGCAAACTGATCTGTTACTTTAATTCCATTTGTCTCTAGTGTTACATCAGCTGGATCTGTTATTGGTGTCTTCAACAAAAGTATCTTTTCTAAATTATTGGTAGTCCAACCTTTGATGTTATATTTGTTAAATCATCTGTTTTTCTTTGCATGTTATTTTTTTACTTAGCAGAAGAATATCATCAGCAAAACTTAGATCTTCCAACTGTGTGTTCTCCCCCCAGTCAATAATGGTGTTTCCAACACAACAGTTTTTTCATCACACAGTTAACTGTTATGCAGATAACAGAGGACAGTGACAGAAAAGTATATTCTTTACTTTATCTGTGTCCACCAATTCTGTATATGCAGCAGAAACTCCACAGAGGAGCTAGCACAACAGGAGCCTTCTGATTACCTTCTGTACTGAAGGATATTACATGCAAACTGAATTCTCCTATCCTCTACTTCATCTCTGTCTCCACTGCTGCCGTATGTTTAGTCATTGCCTCAGTATCTCCAGTGGGATGATAGCGCCCACAGTCAGAAACACTCATCTAACCAATATGCTATGGCAGCTCCCAATTGGACTCTCCTTTAAATAACGGTCGCTAGCTGGAAAGCCGACGGTCGCTTAGTCGGAGTTCACTCCCTTGGCTGCAGTGCAAATACGGAGCGGACAAGTCATGAATCAAAAAAGAAAGTGAGGTCGACATCAGGGCTGCCAATGCTTGGGTTTGTCCCCCAGATCTGGGTTTTTATTTGACGCCTCGGGGAAATCTGGGTTTCTTTTTTAAATATATCCTTACATAAAAGTGGTAAATGTTTCGTGTCGTTACTATAAATTGTGTACTCGACATGCCTGCTAGAGCTAGACCACGCGCTGTGACTGACAGTAGCGACCGCGGTCTTGCGACGCAAGACTCTCGTAGACCACGCGCTGCGACTCACAGTAGCGACCGCGTTCTTCCGACGCACGACTTAGTGACTGTAGATGTGAGACCCGAGGATCTGTATGTCGTAATGAGCAATAAGCTTCCGTCGTGTCCGTCATGTGTCATCCTAACCCTAACCCGACCCCAAACCCTACCACTAACCCTAACCTAAACGCTACCCCAAACCCTACACCTAACCCTAACCCAAACCCTACACCTAACCCAAACCCTACACCTAACCCAAACCCAAACCCTACACCTAACCCTAACCCAAGCCCTAAGCCTAACCCTAGGATGACAGGTAACTATATCACTTGTTTCATGATATACCGCTCTTTACCACTCCGTATTTGCACTGCAGCCAAGGGAGTGAACTCCGACTAAGCGACCATCAGCTTTCCAGCTAGCAACCGTTATTTAAAGGAGAGCCCCCAATTGTAATAATTCAATGTAATCATCCTATAATTTTATTTAGTTTTGTTGTTGTTGTTGAATCATCCATTGCCAAAATGCTATGAAAACTTGTCGATTAAATGGCATAAAAATGTATTATTGCCAGAAAAAAAGTAATGAAAGAATGTTTTAAATTCTTTCAAGCAATTTGAACAAACTTTTTTTGGGTGTGCTTTACTGAACTTACTCTGATCTTGATCTGTGTATTCTTCATCTACTTCAGGTTGTTCTATCTTGATTCCTGCTGGTAGTGGACTGTCCATCTTGTCAAGTACTTGGTTCTCAGTGGTCATCTCTTTAGCAGAACTGTAAACATGGTCAGTCAACAAAAAAGAATGTAGTCTATCTACCTCAGTACAAACAAATTATAACAACAAAAATGCCAATATCTAATCTATATACATTAAGTTTAGGTAGCCACATTATAAAATTTTGAATTTAAACCACTGCGGTTTAAAAGAATATAATTATGGAAGGATTGGCTTTTTATTAAGTAATGTTTATATATTTTCATGATAAAAGATAGGGGGAAATGAAAGTCCTAGCAAATGATATTGTGTGACAGGATTTATTCTTTTTATTTGAGCTCCAAATGTAAAACAGAATATATTGAACTTTACATGTGCTTTTTCATAACTTATTTGTAGTCCAACCTGTGATGTTATTTTTTAAATAATTGCTCAACCATCTGTTTTCCTTTTCAGATGATTGCTGTCATGGCAGGGGGTTGGGGGGTGGGGGCATGTGTATCTGAGTATCATAATTTACTGACAGCACATGAGACAAAGGGGGTGGCCGTGGCCGAGCGGCTAGACACTCGCCGCGGACTGGAAGGTCGTGGGTTTGCTCCCTGGCGGAGCCGGACTATTTTCAAAAATGACCTTGGCTCCAAGGTCGACCCAGCCTTGAGTGGGTACCAAGTGCAGTCCTGGGAAGTAAAGGCGGCCGGCGTGATGCTGACCACATCACCCATCTTGTGCCGATTGGTCTATAAAAATATAGGTCTAGCCCTATATGCCTAAAGGCGTGGAAAAGGGTCTTTTAGTTTTTTTTTTTTTACATGAGACAAAAGGCTGTGGTCATAAATAATTCACAAACATGATTACCAACACCAACTGACTAGTGAAGGTCCCTTTTCCATGCCTTTAGGCATATAGGGCTAGACCTATAGTTTTATAGACCAATAGGCACAAGATGGTTGATGTGGTCTGCATCATGCTGGTCGCCTTCACTTCCTTGGACTGCACCCGGTACCCATTCAAAGCTGGGTCAACCTGGGAGTCAAGGTCATTTGGGAAAAAAAAAAGTCCGGCTCCGTCAGAAAGCTAACCCACGACCTTCTTATCCGCACGTCAGCGTCTGCCGCTAAGTACTTTAAAGTTTAAGTACAGACTAATATAGGAAGATCAGTTAAAGTAATAATTGCAGATATGCCAGCTTAGCTGCAAACCACATCACAACGTATCAACAGTTCTTTTTAAGTCGAACGCGGATAAAAAAGAAGAATTTACTTGTTTAAGATTGTTTTTATCAATTAAAAAAAAAAAACATGAATAACCGTCAGAAATTTGACAAGCACTCCAAAAAAACAATTTCTAAGCGGAAGTTCGTATAATTTAGCTTTTGTTGCTAGAATTTAGCCACTTAAGGCTCATGACATCCTGTCTACGCCGACCTAAAAATGTAGTTAAACATGCAGTAGTAAGAGTATTTTAGTTATAGCGGTGGTGGTAATAGTAGTACTGGTACTTGATGGGTGATGTAGTACATATTACACTGGCCGCATTTACCTCTCATTAAAATTCCTGCTACCAGTTTTAGTCTGGATGGACAGGGATGGCAAGGTGAATTTCAACAAAAAAGTGTGATGAATTTAAAATCCTTCGGTGAGGGCGAGAGGAGTAGTCGGTGGATTGGAGGGGGGGGGGGGTTGATAACAGAAACTGCTAACTGAAAGAGCTTAAAATGTCACAGTAACCGCCTTGTCGACACGATTAATCTGTTCACAGAATACAGCCGTGGGACCTAGGCTGCATACAGTCATAGGACTTAGGCTACATACAGTCATGTGACCTAGGCTACATACAGTCATGGGACCTAGGCTACATGGGACCTAGGCTACATACAGTCATGGGACCTAGGCTGCATGTAGTAGTGAGACCATAACTTTTTAATATGTAGGTATGTCCTTTACTGGCAGAAGTATGTTGCTAACAGAAGAGAGTGAAATGTTTTTCAATACATCTAGATTTTCACGAAGTCTCTATTTCAGTTGCTTGAATAATGAGTATCTGCATGGCTCTTTAAGTCGTATTTTCGCGTTAATTTCACGCTTGTAGTACTCACAACCAGCCCTGGTCATATCCCCCAGGAATTGCCACCACCCAGTCTTTAATTATGTCATCATGCAGCCACTCTTTCCGAAATTTTTGCTCATTCTGCATTACTTTTGGCATGTTGAATGGTTTTTCTTTAACGTAGAAGACATATATAAGGGTGAGCAATTATTTTTTTTTTTAAAAATGACTTAAAAAAAAAACACAACCGAGTCATGCATGCCGATAGATAAAAACATCTAGATCTGGATGTAAAACATTCAAAGTGGCAACACCAGTGTTGCGACTTTGGATCTTTTATATCCAAATTTAGATCTTTTTCATTGCATTTAGGTACTGTTTTTGACGTTTAGATCGTAAATATTTTTCTAGATTCTTTCATATGGAGTTAGATATTTTATAGATTTTTTTTTTCTTTTATTGTCAATTTAATAATTACTGGGTAAAAAATTTACTACAATATTTTTGTTTTGGTCTGGCACGTACATTGTGACAACTGCCATTACTTGAACTTTGAAGTCTCACTGGGGTCAACGCACAAATATCTGGCAGCCCCGGTACTGATTAATAAAAACGTGTGTAAATCATACTGACTTTGTTTCAACCTTATCCTCACTGTGCTGACTTTGCGTTTCTTTTTCATGTGATTTAAAAAAAAATAATTGCTCACCTTCTTATGTGGCTTTCACTTTGAAAAAACCTTTCAACCTGCCAAAAGTAAAGTATGAGCAAAAAATTTGGAAAGAGTGGTTGCATGATGACAAAATTAAAAACTGGGGATATGACCAAAGCTTGTTGTAAGTACTGCAAGTGTGAAATTAAAGCGAAAATACAAAACTCAAAGAGTCATGCAGAGACTATAAAAGCAAAAAACTGCAGTTTCATTTAAGGAAATTACACCGCTGACATCTGTTTTCATAACTATACTGATAAATGAATCATCAAAAGTTGAAGTATCAGTCGCAATGTTTTTAATTTGTCACTGCGCAATTTCAAACTGTGACCATTTGATCGATTTGTAAAAAATCTTGGACTAGTTCAATTTGAGAAGTGTGATGTAGAAAGTATAGTTTAGGAACTGAAGGACCTTTTAATCAGCAAACAGTTGGGCTTAAAGAATTTGGCTGTAATCGGTGCTGATAATGCCTCAGTGATGGTTGGTATAAACAATGGCGTTTATGCCAAGTTGAAGGAAGCTAACCCATTGTTAATACTTATAAAATGTATGCGTCATTAATTGCAGCTAGCATTATCACATGCTTCATCTAAATATTTACCAAGTGATTTGGAATACCTTATTGCTGAAAAACTTTACTGGTTTTCTAAATCATTTGTCAGACAACAGCAATACAATACATTATATACAGCCTTGAATGATGTTTCCACACCACCGAAAATTCTGTCAGATTGCAAAACTAGATGGTTATCAATTTAACCAGCTGTTGAAAGAATTATGAAGCAATGGCTGAAGTTGAAGACACACTTTGAAATAACAAGACAAAGTGAAAAGTGCTACACAGCTGAAATACTATATGGAATGTACAGTGATGAAAATAATTTGTCATTCATTCTCTTTTTATAACCTATTCTAATGGAAGTGCAAAAAGTTAATAAACTGGTCGAATCTAAACTTGTTGATAAAGTTAAATTACTTGATGATCTCACCTTGCTATTTCACTCGCTAAAAGACTGGTGTTGCCAACTTCTAAAGCTGATTTGCTCACTTGCACTATAGAGAGCTATTTGGCTCCTAAGCCACACCTTGGATATTAAATCGAATCAAAAATTTATGATTAAAAAAAACAAAAGGACTGTTAACAGAGAATGAAGAGAACAACTTAAGAAAAACGCTGTCAAGATTTCCTTATCTCAGTACTGAAGCAATTGAAGCAGAGACTTCCTGAAAATCTAGATGTTTTGAAAAATATTTCACTTTTTTTCTGTGAGCAACATACTTTAGCCAATAAAGGACATACCTAAATATTGTAAAGTTAGGAAATTTTTAGAGGCTACTGATAATAGTGTCGCGGAAGCAGAATATCAGTTAACGAAAATTACGTTAGCTGAATGAACAAACAAAACAGAAACTAAAGCGTTTTGGAGTGAAGTGAGACAATTTAAAGATGCCTCATCAAACAGTCCATTCTGTAAGCTCTTTAAAGTGCCATGTCTGCCAAGATACTACCCCACTCAAATGCTGACGTAGAAAGAGTTTTCAGTGCTAGGAATTATATTAAATCTAACCTAAAAAAACAGGATGAAATTTGACCTCTTAAATGCTGTCGTGCCATTAAAATTCGGCCTGATGAGACTAGAGAAAAAAGCCTACTGTTCCACTTATATAGAAAATTGAACAGCTAAAGCATACCAGGGTCATTTTGGATCTGAAGCTTTAACTTTATTATCCAAACGAAGTTTATCCTGTGGATCTTGTAAGGCAGACATCAGTGAAGGTGAGGACATGATTATGTAGGGTAAGTTATAACAAAAGCTATGTAATTTTTGACTTTTTAAATTTGGATATTTTTTCTAGATCTTTTCCACGCAGATTTAGATATTTTTAGATATTTTATGACATCGTTTTGGATATTTTTTGTCAAAGAAAAGTGGCAACACTGGGCAACACCGTTTGTGACTTTTCCCATTTGGATGTTTCTATTGATATTTCTAGATATCTTTTGACCCTGTAGATGTTTATTGTCAACGAAAAGTGGCCCCTGCTTTGAACTTGTTTGAAGCTTTGGTCTGAACGTTGAACCATTTTCATGTTTTCATATTCACGTTTTGACTTTGACAAGAACAATCTCACACGTTTGTTCACGGTAAATTCTTATTAATCTGCGATGGACATTAAAAGTGCGGTTGAAACGTTAGGATGTGGTCTGCAGCTAGGCTGGAATATCCTCCCCTTTCGGCAGGCCGCTAGATTAGAGCTATTTATTTTGCCCTGTGACCGGCTTCCCACCTGCAAGAATATGTATTGTTTTTCTTGGGCTATCCCTCTTCTTCTGCAGTCAGTGAGGGGCTCGGCTCTCCTGTCAAATCCGGACGAAGAATAAAAAGCCTTGGACGACTTAGTCAGAGTTCTCTCCCTTGGCCGCACTGCGAACAGTGATCGGAAAAGCCATCGAAACAAACGACACACTTACCTATCATCATACGGTTGCGTGTAGGGCTGCGTACGGTTGCGTAAGGCATCGTGAAGGGATGCGTGGTCATCATATGGTTGCATGCATGGTTGTGTACGGTTGCGTGAGGCATCGTGAATGGTTGTGTAGTCATCATGCGGTTGTTGGGTTAGAGTTATGGGGTAGGGTTAGGGGTAGGGTTAGGGTTAGATGTGAAAATTTTGACGTAGGGTTTCGAAATACTGGCCGACAATCTGATGTTTGTGGGCGTGGCGCCACTGAAATTCTGCTAAATATGACGCCAATAGTCTGCGGCTGGTGCCCAATCATTGGCCAATTGTGCGTTTGACCAGCATCCAGAGGCCCTCAATTGTTTGTGTGTGTATGTGACTGTGTACGGCGTCGACGAAGTTGGTCTGGTGGACTACTACCTCGTGCAGATAGATGCCATGGCGTAAGTTTGCCACGTTGCTGTAGCCTCGCCAAGCGTCAGTCACGATAGTCGTTCCCGGCAACTAAGTCGTGCGTCGGAAGAACGATGTTAGTTATGTGAGAGCGTCTAACTGCCATGTTGCTTGTGTCGTTTGTTTCGTTGGCTTTTCTGATCACTGTTTGGAGTGCGGCCAAGGGAGAGAACTCTGACTAAGTCGTCCAAGGCTTTTTATTCTTCGTCCGGATTTGACAGGAGTACCGATATACTATTAGCCAGGATCATTTTATTTCACCCCCCCCCTCACCCCCCTCCCCCGCTTTAAAATATTAAAGCGGCTGTTTCCCATGCCAGGATAAATAGTAAAATTGTAAATACAAAATGTTTGTGAGAATTGTTAGAATAAAGAATGATCAATGCAAACATAACCTCTATAATTCTTGTGTGTTGTAGATTTGAAAATCAGTTTGTACACAATTTTAGCTTAAATTAAAATTAAAAATTAAATTGTTGTATTTGAATTTGTGGCTCTACTTTAAACGGCGCCTTAAAATGGCGGCCGTAATATGATGCTGTTCGAAAGAGAGCTAAATTGGCCACATTCTGGCCATAAAATATCCAAAAATATCCAAATAGGGCTCAGTTCTATTAAAAATATATGTGCGGGCTCCGTATAACGAAACAAATGCTCTAACTGGGTCTCGGCGATATGTAACTTGCTTACCTGCTTCTGCGAGTGTGCCTCACCGCCGACCGTATCCCCCGTGCGGTTACTCGCGGCACGGATGGGGACTAAACTAGATGGCTGGGACTCACGAGCAGCAGCTACCGCATCTCCTGCAACTTCCTCCAGTTACTTTACTCGTGAGTCCCAGGCACCTAGTTTACCCCCATCTGCGGCGCGGGGGATATGCTCAGCAATGAGTTTAATCGCGTTTGGCGCATGCCGACAAGTCTGACATCTACCGCTGCTAAATCCTCCTATAGGAAGAACACAGTATTGCTAATCGGCTTTCATCGTCTGTAATGTCTCAAAATTGTCAACGGTCGCTAATATCGTCTGCTAGTATCATCTGCATAAACGCTCGAAATTGTCAACGGTCGGTATTTATCGTCTGCTACTACCGTGTGCAATGTTGATATTGATTGTCAAGTAATCCTAGTTTTGCAGCGATTTGTCCCTTGGCAGAAAGTCCGTATTTTAGATATGCCTGAACACTGTTCGGATATTTTTGGATATTTTATAGCCAGAATGTGGCATCATGTTACGGCCGCCATTTAAAGGCGCCGCTCAAAATGGGACCGGATTTTTCTTTTTTCAATTTACTGACTGTCCATCATCAATGCAAAGCATTCATTTTACTAAACATGGGTCTTAAAATGATATTTAATACATATTTCTGCATGTGGTGTGGTAACCCAATTTGATGGAGGGGAGATGCTTTGATGAAAAGACCCACTCCCTCCCAACAAGCATGTCATTAAAAGTCATTACTTGGGGATTTTCTTCTTCAAAGTTTGAGTGCATCTGGTTCAGAGTCGAGGAACCAACAGTCACAGAATAATTTACTAGATCTGCACACAAAATTCAAAATTCATTACAGAAGTCCACTGTCCGTGGAGTCTTTAATGACAGGCAGGCGTCGAAAAATTATAGAGAAAAGGTAATCACTCGACGGTCAGCCTTGATCATGCTGATATTATCAATGCCCTGAAATGCAAGGACTTTTCATGAATCCACATCACTCGCCAGAATGGCAGACTTATTAAGATCTTCCATCATAAAAATAAACATTACTTGTTAAAAAGTACTATTAGCCATCGGAAAACTGAGGGGAGGATTTTATGCGGAGTGCAATTCAATAACTAACATCTAATAATGAATACTAACTAACAAAATTCAAAAAGAAATATAGTCTTTTACAAAGATTAGAAAAATTTTATATAGTTTTTCAAACTACAGTAGTTAATGTTTGAAATTCCATGACAATTTTATAAGCTGGCTACCCAAACTTATTGTATATATTAGATATTAGACTCCTTGTTGTAATTTGTTTGAACTGAAATAACTGAGGTAGATAGACTACATTCATTTTTTGTCGACTGACCATGTTGACAGTTCTGCTAAAGAGATGACCACTGAGAACCAAGGTCTTGACAAGATGGACAGTCCACTACCAGAAGGAATCAAGACAGAACAAGCTGAAGCAGATGAAGAATACACAGATCAAGATCAGAGTAAGTCCAGTAAAGCAGAAAAGAAGTTTTTTTCAAATTGCTTTATTTTTTTTTTTAACATTCTTTACTTTTTCTGCACCAATAAATTTATATTCCATTTTATTCAGCCATGTACATAAATCTGTTTCTTAAAGTGAGTAATTCCTAATTAGCCAAGTCATGCAGAACCATCTTATTGTGTGAAGGCCTGCAATGGGCCCATTAATTTTTTAACCTATTTGCTGCTATAGACACGTTTAGTCGTTTGCTCATAGGACTGGTACAAATGACTTAACTCATCTTCTGGTTTCTGTTCCTTGGCACTGTAAATGACAAAAAATAGTTTGACTTTCCTTACAGACTGATAGTGAGGTAGTAAGCAAGACAATCTGACTAATTCTGACCAAGGCCTCCTACTCTGTTTGTAGACCTTGATCTGACCCAGCCATCAACATTGACATGGATCCCTCAGTAACCAGCAGTAGGCTAAACAATGTACAAATTAGGCCACATATTGACATGACTAAAATAAAAAAATTTATACTATACTATACAAGACTGTCTATCACACTGTACAATATTTGTCTAATGTTTCATGTATTACTACGATTCTATGGCATAATGGTTATCATTTTCGCCTATCTTGCCAAATGTCCTGGTTTAAGCCCCTGCTGGAACTTCTTATTTCATTTTTTATTTTGTTTCAACTTGTATATTATCAGCTTAGTACAGATTTATGCCTCAACAGCAGATAGTTCAGAGGAAGATATTGACACATTTTATAACGAGTTAGACATGGCTGTTGATCAGTGCAAACATTGAGAAGTAACAATGGTACTTGCAGATTTCAATGCGAATATAGGAAGTGAAAAAGTGTACGGAATAGCGGGTGGCTATGGCCTAGGAGAAAAGAATGTGAGAGGTGACAGGTTAATAGCATGAGCTGAGTCGCGCAGCATGATAATAGGTAACACCTGGTTTAAACACTATCCTCGAAGATTGTGGACTTGAAAAAGTCCTGGTGATAATGTTCGCAATCAGATTGATTAAATTTTGATTTCAAGAAGATTCCGGAGCTGCTTAATTGGAGCAAAAACTATACCAGGAGCAGACTGCTTTAGTGACCATGTTCCAGTTGTAGGAAAAAATTAGAATAAAACTAAAGAATATTAAGAAAACACCACAGAACATCAAGTTTAATTTAGGAATACTTAGAACGGATAAAGAAATGAAGGAACAGTACAATGTCACTGTACAAAATCGATATAGTGCAATGGAAATTATACAGACTAATGATGAACAGTGGGATATGTTGCATGAGTCAGTTCAGCAGACATTAAAAGAGACAATCCCACCAACCCATAGAGTTGCAAAAAAAAAAAAAAAAAATAATGTCAACCAAAATCTGCAGCCGATGGATGAAAAAAGGAAGAAAAAAAGAATGATAAAGAAGAATAATCTAGAATTAAAAAATAAATAGTGAACAAATGCAAAGTGGCTAAAGAAACCTGGCTGAATCAAATATGTACAGAGGTTGGGGGGGAAAGACTCACATTTCATGTACCAGCAAATAAATGTATCAACAGGAAAGATGACACGTAACAGCACTGGGTGTTTAAAATAAAAAAATGGTGACTTATTAATGGGACATAGTATTATAATTAACAGATGGACAGAGTATATAGGGAAATTGAATGATGATAATAGATCATATGTAGAACTGCAGACCACCAAATAATAACTTTAAAAAAAATGATATTTATAACTGGTATATTCCAAATGACCTTTTAAAATCTATATTTATAGCTCTGCCAAAGAAACCAGGCACTTTAAAATGTGAAGACCATCGCACAATAAGTCTTATGAATCACATGATTAAGATTTTACTGAGAATAATTATGAGAAGAATAAGAAACAAAATTAAACCAGAAATCAGAGATGAACAATATGGATTTGTAGAAGGAAAAGGTACAAACAATGCCATATACATCCTAAGGACATTGTCAGATAGAGCTATAGAAGTAAAGACTGATTTGTACTTATGCTTCATAAGTAAAAGTAAAGTAAAGTAAAGTAAAGTAAAGGACCCTTTCCACGCCTTTAGGCGTATAGGGCATATAGGGCTAAGCTATATTTTTATAGACCAACGGACTGTGATGAAGCATGAAGAAGTACCCACTCAAACTGGGTTTATGCTTCATAGATATACAAAAGCATTGATGGAAAAGCATGAAGAAGTACTGTTAAGACAAACAACTGAAAAGATCTAGAATTAGAATTTAAGCAGCAAACAGAGGGGTGTATAACAACTGTTTAGTTACTGTCACCTGATTTATTTTCACTATACAGTGAATATATAATGAGATCTTTAATTGATATGCCCTGAATTGTGGTTGGTGGGCACAGTATAAACAATTTGCGTTATGCTGATGAAACAGTCTTGATAGCAACAAGTCAGAAAGAACTACAGGAAATGATGGACATTGTGGTGTTAGAAAGTGGAAGAATGTGCCTCAGTTTGAATAATGGGAAGACAAGTAATGGTGGTATCAAAGAAAAGAATTATTCCTAAATGTGTAATAAAAGTCAGTGGTGTTATTTTGGGACAAGTACATAAATTTAAGTATCTGGGCACAATAATAACATCAGCAAAAATGGAAGATGCATATCCTTGTCATTGAGGGATAATTCTTGCTTGCTACAAACAGTTTTGATATGAGTCCTGGACAGGCGCCAAAAACTGCATGCTTTTAGAGCAAAAATGAAGACAACTAAACATCAGAAGAAGACATTCATCATTTTTGTGCAATATGGAACATGTTGTCCTTGTCATTAGGAGGGATTAGCAGAAAAAGAAGTTTTTCTTGCTTGCTACATACATCCAGATTGTGGAGAGGCTTTCGCCCACACCAGTCGACAAAACATATGGCTGTGAGTATCCTGGATGAAATCAGTAGGCAGACCAAACACCATTTAAATTGAGTGTTTCCATTCTGTAGAGATGTGGTTTTACAGAAGATCCACTTCCCTATGCTTAAAAAGTAACCTAACTTTTACTTATGGAAAAGAAAAAAAGAGCAACCAAGAGGTTTTGAAAGCACGGTGGAAGCACAATAGAAATACTAATCACAGACTCATCAAAGTTTTTGGAAAAGAAGACATTCATCATTTTTCGGTCCAATGATTCTCTGCACAGGAAGGAGTCTGGTTTTCCAACTTTAGAAAAAATGGAACATATAATTGTGTCTGTATATTAGTGGTCGTTTAAATGGTGTTATTAAGCACAGTAACAAAATGGTATTTGGTTATCACACATGTATTTTTAAAGCTGTACTTTGTAGGTTTTTATGCGGGAGGGGGACGGAAGTGACTTGTGAATAACCCCCTTCCCTCCCGCTCTCCAAAGTGGTATGTGAAGATCTGTAAAAAATAGGTGGTTAATAAAATATAAACATATTAGGTAGGACTTGGATAGTGGAAGAAAACGAAAGAAGATTCTTGAAAGTTTTGTTACATTAAATGGAGGTGTGTCGGCACACGAACTGATACATGCTGCATGAGATCGCAGATTGTGGAGAGGCTTGATCGCCCACGCCAGTGGACAATGCACCTTATGATGATGATGGTATCAAAATTTTTGGCAATGGATGGTTCATATATTCAACAAATCAACAACAAAAAAACACACACACAAAAACCAGTAGGGAAACCAAACAGTTAAATCTAGTTTCTAGTGTTTCCATTCTGTGATGATGAGTTTTCTTGGCATCACCGTAGTGCATCTCACTTGTCAACGCACAGGCAAACCATCCACTTCCCTAGGGTTTCTTTTTTTTAGGTTTAAAAAGTAAGCCAGCAACTTTTACTTATGGAAGGATCAAAAAATATTCAGCTAAAAGTCTATAGGGAGCAAACAAACACACAACAATTGAGTACAGGAGAAAGTGCAGGCATTTAGTGTGATTAGAACAGTAATACATACCTACTGTGGGGTATGTAACTGCTAAAGGTTATTAGTTATGATTTAAAAATGAAAAAAAAAACTAAATTTATGCAAACCCTTATAATAATCACACAAAAAGATTGAATTCTGAGGTTGAGAGGTTTAAAACTAAAATTAATTTCACAGACCCCTTAAATGTGTTCTGCGGACCCCCAGGTGTCCACCAAATGGGAAAGATTGCTTTAGGTAACCATGTACAAGTGTCACTTAGGCTTGCATTTGTCAGAAATATCCTCTTATTTTGCCTATTATCTGCCCCTCTCTCTACACAACACAACCATCACAGTCTATTATCTATTATGATACCAGTAACTAGTGGTGATTCAAACATATCTTGAATTTCATTGTTGTTTCTCACTCTCCATTTCCCACTGTTTGCAACTTTGATGGGTCCACAGATTTTTTCATAAAACCTTGTTCTCAAAAGTCTGTAATTATGCTTAGTGTCTTTTAGATCTAATCCAGGTTTCAGAGAGTATTTAATTTGTTTTTTATTTTCATTGTTGTATACATTGTGACGTAGCAGCTAGACGTTGGCATGCAAATTTGGAACGTCATAGGCTCGCTCCCTGGTGGAGCATAAATTTTTTTTTTAAAAATAACCTTGACTCCCAGGTTGATCCAGCCTTGATTGGGTTTCGGGTGCAGTACCGGAAAGTAAAGGTGGCCGATGTGATGCTGACCACTTCACCCATCTTGTGCCGATTGGTCTCTAGCCCTATATGCCCTATACGCCTAAAGGCATGGAAAAGGGATTTTACTTTTTTTAAAAATATATTGTGATCTTACTATTACAGGATAGAGTATTAAAAATTTTTCCATCTCTGTATTGTGTGTGTGTGTGTGAAAGAGAGAGATTTACCAAAAGAGCAGCTGTGTAATGTAACAAATGTTAGTAAAATGTTACCTAATTTCTAATTAAAGTGGTTAATCCATATTTACTGTGTGTTTGTGTTTCAGAACCATTTACCTGCTCCCAGAATCTTTCTTCCAACCTCATACAAGAACATTCACAAATGGAGAGGATGATGTATGATAACACAGAATTCAAGTTTGTGAAACAAGAACATTTAGATGTAATGTGTGAAGACAAGAACCAGTTGTTGGGCACAGTGGATGACAAGCCGTAGCAACAATGACAAATATGACAGAAGAAAACAACACAGTCTCAAGCGTGACAGAGAACAGTGATACAACACTACTAGAGCACAAGACATGGAGTCAAATTCCAGAGAATGAATCTTCCATAACCAGATTTAACACAGAATTATGTTTGACAAATAAGAATTGTCACCCAAAAAATAGCATAGAAGTAAAAACAGAAAACACACTAGACATATCTAATTTTTATGATCCTGCTGTCAGTGAAGACAACTGTTTAAACAGACAAAAGAAAACTCTAACAGAAGAGAAACCTTACAGATGTGATGATTGTGGTGGATATTTTACTGCTGCTAGCAGTCTGAAGAAACACAAGAGAATACATACAGGAGAGAAACCTTTCAAGTGTAATGATTGTGGTGCATCATTTACTGTTTCGGGCGGTCTAAAGAAACACAGGAGATTACATACAGGAGAAAAGCCTTACAAGTGTGATCATTGTGGTTCATATTTTACTGCTGCTAGCAGTCTGAAGAAACACAAGAGAATACATACAGGAGAGAAACCTTTTAAGTGTAATGATTGTGGTGCATCATTTACTGCTTCGGGCGGTCTAAAGAAACACAGGAGATTACATACAGGAGAAAAGCCTTACAAGTGTGATCATTGTGATTCATATTTTGCCGAGTCTGGCAATCTAAAGAAACATGAGAGAATACATACAGGAGAAAAGCCTTACAAGTGTGATCATTGTGATTCATATTTTGCCGAGTCTGGCAATCTAAAGAAACATGAGAGAACACATACTGGAGAGAAACCTTACAAGTGTTATGATTGTGGTGAATCATTTTGTCAATCTGACAGTCTAAAAAGACACAAGAGATCACATGCAGGAGAGAAACTCTACAAGTGTGATGATTGCGGTGCATCATTTAGTCGATCTAGCAATCTAAAGTCACACAAAAGAGTACACACAAAGGAGAAACCTTACAAGTGTGATGTTTGTGGTGCATCATTTTCTAAAACTGCCAGTTTGTTGTTACACTGCAGAACCCATACAGGAGAGAAACCTTACATGTGTGATGACTGCGGTTTATTATTTAGTCAGTCTAGCAGTCTAAAGACACACAGAAGAACACATACAGGAGAGAAACCTTACCACTGCAATTATTGTGGTGCATCTTTTAATAAATCTGGTAGTTTAATGCTTCACAAGAGAGTACATACAGGGGAGAAACCTTACAACTGTGATGATTGCGGTGCATCATTTAGTCGATCTAGCAATCTAAAGTCACACAAAAGAGTACACACAAAGGAGAAACCTTACAAGTGTGATGTTTGTGGTGCATCATTTGCTCAAACTGCCAGTTTGTTGTTACACTGCAGAACCCATACAGGAGAGAAACCTTACATGTGTGATGACTGCGGTTTAGTATTTTCTCGACCTGACAGTCTAAAGAATCACAGAAGAACACATACAGGAGAGAATCCTTACCACTGCAATTATTGTGGTGCATCTTTTAAAAAATGGGGCAGTTTAAAGGTACACAAGAGAGTACACACAGGGGAGAAACCTTACAACTGTGATGTTTGTGGTACATCATTTTCTCAATCTAGCAGTCTAAAGAAACATGAGAGTACACACAGGGGAGAAACCTTACAACTGTGATGTTTGTGGTGCATCATTTTCTCAATCTAGCAGTCTAAAGAAACATGAGAGTACACACAGGGGAGAAACCTTACAAGTGTGGTGATTGTAGTGCATCATTTTTAACATATGGCAGTCTAAATAGACACAAAAGAGTATACACATATTTGGGGGCCGCGTTAGCGCAGTTGATAAGAGGCTCACTTTTAAATCCAGCTGCGATTCGCTGCAGCCACCGCCGGTGTTCAAAACCGGGCAGTTCCCGGGGTTCACCCAGCCTCTAGGAAATGGGTACCAGAGTTAACACTCTTAGGTAAATGGAGGAACGTGGCTGTAGCTACAGTTACGTGCGAACGGTAACATAGGCGGACAATTCTTATCAGCTGCCCTTACTGGTGGCAGAGCACTTATGGTTTATAACCATGTGCAATGATGCTGGTTCACATCTCCCGACAGTACTTTACTTTGAACACAGGCTAGAAACCTTACAAATGTGATGCTTGTGGTGTATATTTTTCTGATGCTGGCCATCTTGAGTCACACAAGAGAACACAGAGGTCAGAAACCTTACTTGAAAGAACAACCCATACCCAACTGACTGCAGAAACTAGACTAAAGTGAACATGTTTCATTAAGATTGCAAATGCCAAGCTACCTGAGCTCAAACTCCCTCTTATAGTACCAAATGTGTGACTGAAACCATACTACCACTGCCCCCTTGGCTTAAGGATAACTTGCCAACAGTCAAAACCACTGTAATGTGGCATTGTTCCTTGCCTTAATAGTCGCCCAAATTTGCCTGCCTGATATATAGAACAGAGGCCCGAGATGTCACTTTTTCTATTCGGCTAAATCCCATTGGGTAACTTGTCATGGTAAATTCTGGAGTCCTTTTCCCACATCTCTTGTTACCTTAAAGCTTGTTAATTACCAGAGCTGTCATTTGATTTTAGTCAACTAAACTGGGTGACAGTGATAATTCGGCAACAGTCGTGACAACTCTGTGCTAGCAGTCTCCATGTACTGACAGCACGTTTGTTTGCCAACACAATTTAACAGTCGCATAATTCTGGCTTACAAAGAAAGGGCTTGCCTGTATTTCAGAACATCTGTATGAGGTGGCTATTGATAGAGCAGGCCACTCTGCCTTCATTAGAGGAGAGTTCGGATCTCACTACGGCTTTCATTCTTGTTCCCTGGTGGGTATTTGTCCGCACAATTTTTACGACAGTAGTCACACTATACTATAACAGTAACAGGGATCTGTTCCAAATTATCTATGAGCAGCACTGACATATAGTCCATTACAGAAGGAGAGATCAACGGACTTTATTCATACCAGAGCTGGATTAGAGTTTATACAGATGGTTCAGCCAAGAGAGCAATAAAAGACAGAAGAGAAGGAATATATATATATATATATATATATATATATATATATATATATATATATATATATATATATATATATATATATATATTTAAATGCAGAAACAATTTCAAAATTGAACAAGCAGTACCAACAGGTTCATACTCCTCAAATTACAGTGCAGAGGCAGATGCACTTCTGGTGGCATGTTCGTTCCTGAATCGTCAACATCACAGCAAATATAGCAGAATGGTCTTTCTGACTGACGCCCTGTCAATTCTACAAGCAATTGTTAACACAAAAGGCACACAGTTTGTAGATATGACAAAACAGCTGATTCACTTAAGCTTCTCAATAGTACGGTCTGTACTGCAGTAGATTCCAGGTCACTGTGGCTTGGAAGGCAGTGAACTAGTGGACAAATTGGCCAGAATTGACAATAATGTGGTACAATCAAATCGTGACTTCCCCCACCAAAAGACAAAAACATTAATACAATCTAGTATCCAAGAAAAGGGGCTGAATACACACACCAAATTTTCTCCTGAATACTCATTTTATCGACTAATGATAGGGCATAACAGACTTTAAAGTCAACTATGTTCAAACTTGTCAGTGTAGGAAACACAGAGACGTGTCCCTGCAGCTTGGCACCCAAAATGCTGAGCATGTGCTCCAACACTGTCAACTGTATGCTGCCAACAGAGACACAATCTGGCCTGTGCCAACCACAATGAAGACAAAACTGTATGGTACACAAGGCGATATGGACTGCTTGATAGCTTTCATAAATGCTACCGGCCGCCTGATATAAGTTTTCTGACAGAAGGATCAAGGAAGAAGAAGACACCTTACAAGTGTGATGATTGTGGTGCATATTTCACTAAAGCTTGCAGTGTAAAGAAACACGTGAGAAGACGTACAGGAGAAAACTCCGTTTTTGATGTGTGTTGTGCATCTTTTTCTCAATATGGCCATCTTAAGTCACACACAAAAGAACACATCCTGGATAAAAAGCTTACTAGTGTGATGTTTATGTAGCAGCATTCTCTTAGTCTTCCCATCTGAAACCACAGAAGAGAACACATACAGGAAAGAATCCTTTGAAGTGTGATAATTGTGGTGCATAATTTTCTCAGTCTGACAGTCTAAATAAAGACAAGAGAACACATACAGGAGAGAAACATTGCAAATTTGATGGTTGAGGCACATATTTTACTGAAGCTAGAAGTCTGGAAAATACATGCATTCGAGAAAGCTTACACATGTGATTGTTGTTGTGCATCGTTTCCTCAATCTTCACTTCTGAAGTTACAGATGTGGACATATACTGGAGAGAAGCTTTTCAAATGTGGTTACTATGGTTTATCTTTAACTAAGTCTGACTGTCTGAAAACTTTCAGCAGAATAGATACATGAGAGAAACATTAGAAATGAAATAACTGTGATGCATTTTTTGCTCAAGCTGTCAGTCTAAATTGTCAGAAACAATTACACACAAGACAGAAATCTTACGTTTGATTTGGTTGTAGTTTCATTAATTTAGTAATCTGAAGAAAATACATAAAGGAGAGGAATCTTATAATTTTGATAACTGCAGCCCATTTCTATCTCAAGCTGCTTATCTGAAAGCACACTGAATACCATGGGAAGGTGAGACACTTCACAAAACTAGATTATAGAGGGGTGTATGCATGCGTGAGGTAACAGATACATGATAAAACCTTTACAGTTGTTATTAATGTGGCAGTTTTTTTTTTTTATTGCAACTGGCAGTCTTGAGAAATATATGAGAACATATGCAGGAGTTAAACTATAGGTGTAAGGAAAGTGGGGAATCTTTCATTTATGCTGGCCAGATCATTTATGGAACATTTCTGTCTAACCATGGAAATGAGAAAGGCTGCAGGGTGACCAGAAGAGCATTAACATTCATCGGCTGTAAGCTCTGGTCTAAATTTTCGTTTGTTCATCCATGTCTGAACTTTGGTCTTGTTCTAAAACTTGAGCTTTGTATGCACATCCATGTTACAGATAATTCTTGTCTGTATGCAGGCTGTTGGTTCCTTACCTCTCATGCTGATGCACTCTGACTTCAAAGGAATCATTCTTAATTACTTGCTTCCTACAACATGCTCAGTACGGGTGCAGTGGGTGTATTCCCAGCACCCAACTGGTGGGGACCTGGCACCCACACGGAACAGTATTGAAACCACAATAGTATGAGAGTCACACCATGGAAGAGATTGCAGCCTCACAACAGAATATTCCTAAAGACAGCAGTGGCTGCACTGTTTGACTTGACCCTGACCTCAACTCTTTTAGACCCAGAAAGTTTAAAGCTGACACCTGAGGGAAGCAATAATAATAACACACCTAAACACAGGTGTGCTGCTTCCAGAAGGACTCAGTAGACAACCTTATGTTAGTTACATATACTTTACAAGACGTTGCAGAACCAACCTCAGCATTTTTTTTTGCTTGTTGTGGTTTTTCTAGGTAAATTTACTTCGAGTAGTTTGCCATTGCTTTCTGGATGGTCAGATTATTGATACCACTGTCAAAATCAATGCAAGGCCCAAGACCCGCAGCTTGGACCAAACATAGCACCCCCACATTACAAAGCGCCTTCCCAACGCCTAAGCCGCAAACGCCGACAGACAACCCTAAAGGAAACAAATAAGTTGTCGCACTAATTTGGTATGGACTGACTAAGTAAGCCATGTACAGACAAACAGAACACTGTTATTGATGTAACAGTCAGATCCAGTTAGGCTCTGAGCCATGCTGGGGTACTGGCTTGATGTTCGTCTCTGACCTTAGAGCCATGGGGTCAAGTGAGCTTTTATTTTCTCAGATTTGACCAGCTGATTGGTCTATAAAGATATATGTCTAGCCTCAGTTGCCTGTGGCATAGGAAAGTTCATTCATCTGTTAGTCACAAGCAGTTCATTGTTTGGTACTGAAATACTGTTCTAGTCACAGGCACTGCATTGTTAGGTACTGAAATACTGTTACAGTCACAAGCATTGCATTGTTTGGTACTAAATTACTGTTACAGTCACAAGTACTGCATTGTTTAGTACTGATATACTGTTTCAAGCAGTGCTTTGTTTAAGTGCATTAATTGGTATTGAAATACTGTTACAGTCACCAGCAGTGCATTGTTTGATACTGAAATGCTGTAACAGTCCCCCAATACATCCCCCACCCTCTCCCAAATGAGGCTCAAGAACCCACATCAAAGAAATCAAATACCATTGTTCAATAAGTTACAAGTAGGAAAACATTGATGAATGAAATAGCAGGATTGGTAAACTGATGGCTGAACACTTGCTACATGAGTGTCAAATGTATTCAAACTGAATAAAATTATTTTGGCCTCTATCCACTACATAAAGTGTAAAGATGTCAACTATAATTGTGTGATGTGGTGACTAGAATGATTTGTCTTAAATCCTTCTTCTCCGTGTTCCCTGGCTGTAAACTTACTTTGGTGAAAAGTTCTGGTTGTTCGTCCAATTCTGGACTTTAGTCTTACTCCAGAACCTGAGTGTTGCCTGGTTCTATCCCATCTGTGGAGGGTGTGTTTTGCATTGGTTTCGTTAGTGATGTGAAGAGCTGACTGTTCAGGGCAAATCATTCCAGGGAAATTTGACTAAAAAGCTTAACCAAATGGGGAAGCAGAAAAACGTGCACACAACAGCCGACTATTGTAGATAGACTAAAGGTGCCTCAGGCTAAGTCATACCTCAGAGTAGCTGCAGACAAAGAACACCCTCTTTTTGAAGCTTTGGCTGCAGGTAAGGGTCAGAGGCTGAAAAGAGGAAAATCATGGATGGCTCAAGCAGAAGACACAATAAGACAAGAATGCATACTGGAGAACATTGTGCGAGGAGAGGAGTGGGTCAGAGTATCAGAGGATAAGTCTGACCTGTGTAGGGTTATGATCACATTGGGTCAGGAGTGCAGAGAGTGACCAGCGGGTGCTACGGAGGATGAAGTCCAACACTTGATTCATGACAGTTCACACCCAGGTGATCTGATTATATATACAGATGGTTCGGTGGTGAGAGAAAAGAAGAGCCTGGGGGTTCGTAGCGAAAGCCAATGGAAAATCTTTAGTGCATGACAGCCACAACGTCTAGCATGAGAATGGAGGTGGAGGCGGTAACTGCAGTTCTCCTGTGGCTAGAGAACAAAATGCATACACATGTCATAATTGTAACAGACTCTGAAAGTATGCTGAGAAAGGTGAAAACAGGGATGCTTCGAGCAGAGTGGCAAGCTTCACTGTAAAGATCACGGGTAGTGAGCATACTTTGGATCTTTTCTCCTGGTTATGCCGGTGTGGTGGGTAATGAACAGGCAGACAGATTGGCTGGATCTGCACCACTGGATGGTAAACTGATGCATGACAGGATAGATGTTGTCAAGGCCCTTTGGGAACAAGTAATGGAATCAGTGGAGAAACAAGATTATTATGGCCTGGAGAGAATAAGGCACCTGTCAAAGTAACCAGAGGGTTTGGCAGACTCGCTATACTCAGAGGAAAGGGGATACGGACCTATAACCAGATTGTGACCTGTATCATCAGTATTGGAACTCTTTACTGGTTGCTGAAGATGAGGACAGAGCTCGCATGGGAATGCCCCGAATGCTGTGATGTCAATTCTTGACTAACTAACTAAGACATACTTGTGAAGTGTTCTGATCATACTGGGCAGAATGGGACCAGCAGGCACTCAAGAATCAGAAGATCAACAAATGATCCATGATAATTTTCTCCCAGGTGATGTGATTATGTTGACAAGATTGTCTAATTATTTATAGTACAATTTCTATCATAATCACAACCCAAATCTAGGCGAAATGGGAAACAATACAATTTACATTTTCATCATAATTACATGATATATAGATCTTTAATAAAAGTTTACTCTGAGAACTCAATTAACACCATATATCCCAATTATAACCCTAAGGGTTGAACAGGATATTTAAAAAAAAAATTACTACTACTACCATAACATCTAGTTTAGGAATGGAGGCGGAGGTAGTCACTGCAGTCTTCCTCTGGCTTGAGAATAAGCTTTACACACATGTCGTAATTGTTACTGAATCACAGAGCCTGCTTAGAAATGTGGAGACAAGTATGCTCTCTAAAGAGTGGCAGGCTCCGCGTCAGATATCCCGGGTAGTTAGCATCTTTTAGATATTTTCTCTCAGGTCATATCAGTGTTTTGGGAAAGGCACATATATGTATATATATATATATATATATATATAGACTGGTTGGTTCTGCACAACTCGATGGTGAATTGATTCTTGACATTTTAGATGTAGGGGCCTTTGGGCGAGAGAACAGTGAGGAGGCACAAATGTATCATCACTGTCTAAGAAAAAAAATGTTGCTGCGATGAGTGACCAGGGGAGATGATCAACGCTCATCACACAATGAAAGAGCGAGACGGATAAATAATCAGACTGTTACTGGTATTATTGGAATTTGAACCCTGCATTTGCTGCTGAAGCTGGGGACAGAACGCTTTTGGGAATGTTCTGAGTACTATGATGTTATGATGCCTAACTCATAAGTGAATAGTGTCAGGTAAAAGAGTTAGCTATCCTCCGAATAACGGTCCTAAATTATTGTGTCCGGAAATATACCATAACAGGGCCTCAGTCATGTGTAAATTGCGGACCTCTTTCCGGCGACTATACCGCCATCCACGAAGGGGAGCTAAACTAGATGGCTGAAACTCACGAGCAAATAAAATAGAGGAAGCTGCAGGAGATGCGGTAGATAAGAACAGTCTGAAGCAGTTTGTTCATTAAATATACTCACATACATTTCATTGTTGTACTATTTATTATAGCAAGAAAAACAGCCCAAATATAAAAATCTGAAGAAAGACAAAATAGTGAAGTAAAATTATTTCATAGCAAAGAGATATTATATTGTTTTTTCAATCCAGTTTTGTCCTTTTTAGGACAAAATTTTTTGTCATTTAAAGCCCCATCCTGGCTTTTGCCAGGGGCCGCCATATAGGCAGGCCATTAATATGGCCAATTGTCTGGCGCAGGAATCGACCAACACCGGCTCACTCAGGCAGCAGCAGCAGCGACCGGGAGCCCGCATTACAGTAGTTCCGCAGTGCTCACGCTGTAACAAAGCATGGCACTCTGCCTCGTCATGCCGCAGCAGCCCGTCATGCCGTTACTGCTCCGGTCCACATTTCTTCAAAGAATGCTCTCTAGCGAAAGTGGATCCGGACTTCAAGAAGCCAAACGCAAGTAGAAGGTGTTCTAATTGCTCCGGTGCACACAGCGCTGGGTACATGGGTTGCCCGTACCTAAAAGAAGTCAAGAGAGCGATGGCGAATACCACCACCAGGACCACGCACAACCCAGAGCCGAAACGAAGATACCAGGCGCCCAGTCTGACAGTTGTGAACAACAACGAAATTACACAGCTGAGAGGCGAAATTAAGTCCCTGCGTGAAGAGAACGCAAGAATCAAGGCACTCAGGACTCAAGACAGGGATGAGATAATAGACCTGAGAAGCATCCTGCAGTCATCACTTGAGACCCAGAGGAGACTCTAGAAGGAAAACACAGAAATGGCGACATTTAAAATCGACTTGATGGCAAATCTAACCGACCTCAAGAAGATGAAGGAAGCAAATGCTGTAGCCGCCAAAGAATTAAAAGACGACCAGAAAAGCCTACTGTCCGAGGTCTCCACCATCAAAAAAGACCTGACAGAAACCAAAGAAAAGCTCACGAAGTCAAGCGAAGAATGCGCCAAACTCAGCTCTGCACTCCAAGCCACGAACAAAGTGATAGATGCCAATAGAAAAAGCGAAGAAAGAAAAGGACAGAAAAAGGCAGATCCACGACAAATACGTGAAACCCGGAGATCTAGAGAAGAAATACACACAGGACCTGTTCATCCTCAAGGAATGCCTGAAAGACGACTTCTCAGCAGTACACAAGAAGATGAAACAACTCAAAGAGGCCACCCGGCATCTTCAACTCGAAAGTATAAGGAACAACAAAACGAAGATTGCAGCCCTCTCAAAAGGAGACGACGCCCACGTGGAATAGCAAATACCAAGCTAACATGCAGCAACCAATGAAAACCGCACAAGCCGCCATGACAGCTGAACAAGCCCGCCCACCAGCCCGGAGAAACCTCACACCTCGCAACCAGCCAGGCACGATGCCACAGCCAAATTGACTCCCACCCTACCCGATCCAGGCCGTCCCAGGCTATGGTCTGCCCTTTTTAGGGCAGACCGAGATCCCTTCCTACACCCTAAAAGCAACAGCAATCCCAGGCGTAACATAAACGCCGCTACAGAAACTTGACGATAATTGGAAAACGAATTCCAAACAACTAAACACGGCCTTCGATATAACCACTGCTCAAACTAGGAGCCGGTTGAAAGAAGCGCGAATTTTTTTTTTTTTTTTACCAACACCAAGTACCAAGAAAGCGGTTTCTGTGACCTCTCCACGGCGATCCTCATCCACATGGTGGCACAATGTGTCATCGGGTGTTTATCGCTTATGTGATGTCCTGGTTGGGTAGAAAGTAAGTCAGCCACTGATATTATGGGAACCTTTCATTAGCTATGTAGAAAGAGAGCCTAGCCCAAGAAAAACAATAGTATATTGCTTTCTGCGTCACACACATTTTCTTTCTCTAAAAGAAAACACAAATAGAAGACAAAGCACAAAGCTTTTCGAGTAAACAGTCTACGCCCCCCCCCCCCCCCCCCCGTTAAGGAGCCTCAGCAAGCACTAATCAAAAGTGACGTAGCGTGTAAAGGGGCGGAGCTGACTCAGATGGCTGAAATTCCGTAATATTTGCCCACTGCCGAATCACCCTATTATTTTTTTATTTTGTTGTTTGTTGAATCACCCGAGTGTCTCTGAAATTTAGAACCGGCGCTAACCTTCACAATTACCTCCCCCGCGAAAATCCTCACAGAGCCTGCAGCGTAGGCGCGTCGTTTCACAACTATTCTCAATATTTCGTTGGTTTTTTCTTTCCTTCTTGGAGAAAAAGAACGCTTCTCGGCCGCTTCTCTGCTTGTAGCTGGTCAATAAAAACTTAACAATATTCATGTCTGTTCACAACAGCGAGTGAACACGGAATGCCGTTTCTGGCCACCGCTAATTTACTCACACAATAACCAGATTACCACGCATCAGTGAAGACACGCAGGGCAGATAAAAGAAAGCTTGTCTCGCGAAGATGCTTGGGGAGATTAAAGCCTTGAAAGAGGACAGAAAAGCCCACACAGCGCAACAGCTCGAAAGCAAGAAGCACGATGCAGAAACTATAAACAACATAAAGACACTGATTGCAAGCTTGGCAGTAGCATAGGCAGCAGATGAGAAGCGCAGACAAGAAGAGAGGGGGGGGGGAGAGAAGCAGAGAGATGGCCGTGCTGAAAAAGGCGAGAGAGGAAACATATAGAGAAGTCACCCGACTGATTCAGGCACAATCAGAAGCAGAAGCGGCAGAGATGACAGCCAGAGCACGTCCGCCTACAGAGCGAACTAGAGAGAGCCGCCAAGCAACAAAATGTCAACAAGGCCGACAAAAGTACAGAGACAAATACCGATGAGGCAAACACTATCCAGCCAGTTGGAGTAACCGTATCCGAAGTTACAGAGGCGACCCCAGCCGCAGAAGAAACCAAAACCTGTACAGAAAGCAAGGAGACGACAGCCGGTGAGCTGAGAAGCGAGGTCGACCTCCTGAAGAGGTTGCAAGACTATAACGAACAGATACACCCGCACAAGATCGAGCTCGAAAGAAACCGCTATTGTATCTCATTTGATCAAAAGGAGCAGGATAAAGTACAATTGCTACCCGATGAGGAAAAGCAAGCCTTCTACAAAAAAATCTGCGGCTTCTGCGAGGTGATAGAAACAGCCAATATAAAGTTGAGGGAAGCAAGATGGAAGCAAAGGAGCCAGGGTACGCCAAACAGACGTTACCGCAAAAATTGACAGAGCCAGCAGCCAATTGAAACCACCAAGCCACCATGACACCCAGTTCCCGTGAAACAAGCCAGCCTCACTGACGCGAGGAAGCACAGCTAACAAGATTGACCACTCCCACCCTACCTGTTCCAGGCCACCCAGGCACATATGGCTGTCCTTTTCAGGACTGCCATGTCCACTCCCAAAAACCGCTAGTCGCCCGCCAAGTCCACGCTGCTGACATGATGCAACAAACAAAACAAAACTCAGGCGAAAATCATCGCCACAAAAGAAAGAAACATAAGCTCAGATAGCAAATAACCAGTCCTTGAGAAAACAGGCCATCAGGCGGTTAAAAAGGACAAAACTTATCTTTTTTGTTTTCTTCCAACGAACGAACGAAGAAAACAGTTCGCACACCCTCCTGATGTAGACTAGCCTGAGGAAGTGTGAGTGAAAGGTCACACACACTGTGTAAATGGGGAGATTTTCGTAATGTTTACCTTCAACTAATATAAAGACACACTTATGTGTTGCGCGTTCTAGAGTGGGAAAAAAATATCACTATATCTGTGCAGACAATGATTGTGATATTAAGTATATTAGACACGTGTGCTTTTTTGTGTGTGCTTATTTTTAAATTTAGCCAGACTGAGCCACAGCAACGCGTGGAGGGTACCGCTAGCGCGCGCGCGCCTGTGTGTATATGTGTGTCTGTGTGTGAACACATTATCCATATGCAATTCATTCATTCATTCAGTAGCATGTCCCTCGCGGAACCTCGCTGCCATTTCAACCCTCCGGAAAACCTTCCTATCATGAGCAAGATGTCCTGCGTCTGATACACCCATCTGGAGATCATCTGCCACATCCTGCACCCATCTTCTCCTTGGCCTTCCTCTTCCTCTCTTCCCAGGCATATACCCCTCCATTATTGTTCTCTCTAGACTTCCATGACGTTTCAAGTGACCAAAATATTTCAATTTTCTTTGTTTTATTGTCTTTACTAGCCAACCCTCTTCAATATTCAGCTCTTGAAGTATGGATGCATTTGTTCTTTTCTTTACCCAAGATATTCTTAGAACCTGTCTGTAACATTTATATTCAAATGCATTTATGCGCTGTTCCGCTTGTTTAGTAAGTGTCCAGGTCTCACAGGCGTATGTTGCAATGGGAAAGATGCATGCTCTTAAAAATCTGACCTTTGTAATTTTATCTGTACAATTCCATAATTTATTCAGTTGTTTTAGTCTTTGAAGAGCAATTGATAGTCGCCGTTTAATTTCTTTCATTGTGTCACCATTGTTGGTAACCAGTGACCCAAGATATTCGAAATTTTCCACCACTTCCAATCTTTCCTCATTAACATATATTTCCTTCTCCATGGCAGTTTTGTTTGTATGCATTATCTTTGTTTTTGCTATGTTAAGAAATAAATTATGATTTTCACTATTTCTTTGGAGTGAGGTTAATAAGTTTTCTAAACCATTTTGTGATGTTGATAGTAATACTGTATCATCAGCATAACGAATTTCTGGTATTTCATGACCACCGATGTTTAGGGCATCATATTGTTCCTTGTTTATATCATCTCTTACATTTCTCATTATATTTTCGGCGTACAGGTTGAACAAATACGGTGACAGCACACATCCCTGACGGACTCCTTGCTTGATGCCAAACCAGTCTGATGTCTCTCCATCTATTCTGACTGCTGCTTGTTGGTCTTGATAGAGCATTTTAATGAGCTGCACTATATGTGATGGAAAGCCCATATTCCTCATGATTTCCCAAAGCTTCTGATGTTGTACACAGTCAAATGCTTTTGAATAATCCACAAAACATAAGAACAGATTTACTTTAAATTCTCTACACTTCTCTATTATTAAACGCATGTTGAATATATGATCTCTTGTTCCTCTTCCCTGTCTAAATCCAGCCTGAGCTACATTAATCTCTTCTTCCATTTTCTTATGCAGTCTTCTCATTATAATTTTTAGTAGAATTTTACTTGCACGACTGATCAGGGCAATAGTTCGATAGTTTGTACATAATTTCAGGTCACCCTTTTTTGGTATTGGAATGAAGATAGTTCTCTTCCAGTCTTTTGGCCAAATACCATATTTCCATATCTTTTCACATAATGCATGATAGATTTTTATGCTTTCTTCTCCTCCCGCTTTAATCAATTCAGCTGGTATCTCATCACATCCAGGTGATTTACCATTTTTCAGGCTCCTTATTGCCCATGAAATTTCATCCAGTGAAGGTTCAGGTTCTACCTCTACTGTTACTGGTTCATGTATATCATTCATATCCTCACTGTCATTCATATCATACATTCCACTGCAGTATTCCTGCCATCTTCCTAGAATTTGTCTAGATTCTGTTAAAGTATTTCCCAACTTGTCACAAATAACATTTAACTGAGGTTGAAAATTTCTTGTCAATAACTTCATTTCCTTGAACATTTCGTAATCTCTTCCATTTTTATGATGCTGCTCTATTTTAATAAAGCAATCTTGTACATACTGATTTTTATCCTTTCTTGTGTACTTTCTTATTTCTCGTGTTAAAAATTTATACTTCATCCTACTGTCATTGGTTTCTCCTTTCTTTTTCAGTTCCCTTCGTTGTTTTATTAGTTCTAACGTGTATGGTGTGATCCATGGTTTATGTTGCTTAGTCCTGGTGGGTATTAAGTCTTTAGCTGCTGTTATCAAGATATCCCTAGCTTGTACCGCCAGTTCATCAGGTGTCATTTCCTCTTGTACAGACATCAAGACCTCAAAACGGTTCTTCACTTCTACGTTGTATGCATCTGGTATTTTTGTGAGATCAAATCGAAATGGCCTTGGTCCTCGGGTAAGCTTTTTGAGTTTTAATTTCAGATCTGCTTCTAGTAACTGATGATCTGTATCGCAATCTGCACTTCGCAGGGTTTTTGCAGATGTTATGCTCGATCTCCATCTTCTTTGTATTAAAATGTAATCTATCTGATTTTTGGTAACACCGTCAGGGGATGTCCATGTGAAAAGCCTTCTAGGGTGTTGTTTATAAAGTGTGTTAGCTATTGTTAATTCATTTTCTATGCAAAATTCAATCAATTTTTCTCCTGTTTCATTTATATTACCCAATCCAAATTTTCCTAAAACGTGTCTCTCATTTTCAGCTCTGCCTGTACCTACTTTAGCATTAAAATCTCCCATTATTATTATTATATCATTCTGATTAATTTTATTTAATGTGTCTTGCAGTATGGCATAAAAATCTTCAATTTCGCCCTCCTCTGCTGTTGAAGTTGGTGCATATACCTGCATGAAAGTTATGTTTTTTGACGGCCTTTAAGCCTGATAGTTAGGATTCTATCACTAACTGGATTATATCCCATAATAGCTTTTGTTGTTGTTTTATCTAAACAAAATGCCACTCCGCTCTGGCCTCTTACATCTCTACCAGAATATACGAAAAAGCTTCCATATTCATTGATAAAATGTCCCTTGCCACTCCAACGATGTTCACAAATTCCTAAGATCTGGATATTTAATCTTTCAATCTCATCACATACTACTTTAAGCTTTCCTTCATACAGACTTCTCACATTCCACGTTCCTATTCGCATTCTGTTTCTTAGTCTGACACAGTGGATTTCCTTGGTAACACAGTCAGGATTAACTCCGTCATCACGATTACTAGTACTGACCCCTGTATCACACTCTTCCCCAGGGTTATCTGATCTGCCTGGCCTGGGGGTCTCGCCACCAGATCTCTTCTGTGTTATGTTTTCTTTCATGATTGTTATGGATTCTTGGCAAAATTTGCAGAAGGTAGTTTGCCGTTGCTTTCCTCCTGAGCAGTGACTATACTAGTCGGTGGCCATAGCCATTGTCTCTACTGATGAGATCATCTGCCTATCGCCGCAGAGTGCAGACCATAACCAACAATACCTGTCGGCTGCTCTTACACTCCATCCACCACCTGCTTCCATGGCTTCACGTAACCCTGATTGGGGGGCTAAACGGGTACTCCACCTTGCCCAAGGGTGTCCCGTAGACTAGCGGAGGAAAGGAGGCGTCTTACTTCTCCTTTGATAGGGGATACCCCTACCCCGCTAACCTACATATGCAATTAGCAGGTGTGAATTAACACGGCAGGGGTCTCAGGGCTTCATATTGCTGAAGGACACATTAGGTCTAAGTCATTCCCTAGAAAGAAGAAATAGATTGCGAGCAGTAGGTGATATTTTACATCTCAGCATGATGATGATGGTGGTTGTAAGGTTGTAATAAGTGGCTAAATTCACGACCGACTCGGCAATATAATTTTTTAGCTAACTTCTAGCAACACAAGGTAAATTATACGAACTTCCGCTTTGGAAAGTGAATATGGTGTTTGAGCCTTTGGGCTGAACAATTTTTTTCTGACTGTGTATTTATGCTTGAACTTCGACAGGAACAATCTCACAAGTTTGTTCATGGTAAATGTTTATTCACCTGCGATGGACATTAAAAGTGCGGTTGATACGTTGGGATGTGGTTTGCTGCTTGGCTGGGATATCTGTACCTTTCGGCCCAACTGACTGACATCTGGCGGATGATCCGCTGGATATATTTTTATAAATAATTATTAATTATATTAGTTATTACTACAACTTTAGTCTTCTTCTCTTATTATAGTCTATACTGTTGTTATTGGTAATCATGTCTGTGGTTTTGTATTTCCACAGCCTTCATTGTGTACTGAGTGTACTGTCAATAATGTGTGTTGCTCGGATACTTTTTTTTTTCTCTTCGTGATCTTCTCTCGTGTTCATGTTCTCCCTCATCCCCTCCCGGCTTTCAGTTTCCCATTGTCGTGAACTACTTCAAGACTTAGCCAACACGAGTCAGCTTGTATATAACTAATTTAGTAATTACTGTAATGGGTTTTTTTTACTTGTGAACCACCATCACAGCTTGATATGCACCTTGGGAAATCTAAATCAAGATATACATTATACATGTTGTTTATTTTGGTATCAGAACTTACCATAATAATAATAATGCTAGGTCACAGAATGTGCAAAAACACAATCATAATTGGCTGGCAAAAATATAATGTTTTTCTTGAGCTGTCTGTAGTCAGTGAAGTGTTTCCTTACTAGTTATGCCCACTGCAATGAAATGCACAATCTATTGGCCAGGAAATAATCTTATTTCATTTTTATTCCCTTGCCTTCAAATGTCAGATATATTTCATATTTAACTCTCTCAAGACCACATTTTTACTGGGGTTTGGACGGCATTAATTTTAAGCTGACTTTTTTTAACTGCAACACAACAAAGCTTAAACCTTCCTAAAGAAAAAGTATTGGCTGTATTGGGACATATAATTTATCAAATTAAAGATAAATGAGTGCAGAATAAATCTAAACATTTAAATGTCAGTTTTACAACAAAATATTATTAAAACTACACAACATTCAAGGATGTTAGACACATGAAAATTAGAAAATTATAGACATTTTTTTGGTGCTTACCTGATTTTTTACTTGTTCATCAAAACTGCCATCCAATTCTAAGAATGCACATGTCTTCTCTGTTCAATTATGTATTAGTTATTCATTTGAAATAATTAATTTGGATGTTATCATTTTTGTATGACATGTCATATTTCACAACCGAAAATTGAGAAAACAGCTGATTGAAACATTGATCTAATTGAAATATTTTGTGAAATTTTCAAATCCTAAACTAAATTATCGCCAGTAGATTTGTCACTTAGATATCAGTCATAATATCACAACTGTTGTCATCATCTGGCAGAGATTCATCAATGACAGAGCAGTATGAACAGTTCTAAACCTTTTCCCTTGTCATTTAGTATAGAAAAATCATGTAAAAATCGTATCTCATCTAAATAAATTTTTTTTTTCAATCAGAAATAATGCACCGACCACAATGAACGTCACAAACCAAAGGACTTCCTGTTGGTAATCCTAATTGCTCAAAAACTTGTACATAAATGTTTTCCCTACAAATGGAACAAAATTAGAGTGTCTCTATCATGATCCAGTATACTGGCGATACGTCTTTAAGGGGTAAACTTAATCGCCAGTATACTGGCGATATGTCTTTAAAGAGTTAAGAATGGGCTGTTTTTCTTGCCATGATAAAAAGTACAACTGTTAATACGAAATGTTTGTGGGAATTTTTAGAATGATAAATGCAAACATAATCCCTAAAATTCTTGCGTGTTGTAGATTTGAAAATCAGTTTACACACAATCTTAGATTAAATTTAAATCAAATTTTGTATTTGAATTTTTTTCTTTCAATTTACTGACTGTCCATCATCAGTGCAAAGTGTTCATTGCTGGCATTTAGTTTTTAGTAAACATGGGTCTGAAAATGATATTTAATATACATGAGGATTAGTAACCCCATTTGTGGGGGGGGGGGGGGGGAGATGCCCAGATGAATAGACCCACTCCTTTTCAACAAGCATGTCATTAACAGTGATTAATTAGAGATTTTTTTTCTTCAAAGTTGGAGTGCATCTGGTTCAGAGGCGAGGAACCAACAGTCAGATATAAATATGCTAGATCTGTTCACAGTTTTTCTGCTAAAGAGATGATCACTGAGGACCAAGTGCTTGACAAGATGGTCAGTCAACTACCATCAGGAATCAAGACAGAACAAGCTGAAGTAGATGAAGAATACCCAGATCAAGATCAGAGTAAGTCCAATAAAGCAGAAAAAAGTTTGCTCAAAATGCTTTATTTCATTTAAAACATTATTTCCTTACATTTTTCTGCAATAATAAATTTCTATGCCATTTTATTGGCCATGCACTTTAATATGTTTCTTTTAGGGAGTAGTTCCTAATTAGCTAAGACATGCAGAACCATCTTATTGTGTGAAGGCCTGCCATGGACCCATTTTATGTGTGTAACCCTTTCATAGCTATAAACATGTTTAGTCATTTGCTCATAGGACTGCTAAAAATGATTTAACTCATTTTCTGGTTTTTGTTCCTTGGCACTGTAAATGAGAAAACATGTTTTTGACTTTCCTTACAGACTGATAGTAAGCCAGACAATCTAATTCTGACCATTGCCTCCTATTCTATTGGTAGACTTTGATCTGACCCAGCCATCAACATTGACAGGATTTGACATGATTCCTTAGTAGCCAGCAGTAGGCTAAACAATGTACATATGTGGCCATGTACTGATATGACTAAATTAAATTTTGTTTACTATACTATACAAGTCTGTCTGTCTGTCATACTATACAATACTTGTCTAATGTTCACGTACTACTATGATTCTATGGTCTTGGGAAAGAGTCCCTCTGTCAGCATGAACAACATGGGTGAAAGCGGAAAGGGAGCCCATGATGGGAAAACAAGTCTACTGGAGGTCAAAATCAAATTAAGAATTGGCTTCTGGAATGTAAGAACCATGTCTGAAAAAGCCATAATAGTCAAAGTAGTTAAAGAAATGCAGGAAAGAGAGAAAAAAGGGCACCCAAAAACAACATGGAGACGGACGATGGAGAGTGACCTGAATGTGGCATCTCTGACATGGAAAACTGCACTGAAGATTGCACAGGATAGGAAAGCCCCCTCTAAAGCCTTATGTGCCACTAGGCATAATGATGGCACAGTGATTATCATATCCACCTATCATGCCAAAAGTCCTGGTTTCAAGCCCCTGCTGAAACTTCTTATTTTTTTTTTCCAACTTGTAAATTATCAACATTTTTGGCAATAAATGATTCAGACATTCAATTAAAAAAAAAAAAATTCAACAGGGAAATCAAACAGTTAAATCTAGTTTCTGGTGTTTCCTATCTGTGAAGATTAGTTTTCTTGGCATCTCCGTAGTGCGTCTCACTTGTCAACACACAGGTCAACCATCCACTTCCCTAGGGTTTCTGTTTTTTAGGTTTAAAAAGTGAGCCAGTAACTTTTACTTGTGGAAGATAAAAATAATGAGCACAGGAGAAAGTGCCGGCATTGAGTGTGAATAGCACAGTGACACATGCCTACTGTGGGGTGTGTAGCAGCAAAAGGTTAAAAATTCATGATTTCAAAATGAAAAGAAAAACAAAATTTATGCAAACCTTTATATGAATCACAAGAAAATATTGCATTCTGAGTTTGAGAGATTTAAAACTAAAATTAATATCACAGACCTTTTAAAATTCTTTTGCAGACCCGCAGGTGTCCACCAGATAGGAAAGATTGCTTTAGGTAACCATGTAGCAGTGTCATTTAGGCTTGTATTTGTCAGAATTGTCCTTATTTTGCCTCTGTCAGCCACACTCTCTCTCTCTACATGAAACCACCATTGCAGTCTCTTTCTCTTATGATACCAGTAATTTAGTGGTGATTTAAACGTATCATGAATTTCATTGTTGCTTCTCACTCTCCATTTCTCGCTGTTTGCAACTTTAATGGGTCCAAAGATTTTTTTCATAAAACCTTGTTCTTAGAAGTCTGTAGTTAGGCTTGATGTCTTTTAGATCTACTCCAGGTTTCAGGAAGTATTTAATTTGTTTTTTATTTTCATTGTTTTATACATTGTGACGTAGCGGCTAGACGTTCGCGTGCGGACGGAAGGTTGTGGGTTCGCACCCTGGCATCGCCAAACTTTTTTCAAAAATGACCCTGACTCCAGGCGTGAAAAATGGACCATTACTTTTTTTTGTATACATTGTGATCTTAATATTACAGGATAGAGAATTACATTTTTTCATCTCTTTATTTGTGTATGTGCATATGAGAGAGATTTAACAAAAGAGCAGCTGCTGTATGTGTAATGTAACAAATGTTAGTAAAATGTTACCTAATTTTTAATTAAAGTGGTTAATCCATATTTACTGTGTGTGTGTGTTTCAGAAACATTTACCTGCTCCCAGAATCTTTCTTCCCACCTCATACAAGAACATTCACAAATGGAGAGGATGATGTCTGGTAACCCAGAATTTAAGTTTGTGAAACAAGAACATTTAGATGTGATGTGTGAAGACAAGAACCAGTTGTTGGGCACAATGGTAGATGTGACAAGCTGTATCAACGATGGCAAAATGACAGAAGAAAACAACACAGTATCGAGAATGACTGAGAATAGTAATACAACATTACTAGAGCACAAGACATGGAGTCAGACTCCACAGAATAAATCTTCTATGACCAGATTTAACACAGAATTATGTTTGACATATAACAATTGTCCCATAAAAAATGGCATAGAAGTAAAAACAGAAAACGCGCCAGACATGTCTAATTTTTATGATCCTGTTGTCAGTGAAGATGACTGTTTAAACAGACAAAAGAGAACCCTAAGAGAAGAGAAACCTTACAAATGTGATGATTGTGGTGCATATTTTACTGCTGCTAGCAGTCTGAAGAAACACAAGAGAATACATACAGGAGAGAAACCTTTCAAGTGTAATGATTGTGGTGCATCATTTTCTGTTTCGGGCAGCCTAAAAAAACACAAGAGATCACATACAGGAGAAAAGCCTTACAAGTGTGATCATTGTGGTTCATATTTTGCCGATTCTGGCAATCTAAGGAAACATGAGAGAACACATACAGGTGAGAAACCTTACAAGTGTTATGATTGTGGTGCATCATTTTGTCAATCTGACCATCTAAAAACACACAAAAGAACACATACAGGAGAGAAACTTTACAAGTGTGATGATTGCGGTCTATTATTTAGCCAATCTAGCAGTCTAAAGGCACACAAAAGAGTACACACAAAGGAGAAACCTTACAAATGTGATGTTTGTGATGCATCATTTGCTCAAACTGCCAGTTTGTTGTTACACTGCAGAACCCATACAGGAGAGAAACCTTACATGTGTGATGACTGCGGTTTATTATTCTCTCGACCTGACAATCTAAAGACACACAGGAGAACACATACAGGAGAGAAACCTTACCACTGCAATGATTGTGGTGCATCTTTTAATAAATCTGGCAGTTTAAAGCTACACAAGAGAGTTCACACAGGTGAGAAACCTTACAACTGTGATGATTGTGGTGCATCATTTTCTCAGTCTGGCAGTCTAAAGAAACATGAGAGAACACATACAGGAGAGAAACCTTACAAGTGTGGTGATTGCATAGCATCATTTGCAACATCTGGCAGTCTAAATAGACACAAGAGAGTACACACAGGCTAGAAACCTTAAAATGTGATGCTTGTGGTGCATCCTTTTCTGATGCTGGCCATCTTGAGTCACACAAGAGAACACAGAGGTCAGAAACCTTACTTGAAAGAACAACCCATACCCAACTGACTGCAGAAACTCTAGAGGTCTAGACTAAAGAGAACATGTTTCATTAAGATTGCAAATGCCAAGCTACCTGATCTCAAACTCCCTCTCATAGTACCAAATGCACTGCATTGTTAGGTACTGAAGTACTGTTACAGTCACAATTAGTGCATTTTTTGGTGTTACAGTCACCAGCAGTGCATTGTTTGGTACTGAAATGATGTAACAGTCCCCCAATACATCCCCAACCCTCTCCCAAATGAGGTTCAAGAACCCACATCGTAGAAATCAGACTTAAATACCATTGTTCAATAAGTTACAAGTACGAAAACACTGATGAATGAAAAGGCAGGATTGGTAAAATGATGGCTGAACACTTGCTACATCAGTGTCAAATGTATACAGACTGAATAAAATTATTTTTGGCCTCTATCCACTACATAAAATGTAGAGATATCAACTATAATTATTTGAAGTGGTGACTACAATGATCTCTCTTATATCTTCTTCTTTGCATTCCCTGACTGTAAACTTTAATGGGAAGTTCTGATTGTTCATCCAACTCTGGACTTTAGTCTTGCTCCAGAACCTGAGTGCTGTGTGCATATCTGTCCTGTATGTAATTGAAGAGTATATGAGTATGTCCCTCTTGTATGTATCCTATATGTTTGGGTCATAGTAACTCGTATGTTTGTATCATATATGTATATGATACAATGACTAGTATGTTTATATGTCTTTCTACTATGTATCCTGTATTGTATGTGGCTTTGGCGTTGCAATGCGCTTTATAATGCTGGGGTGAGGGGTTTGATCCCAGCTGTGGATGTAATTTACATTGCATTGGTTTCAATAGTGGAATAAAAAGCTGAGCGTTCAGAGGCAATGGCAGACAACTGAACAAATTTGTCTAAATAAAACGACAACAGCCACAAAATGCTGTGGTTTGTTCTACAACTAACTTATGTATCCTATATATATTTGTGTGTGTGTCTAATATGTTTTCATTTCCAACTTGTATGTGTCCTATGTACAACATAGTAACTAGTATGTATGTCTGTGGTTTAAGTATATCTTGTATGTGACACAGTAACTAGTTTATTTCTATTTCTAGCTTTATATATCCAATATTTGACAATGACAAGTATGTTTGTGTGTCTCTTGTGTGTCATACATGTGCCAGAGTTCAACTGTGGCTTAGATTGGTAATTTCAACATACACTGTTCTATTCCAGCTGCAGAATATTTGGTATCAGACTGCTTTGCATTGATTCTAACAGTAATGTCGAGAGCTGACAGTTGTAAATTACAGAACATAAAATTGCCTAATAAATCAGAAAAGCCAAAAAATGCTGGGGTTTGTTTGATTCCGCAGTGTCCTCTAAAGTATACACAACTAAGGTTTCTTTGTTTTAATGTGACATTGACAACAACTATTATGCACCGACCAACTAGCCACACAATACATACCATAGTTTGGGATATATGTCACCCTCTTGTATAAGACAACTCATATTTTTTAGCACATAATTAAATAAATGTTTTAAACACATTCCCTGTAAAAGACAACCCCGTTTTTAAACTTACCCAAAAAAAAAAAAAAAAAACACTTTGGGAAAAAATGTCATCTTTTATGCTGAAAAATATGGCAATTACTGACTGACATTAAATCCCACTGTTACATCACACCGAGCTATAAACATCCGGTGACACAAAGTGCCACCATTCAGATGAAGATCACCCAGGGACAAGTCCCAGAAACCCCGTTCAATCCATAGGTTGGGTTATATTAGGGCCCAGGGCAATAGCCAGGGTGGGGTTTTAAATCAAACAAACCACACCCAAATTTTTTTAAAATTAAAAAGCATCCTACACCAGGACGCAGAAAGTGATTTTGTTTTTAGTACAGGGCAGAGAATTGAACCAAAATCACAAGATTATGTAGAGTGAAAATGTCTTCAATAGTTTTTCTACTGCCAATTACTGTCTTCTTCTTCTGCATTCGACATCAGTCATGCTAAACATTGAGTCCGGTCTGGGTCACAAATAGGATTGTGCGTTTAAGGTCGCCACCGGTCCCCCATAGCTTCTCTTGCAATGTGGCTCCCTTGGGCCAGATTCACAGTCTTTGCTGGGAGAGGTTAGGCAGTACTGTAGTATGTGCTCAGGGGTCTGTCTTTCTGCTCCACAATCACAGGCAGCAGGTTCTTTTACGCCTATCCTGTACAGGTGTGCTCGAAGACCACATTACTGCCTTTAATCTACTACTTTTGCGGTGTAGGCAGGGGGGTCTTTTAGCCTGAGGATTTACAGCCGCATGCCTAGTGCTGTCGCCACGACTGTGCAGGTGAGAATTGTATTTTGCCCCCAACAGAAAAAATCCCCAGCCTTACCCATCATTCGAACTAGGGTCTCCAGCTTGAGAGCCCATCATTATAACTGTTTGGCCAGCCGCCCCTTGTCTTTAATAGTACTTTAAAAAAATCTTTTGTTTGTACCTTCATATGTTTTCTTAATGAATCATCCCAACATTCTACCGCTAATAAGATAAAAAGATTTTCTATATCCTGACAGCTAAGACAATCAATACCAAGCCCGCTGCTCGCAAATAAAAAATGATTATCTTTCCTTGAGACTTCCCATCAAGTGCAGAATCTATCAAATATGAGTCTAGCCCCATATTCCCGATACATCAGTGTTGTGAAAATAATTCTTTAATTTCCACATACCATTCGCTCTCATGCCAGTAGATAAGGCACTTGATGATGATGAAAATGATAACGCATAAGATAACCTAAGATGACTGTTTTTAACTGGATTAACCAGATGAACTGACATGTTTTGCAGTATGATCGACAAAGGCTAAAATTAGAGCCACTGAATCCCTCAGCATCACCAGTGTCTGTTAATGCACATGTACCACCTATCACACACTCAACACCTACACCACCGCTCAATGTCTAATTGTGTGTCAATAAAACTATTATTATACCATGAGGATTGTTTGGTCGAGTGGTTAAAATGACTGGTTCTCTTGCAGAGACCAGAATAAATACCCAATCAGCACAGACAGTGGCAACAGCACTAGCCATGTAGGCCTTAAAAAAGTGGTAAATGCAGACAGCAGTCTTATTTATATGGTGTTTTCCTGTTATATGTAATATGTTCACTGGATGTTTCATGACTACTGCCATCTTTAATATAATTTTTTATTTGCTCATGTTTTGATAACAGTTATTTTTGGGTTATGGTAAGGAATGATGCTGCAAGTAACTAGTGATCATGTGATGTCAGGAGGATGATTGTATTTTAGATGGCTATGGCCAGTAACTCTGTCGGATGTAGAACAGAAATTAGAGAGGGATTGGTAGACAATAATTGTTATCTATTGTGTAGTCAATGGAACATCAACAAAAATGATAGGTAGATATGTGGCAGAACGCCAAAGGCCGCTGTTCAGCAGCTCGACTTGCACATGCGAAGAAACCTGGCCACTGTATAAAAAGGTGAACTCACACAAAACTGGTCTCATTTTGGCTTCCGGACTGAACCTGCAGTCGATCTGGGGCACGAAACCCACCCAGCTGTTGTGGCTCCGCACATTGGGCTAAACAGGGGTGATTGCAGGGGATGACCGGTTTGCCTGGCTGATTTCATGGTGGTGGTATTTTTCTATAGTTAAATTTTATTTTGTCTCTGGTAGCTATGGGTAGATATAGTATGTATCCTCGCTCAGAGATAGTTTGATTGCAGGCCGCTATAAGCGATTTACTGGTCTAATGGCATATTGTAGCTTAATATACGTGGTAATATGTTTGGGTTCTTACCATTGCTAAGGTGATTTTTCTGAGCATATGCATTCATTATCATATTTTCTTGTTAGCAGGAGATCATTAGCACAATAGATTCTGGTTGAGCAGGTTGGTTGTTGTTAATGTATTATCTGTGTAGTACACATTAATTTTATGTTCAGTTCAGTCAAATAAACAGCTGTATATGATGACTATAATTAATTTGCTTGATTCAATTCAAGATATTTAGTCCGTACACATGGTTCGTCTAGGTGTGTGTAGCCATCTGGTGTGTTAGTATGTGTAATATAGAGTTGTTCAGATAACCTTTGTCTGGGTTCTGGCGAAATATTCCAGGATCCCTGCGCAGAACTCCCTTTTTTCTGTACTTTTCCTGTTTTTTGCAGTTGAGCGGGGATCTATTACTTTTTGTCCTAATCACAATTTTCTTTAGCCTCCTACTTCTGAGTTTTTCCTTTTCTTCCTGCTAGCACATTATTATAGTCCGACAATAGTATCATCTGGTCACTGTCTTCTGTTCTCGCTCATCATTTGAGGATCAATCATCAATACAGCTAGATTACATGCACACTGTGTTCTGAGCGAGATTACCTTGCATTTTTGCGTTCCACTCCTGCGAAGGACAGAAAGGATTTGCATCTCCAAGACAGCACCACAAATCTTCACAGTCGTTCTGGGTGTCCATTCAAGATAGCTTCTGCTCAGGTATTCATACTAAGATGTCACGGACTTCTCCACACTGTCATCCGGCACACTGGATAACAATCATTCTTTTTACAGAACCCAACCTTTTACTCAGGCTGTCAAACACCAGCTGACTTTACATCCTTTCTCACTTTTAAGTCTTTATTCCCATCCCACAGGTTTTTATCAGCTAAAATTCATCCAAACACAGGAATTTGCACCTGCCCCTTTCGCTCTTTAAACTCCCCTAGACCCTTCCTGCCAAGTTTGGAAACCCTTTGAGAATTCCCGGAGATTTCGCCTCACTACAAAGAAATATCCCCTATTGTATGCATGCCGACTGTTTAAAGAGAAAACAGTCATGCAGGGGTATATGGCTGGGAAGAGAGGAAGAGGAAGGCCAAAGAGAAGATGGGTGCAGGATGGGGCAGATGATCGCCAGATGGGTATATCGGACGCAGGACATCTTGCATGTAATCTTTAAGTTTTTCAGAGGGTTGTTATGGGAGAAAGGTTCCACAAAGGGCATGATACTGACTGACTAAAAGTGTTACAAGCAAAGTCATAGAGTAGCCGCAGACAAGAAGACCTCCTGCATGAAGTCCTAGACAGAGCTAAGGATCACAGACTGAAAAGAGTCAGTTCTTGGATAGCACAAGTTAAAATACAATTAAACATGTGTGCAGACTTGATAACGTGAGGAGAGGTGTGGTTCTCTGTCCCATCAAAAGACACTTGTAAAGGGTACTGATCATACGGGGCTGTGAGTGCAGGATGGGACCAGCGGGCACTCCAGAACCAGAAGTTCAACAAATGATCCATGACAACTCTCGCCCAGGTGATGTGATTATCTATACAGTTAATGTTAGTAAAATTGTCTAATTATTTATAGTACAATTTTTATCACAATCACAACCTGAATCTAGGCAAAATGGGAAACAATATAATTTACATTTTCGTCATAATTACATGATATATATACATTAAAAATAAATATATACTCTGAGAACTAAATTAATTCTATATATCCTAATTATAATCCTGAGGGCTGAAAAGGATATTAACACACACAAAAACCTAGCTTAAGAGTGGAGGTGGAGGCAGTCTCTGCAGCCTTTCACTGGCTTGAGAATCAGCTTTACACTCATGTCGCAGTTGTTATTGACTCACAGAGCATGCTTAGATATGTTGAGACAAGAATGCTTTCTAAAGAGTGGCAAGCATCGCATCAGATGTCCCGGATAGTTAGCATCCATTGGATATGTTCTCTCAAGTGATGCAGGTGTACTGGGAGAGGAACAGATACATACAGACTGGCTGGTTCTGCACAACTTGAAGGTGAATTGATTCTTGAAAATTTAGATGTTGTAAGGGCCCCTTAGGGCCAAAGCACAGTGAGGAGGCACAAATGTATCATCACGGTCTGAGGAAAATGTTGCTGCGATGAGTGACCATGGGATTTGATCAACGCTTATCACAAAATGAAGGAGCGAGACAGATATATAAGCAGACTGTTACTGGTACCACTGGAATTTGAACCCTGCATTTGCTGCTGAAGTTGGGGACAGAGCGCTTGTGGGAATGTACTATGATGTTATGATGCCTAACTCATAACTGAATAGTGTCAGGTAAAAGGGGTAATGAGAGCAAAGGCACCGGATTGGATTCTCTCCATAATTTTGAAACAACTGCTCACGATAGAACGGAATGGGGAAGAGAAGGATTGCGAACCTAACGGGATGCAACACGCACAAGATGATGATGACAAACTAGCCAAGTCAAGTTGCTAACTTCTAGCAACAGAAGCTAAATTATGCGAACTTCCGCTTTGGGCTGATGGTGTATTAATAATACTATTATTCATGTTTTTGATGTTTCCACTGGAAAGACCTGTGGAAGGAGAGACAGAGGAAGACAACGAGAGAAGATGCTTGACAGTCTTGTTGCATGGCATGGAGATGTGTCGGCGCAGGAACTGATACATGCTGCAGGAGATCACAGATTGTGGAGAGGCATGATCGCCCACGCCAGTCGGCAAGGCACCTGATGATGATTCGTGTTTTAACTTTGAACAAACAATTTGTTCATGGTAAATTCTTCTTCATCCGCGTTCGACTTTAAAACAGTGGTTGGCACGTGTGATGTGGTTAACAGCTAGACTGGGACATCTGCCCAAATGACATGTTGCGGTTGATCCGCTAATAAATATAATTAGTAATATTATGACAGAATGATGAAAGTAAAATGGGATTAAGTCAGAAGGATTGAAGAAATAGGCTATCCTCTGACTAACGGTCGGCAAAGATGGCGGCCGCAAAATATCCTTCCAAGCCAGAGTCGCGTGACTTAATTTGCGGTTTTCCGGCGACTATCCCCCACGGCGGCGTGGAATAGGGCTAAACTAGGTGGCTAGGACCCACGAGCAGCAGCCGCGGTGTGCTCGTGACCGCTAGTGCGCAACTGACCCTGGCTCGAACGGATATTTTTCGGCCGCCATCTTTACCGACCGTTAGTCGGAGGATTACCAAGAAATAAGTTATAAGACAGAGAAGATGATTCATTAGACACATCCTGAGAAGAAACCAGCAGAGAATCACCAAACGGGCATTTATTAGAATGGGAAGTGGAGGCATTCTCTTTGAGTCCCATGGGGGTTTAACATCAGAGGCCCAAGGGGTGGAAATGCAAATTTGAAATTTCACAAGTGTTAAACATTAAAACAGATCATACTTATTCTACTGCAGCGCAACATACACATATTATACATCAAAGTGACCAAGGATTGGTTAGGAATAATATTAGAACACTGCTACCAAAATAAACTGTATTAGTAGTTAATTATTAGTAAATAAACAGATGGTGTATTTAGAAAAATTGACTCTCCTCCGAACTTCTACCCGATATTATGGCTGCCAAGCAAATAGCCTAAAAGGGCCTCAGTGTGTAAAATGTGGACTTTCCGCAATATTCATTTTATTATTAAGCTACCAGTGCCAAACATGGACACTATCTAAAGCCCATGTACACAAAATCACCACCAACGAGATGAGATACCTGAGAAAAGCAGCCAACCTAACCATCCACGATTGAGTAAATAATAATACTAACAGGCAAATTAGATAAACGGCACCTTGTACTAGATTCATCAAGAAACAGCAGATTAAGTGGTTTGACCATCTCGTTAGAATGCAGCAAGATCAAATACCATCACAAGCACTATATCTCAGAAGATCAGCTACAAGAGCAAGAGGACGGTCGCGGAAACCATGGATCGACAACATCAAAGAAACTCTTCGCCTTCACAGCATGATAACAGCCAGTGGCAGCCAGCGTGCGCTGGATCACAGATGATTCCTCCCCAGGATGCTTAGCGGCAGAAATGGTTTATGACGATTTGATGTAGGGGAGATGCTCAGATGAATATACCCACTCCCTCTCAATAGCATGTCATTAAAAGTGATTACTTAGGAATTTTCTTTTTCAAAGTTAGAGTGCATCTGGTTCAGAGGAGCGGAACCAACAGTCACATTTAAAATAAGCTAGATCTGCAAAATGGATATGCATGCAAATCTCAAAAGAAACATTGTCTGTTATTTTTGATGAGGGGAAAAGTAAAAGAAAAGGTAATTTGTATAAATTATATATATTCTGTTTAACATTTGTAGCTTAGGTCAAAAAAATAGTTCATGTGACATGATATCTTCTGCTAGGACTTACAATTTTCCCTATCTTTCATCATGAAAATAAACATTACTTAATAAAAAGCCCAATCCTTCCATAATTAATGTTTTTAATAACTTTACAAATATTTGTAAAATGGGTTATTCTTTCGAACCTCAGTAGTTCAAATTTTAAAAATTCCAAAATAATTTTATAACATGGCTATGCAAACATATTGTGTAGATTAGATATTGGTTTCCTTGTTATAATTTGTCTGTACTGAAATAACTGAGTTAGACAGACTACAGTCTCTTTTTGACTGACCATGTTGACGGTTCTGCTAAAGAGATGACCACTGAGAACCAAGTGCTTGACAAGATGGACAGTCCACTACCAGCAGAAATCAAGACAGAACAATAAGAAGTAGATGTAGAATACACAGATCAAGATCAGAGTAAGTCCAGTAAAGCAGAAAAGAAGTTTGTTCAAATTGCTTTATATAATGGAGTTATATAAAGTAGATTTTTATAACCTTTTATCAGCCAGTGTTCTTAGCATTTTTGGCAATGGGTGATTCAAGTATTTTAAAAAAAATGTGTTAAGTTTTCACAAATGTCATTGAAAGTTGAACTACTAAAGACATGGAACAAAAGTTAAATGCATTAAAAAAACAAATGCCTGATGTAAATGTTAAAATAAAATGAAGTAATTTAATAGGGGTAAAGATATTAGAGAAATCTTCTTCTTCTTCGCGTTCACCAGCTGTAAACTCTGGCATAAAGTTCTGCTCCAGAACCTGAGTGTTGCATGTGCATCAGTTTTACAGATCTGATTCAATTGAATGCAGACTGCTGGTTCCTTGCCTCTCAGGCAGATGCACTCCGACTTCAAAGGAAGCTCCCCAGTTAGTCGACTCTTACGACATGCTTTTGGGGAGGCAGTGGGTCTATTCTTGTTTTCCCCACAATAGGGCACCGGAACCCACACGGGGGTGGGGGATTAGAGAAATGACTTGGCAACTACTTGTATCAACAGTTATAAAACAAAGAAGATGGGACAATACTGAACACATCCTGAGAAGAAAGGAACAGAGAATCATCAGACAGGCACAGAAATAAGAAACAAAGGAATTAGCGAGGCAAGGACGCCCAAAAGAAACTCTAAAATGGATGTTCATGAGATAAGCCAAAGATTTAGGTCTGGATTCCATCCATGATTTGAATTGATTGCACAAGGTAGAAAGGAAGGGAGGTTTAGACTGCGAGCCCTATGTGTCATATAATGGCACAACAGGATAAGGATGAATGATGATCCTGGCAAACCAGACAATAAAATCTAGTTTCTAGTGTTTCCTTTCTGTGAAGATGAGTTTTCTTGGCATCCCGGTAGTGCGTCTCACTTGTCAACACACAGGCCAACCATCCACCTCCCTAGCGTTTCAATTTCTAGGTGTAAAACATGAGCCAGCACCACCTGATGTGTTTTTTACTTTTGGAAGATAACAAACATTGAGCACAGGAGACATGGTCACCAATGAGTTTGGTTAGCACAGTGTTGCATGCCTACTGTGGGTTATGTAGCAGCAAAAGGGTTAATAGTAATATTAAAAGAAAAAAGTAGATTTATGCAAACCCTTATATGAATCACTCAAAAACATTGTATTTTAAGGTTGAGGGTTTTAAAAATAAAATTGATGTCACAGAACCCTTAAATTTGTTCTGCAGAGCCCCAGGTGTCCACCAAATGAGAAAGATTGCTTTGGGTAACCATGTGCCAGTGTCACTTTGCATTTGTCAGAAATGTCCTCTTATTTTGTCTGTTATCTGCCCCTCTCTCTAATGACACAACCATCACAGTCTATTATCTATTATGATACCAATTATTAGTGGTGATTTAAACATATTATGAATTTCATTGTTGCTTCTTATTCTCCATTTTCTACTGTTTGCAGCTTTGATGGATCCAAAGAATTTTCATAAAACATTGTTTTCAAAAATGTGTAATTAGGCTTAGTGTCTTTTAGGTCTACTGCAGGTTTCAGAGGATAGTTCGGTCTTCACTGTTTTATACATTGTGATCTTACTATTACAGGATAGAGCATTGAATTGTTGTTCCTTTTGTCTATATATGTATGTGTGTGTGTATTGAGAGAAAGGGGAAGAGAGGTTTACCAAAAGAATAGGTGATATGTGGGTGTGATGATGTTTACATGTTTATTCTACCTAATTTGTTTTCCATTGAAGTGACATATTCACTGTTTGTGTGTTTCAGAAACATTTACCCGCTGCCAGAATCTGTCTTCCCTCCTCATACAAGAACATTCACAAATAGAGAAGATGATGTGTGGTAACCCAGAATTTAAGTTTGTGAAACAAGAACATTTAGATGTGATGTGTGAAGACAAGAACCAGTTGTTGGGCACAATGGTAGATGTGACAAGCTGTAGTAGCGATGGCAAAATGTCAGGACAAAACAACACAGTATCAAGAGTGACTGAGAATAGTAATACAACATTACTAGAGCACAAGACATGGAGTCAAGTTCCAGAGAATGAATTTTCTGTAACCAGATTTAGCACAGAATTATCTTTGTCATATAAGAATTGTCACATAAAAAATGGCATAAAAGTAAAAACAGAAAACACACCAGACATGTCTGATGCTTATGATCCTGTTGTCAGTGAAGACGACTGTTTAAACAGGCAAAAGAGAACCCTAACAGAAGAGAAACCTTACAAATACGATGATTGTGGTGCAACATTTTCTCAGTCTTCCCATCTGAAGTCACACATGTGGACATATACAGGAGAGAAACCTTACAAGTGTGATGATTGCAGTGCATCATTTTCTCGATCTGACATTCTGAATTCACACAAGAGAACACATACAGGAGAGAAACCTTACAAATGTGATGATTGTGGTGCATCATTTTCTCAAGCTGGCAGTATGAAGTCACACAAACAAACTCATACAGGAGAGAAACCTTACAAGTGTGATGACTGTGGTGCATCATTTTCTCGATATGGCAATCTAAAGAAACACAAGATGACACATACAGGAGAGAAACCTTACAAGTGCAATGATTGTGGTGTGTCTTTTACTGAATATAGCAATCTAAAGAAACACAATAGAACACATACAGGAGAGAAACCTTACAAGTGTGACATATGTGAAGCTTCATTTTCTTTAGCTGCTAGTCTGAAGTCACACTCGAGAACACACACAGGAGAGAAACCTTTCAAGTGTGATGATTGTGGTGCATCATTTTCTCGATCTGGCATTCTTAATTCACACAAGAGGACACATACGGGAGAGAAACCTTACAAATGTAATGATTGTGGTGCATCATTTTCTCAAGCTAGCATTTTAATTAACCACAAGAGAACAAATACAGAAGATAAATCTTTCATATGTGATGTTTGTGGTGCATCATTTCGTCAAGCTGCACATCTGAAGTCACACAAAAGAACACATACAGGAGAGAAACCATACAAATGTTATGACTGTGGCACATCTTTTTCTCAACCTCACCGTCTGAAGTCACACAAGAGAATACATACATGAGAGAAAGCCTACAATTGTGATGAATATTATGCCTCATTTTCTCAAAATGACATTCTGAATTCAGACAATATGTCCACATACAGGAGAGAAACCTTTCAAAGTTAATGGTTGTGGTGCTTCATTTTCTCATTCTGTCAGTCACTATATATTTAACTGAATCTGGCAGTCTGAAGAAACACAAGAGAACACACATAGGAGAGAAGTCTTTCATATGTGCCGATTGTTGTGCTCCATTTTCTCAGTCTGGCAATCTAAATAGATACAACAGAACAAATACAAATGAGAAATCTTACAAATGATTAACTGTGATGCAGTTTTTGCTCAAGCTGGCAGATTACACACAAGAGAAATCTTACATCTGATTTTGGTTCACATTTCACTAATTTAGTAATCTGAAGAAAGACAAGATAATACACAGAAGAGATAAATGTTACAAGTATGATAACTGCATTACTTTCTCAAGCTGCTCATCTGATAGCACAAACAGTTCTTCATCAACTTCACCCATACAGAACTCAATTTATATGGTACTAATAGCACTTTGATTGTAGGTCTGTCTTGCCTTTCCTCTGACAGTGGAGTGTCCTGATGCAGACCCAAAAAAAATGATGAGATTAAGAAGAATTGTCAGGAAGCAAGGGGCATGTTAGGGTAGGGGTTCTGTATACAGGCTATTACTCTGCATCTCTCACACCCTGATCTTGTCTGATTAAAATTGCTGGCCATGTTACAGACTTACAGAGTAACTTTATTTGGTGCATCTCTAGGGTAACTTTAATTAGTGTTGGTTGATAGTTCATCTTTGTAACAGTCCAACAGTATGAAAACTGCAGTTCACCATCAGATGAGAACAAACTGTCTCACAACAGTTCACCATCAGATGAGAACAAACTGTCTCACAAAAGTTCACCATCAGATGAGAACAAACTGTCTCACAACAGTTCACCATCAGATGAGAACAAGCTGTCTCACAACAGTTCACCATCAGATGAGAACAAACTGTCTCACAACAGTTCACCATCAGATGAGAACAAACTGTCTCACAACAGTTCACCATCAGATGAGAACCAACTGTCTCACAACAGTTCACCGTCAGATGAGAACCACTGTCTCACAACAGTTCACCATCAGATGAGAACAAGCTGTCTCACAACAGTTCACCGTCAGATGAGAACAAACTGTCTCACAACAGTTTACCATCAGATGAGAACCAACTGTCTCACAACAGTTTACCATCAGATGAGAACCAACTGTCTCACAACAGTTTACCATCAGATGAGAACCAACTGTCTCACAACAGTTTACCATCAGATGAGAACCAACTGTCTCACAACAGTTTACCATCAGATGAGAACCAACTGTCTCACAACAGTTTACCATCAGATGAGAACAAACTGTCTCACAACAGTTCACCGTCAGATGAGAACCAACTGTCTCACAACAGTTCACCGTCAGATGAGAACCAACTGTCTCACAACAGTTTACCATCAGATGAGAACCAACTGTCTCACAACAGTTTACCATCAGATGAGAACCAACTGTCTCACAACAGTTTACCATCAGATGAGAACCAACTGTCTCACAACAGTTTACCATCAGATGAGAACAAACTGTCTCACAACAGTTCACCGTCAGATGAGAACCAACTGTCTCACAACAGTTCACCGTCAGATGAGAACCAACTGTCTCACAACAGTTCAGCATCAGATGTCAACTGTCTTACAACAGATCACAGTTTACAGAGGAAGTAATCACAAAACAGTGGTGTCATTGTTTAATAAATGCTTTCTTTATTAGAATAATGCACTTTCTTTAGTTGATTCTCTAGTACTAGGGTAAGAAAAGTAAGATTTCCACATTCAAAGTAGAAAAAGAATAGTCAGCCATTTAAAAAAAAATCCAGACTACTGACTAGACTAGACACACACATCACAACATGACTGTCTCCCGTGAATTTAAATTTAAATTGCTATAATCTAACACAGCAAAGTTTGAAAATCTTGTATATCCACTTCACAATATCCGCTTGTTGATTTGTAATACGAACACATTCAGAACACAGAACTTTATAAGCACATTAAAATACCACACAATGCAACACATGGTACCGGCTTCGACTACACACTTTTCAACGGCCTCTGTGCTGAAATGTCACATGATTAGAGGTCAGGACTAATAAATAGAGTCTGGCATGGATATAGTAATGAGTATGTTTGTATTTCTGTCTTCTATGTATTCTATATATATGTATGTCTAGTATGTTTCATTTCCCACTTGTATGTAACATGAATGTGACACAGTGAATAGTATGTTTGTATTTCTGTCTTTAGTGTATACTATAAATATGCGTGTGTATGTGCCTAGTATGTTTTTATTTCCCACTTGTATGTATCCTATATGTGACACAGTGACTAGTTTGTATTTGTAGCTTCATGTATCCTATATGTGACACAGTGACTAGTTTGTATTTTTAGCTTTATGTATCCTATATGAGACAATGACAAGTATGTTTGTATTTCTCTGGTATGTATCCTTTATGTGACACAGTGACTAGTTTGTATTTTTAGCTTTATGTACCCTATATGAGACAATGACAAGTATGTTTGTATTTCTCTGGTATGTATCCTATATGTGACACAGTGACTAGTTTGTATTTTTAGCTTTATGTACCCTATATGAGACAATGACAAGTATGTTTGTATTTCTCTGGTATGTATCCTATATGTGACACAGTGACTAGTTTGTATTTTTAGCTTTATGTATCCTATATGAGACAATGACAAGAATGTTTGTATTTCTCTGGTATGTATCCTATAAGTGACACAGTGACTAGTTTGTATTTTTAGCTTTATGTATCCTATATGTGACAATGACAAGTATGTTTGTATTTCTGTCTTCAGTGTATATTATAAATATGTGTGTGTGCCTGGTATGTTTTTATTTCTTACTTGTATGTATCCTATATGTGACACAGTGACTAATTTGTATTTCTAGATTTATGTATCCTATATGTGACAATGACAAGTATGTTTGGATTTCTCTTGTATGTATCCTACTTGTGACCCATGGCTTCTGTGGTTTGGATTAGTAATTCCAACATCTATTATTGTATTCTGGCTACGGACTATTTGGCATCAGACTGCTTTGCAGTAATTTCAACAAAGATAAGAAAAACAGACCATTTAGAAAGCAGTGGCAAACTACTGAAAATTGCCTAATAAATTTAAAACAGCCAAAAGATGCTGGAGTTTGATTCTGTGGTGTCCTGCAAAGGATAGAAAACTAATGTATCTTTTTAAATGTGACATCAATCAGTATGCACTGACCAACTAGCCACACGACACATGCCATTTCTTTTGCATTTATAAGACACCCTCTTGTATAAGAGGATCCATATTTATTAGCACATAATTAAGAAATAAATATTTTAAACACATTCCATGTAGAAGACAACCCCAGTTTTGAACAGGAAATAGAATTACAGAGCAAAGTCTTGCAGTGACTCACAGGATTATGTATGATTTATAGAGTGATAACGTATTCAAATTTTTTTCTCTCAAATCTGTCAGATGTAATTTTTGTATGCACATTAATGTGTTTTCCATACAAAATAATCCGCTAATTAGAAAAAGATTCTCTACAACCTGACAGCTAAGACAATCAATACCTAGCCCCGCTGTCCGCAAATAACAAGAAAATCTGATATCTTCCGAATAACGGTCCCAAATTATTGAGGCAGAAAATATACCCTAACAGAGCCTCAGTCACGTGTCAATTGCGCTTCCGGCAACTTTAATTGTGCACTACCGGCGACTTGCATCACTGCCGAGAGTATCCCCCACACCGCTCAAGCGGCGTGGATTAGGGCTAAACTAGATGGCTGGGACTCACGAGCAGCAGCTACTGCATTTCCTGCAGCTGCCTTTATTTAGTTTAGCCGCGTGAGCGGTGTGGGGGATACTTTCGGCGGTATAGTCTCCGGAAGTACGCAATACGGCGGTGGCGGTCTAGTCCCCGGAAGTGCACAATTGACATGTTAGGGTATATTTTCTGCCCCGATAATTTGGGACCGTTATTAGGAAGATAGCCAAAAAACCTATTTTCCCTTGGTACTGATCACCCGACAAGTGCCGCATTTATAAATTATGAGTCTAGCGCCAGAATTCCTATCAATGCTGTGAAAATAATCCTTTACTTCCCCACACACAGTGCACACTCACATCAGTTGACAAGGCACTTGATGATGATGATAGCGAATGAAATATCCTAAGATGACCTTACGCAACTGTGAATTAACAAGATGAACTGGCTCGTTCCGTAATCTGATCGACAAAGGCTAAAAAATAGAACTGCCGAATCCCTTAGCATCTATTAATGCACATGTACAACCTATTACCCAATCAATACCCACACCACCGCTCAGTATCTGATTGTGTGTCAATAAAACCTAGTTACACCATGAGGATTGTTTGGTTGAGTGGTTAGAATGACTGGTTCTCTTGCAGATACCCAGAATAAACACCCAGTCAGCACAGATAGCTGCAACAGCACTAGCCATGCGACCCCTAAACAAAGTGTTAAATGCAGACAGTAGTTGCAGTCTTATTGTATATGTTTCCTCTCATATATAATGTGTATACATGTGTTTGTGTATTTTCCTGTCATATATAATGTGTATACATGTGTTTGTGTATTTTCCTGTCATATATAATGTGTATACATGTGTTTGTGTATTTTCCTGTCATATATAATATGAGTACGTATGTTTATGTATTTTCCAGCTAAAGTTAATACTTGCCCTCAAACCCCAGAGAAGTAACACCCAGCTCACCTCCTCCTCCCCAAAGAAACAAGCAATGTTTATATACAACCCGTTAATGAGAAATAGATCAATACCCCGGGCCCTATCCTCCATAAACTCCCAGTTAATGAGAAATATCTTTCCCATTGCAACATACGTCTGTGAGACCTGGACACTTACTAAACAAGCGGAACAGCGCATAAATGCATTTGAATATAAATGTTACAGACAGGTTCTAAGAATATCTTGGGTAAAGAAAAGAACAAATGCATCCATACTTCAAGAGCTGAATATTGAAGAGGGTTGGCTAGTAAAGACAATAAAACAAAGAAAATTGAAATATTTTGGTCACTTGAAACGTCATGGAGGTCTAGAGAGAACAATAATGGAGGGGTATATGCCTGGGAAGAGAGGAAGAGGAAGGCCAAGGAGAAGATGGGTGCAGGATGTGGCAGATGATCTCCAGATGGGTGTATCAGACGCAGGACATCTTGCTCATGATAGGAAGGTTTTCCGGAGGGTTGTTATGGCAGCGAGGTTCCGCGAGGGACATGCTACTGAATGAATGAATGAATGAGAAATAGATCAATCCCCAGGCCCCATCCTCGCTCACCACATAAACTGCTAAATTCTTCTTCTTTCTTATTTTGCCATTCTGTTTATGCTATGAAGCATGGCAGAGAGGAGTTAGATGTAGTTTCTTGTCTTCTGCTTACTGTATAGCTTCTTTTAATGTTATACTGAATTTTTTAAGTCTCTTTTACACCATCCACCCATCTCTTTCTTGATCGGCCTCTTGCCTTGTAGCCTGCTGTTATCGTATTGTACTCTCTAGCTGCTGGCTGATTTTGTTACATTTTGAACAGATGACCAAACCATCTGAATTGGTTATGTTCTATAAAATTATTGACTGGTTTTGTACCAACCATATTATTAGTTCTTTGTTAGTGACTTTTTCTGATTTTGGTTTACATTTAATTAATTTAGTAATCTGAAGAGACACAAGATAAAGGAGGGGAATATTTATAATTATGATGACTGCAGTGCAATATTTTCTCAAGCTGCTCACTTAAGAGCACACAAAGTCCCACATGAAGGAGACAAACTCCACAAGTTTGATTATGGAATTGCTTTTTTTGTTTTTGTTTAGATGAAGACATAAAACAAGAGACACATGATAAAAGCTTTATAAGTGTTATTAATGTGGTAATTTATTTGCTCAAACTGCAATCTAGAGAAATATATAAGAAAATAAACCCACCGTCGAGGCCCAGGGCATGAGAAAGTCAGTTGGTGGTCTAAAGCCACAGTTAAAGAGCGCAGAGACATGGTAATACAGCAGAAAAAGGAGGCCGAAAACGAGACTCGGGTCCAAAAAGCAGCCCTGAAAGGCCAGTGGATCGGCCTTAAGATCACCTTGCCACCAATATTCACATGGGGTGAGATTTGGCGAATGGCCCCGCTGCGATTGAGCTTCGTCGTAAGAACTGCCTGCGAAGTGTTACCGTCTGGTTTCAACATGGTGAAATGGCATGCCCACTTTGCAGAGCTAAGCAGACGCTTGAGCACATATTGTCCGCCTGCAGAAAAGCCGTAAGCCAGGAAAGATACACTCGCACCACAATAAAGTCCTAAAAAGGTTAGCTGACATTGTGGACCAAGCCAGGATGACGGCTTATGTGAGGGCCAGTCCTTCAATTACCCCTCCATGGGCTTTCTCAAGGCTGGGCAGATTTATAAAGGTAAAATCAAGAAGGTCGCATACTCTCCATTGATACTTGACTGTGCAAGGGACTGGTTACAGGCTGTCAACCTGCCTGGTTTCAAGACACTGCTGAAAAATGCCAGCTCATCCTGATTGAGCTGACCGAGAAGTTCTGTAAGCTAAGCGGCCGGTTTGAGGCGAGACGTCGCATACTCGTCGAGGTAGGCGCAAGAGGTCTTATCGCCACTTCCGTGTACAATGTGCTAAAGCAGCTAGGCTTGTGAGGAAATGAGTGTAAACGGTCACTAAAACTAGGCCAAGATGCTGAAAGAGCTTTAAGCTGGCTCTGGATGCAATGGAACTTCATGGGAGAGGGGCCTCTGTAATCTGGTCCGAGTTCCAGGAGGAATGGAGCTTCTTGTCTCTTAAAAGCCAAGGTTTCCGACTGATGTCTGCCAGGGACCCTCTGCCAGTTGCCAGTCTAGCATGTGTCCGATGAACTAACCGTAAGCTTGTCACTTCTCCAATAAGGTAGCCGGCTGGTTTAATTGGCTACTGCAGCGACAACATATACATATATATATATATATATATATATATATATATATATATATATATATATATATATATATATATATATATATATATTTAACTCTGATTCTCATCATACCCGTTGCTAAGTCACCATTTCATCTTGTCCCTGTCCGAGAACATCCGGTTAAGTGCAGCAAGAGAAGATCAAGCTCTGAGGGTCATGACCCAGGTTGGCCCGCCCTCTGAAATTGTCTAAGAAGTAATGGGCTAAAACAGTTGTCAATGAAGGATCTTCTGCTGATGATCGGTGGACTTCTGCTGTACATGCTCCCCTGTGGAGTTCTTATTATTACATGAGGTAGTCTTTGGAAAATGATGCACACAAACATATTTATGTGGTTTGCCTCCTGTATTTATTCTCCTTGTAACTTTAAAAGGTCAAGTCAAAAAAAGTGATGCACATCAGTCATTATCACACTTGTAAGATCTCTCTGCTGTATTTGATTGCTAGAGTGACTTCAGATTGGCAGCTTGAGAAATTGATACCTCATAATTATCACAGTGAAAAGATTTCTTTCCTGAATGTGTTTTCTTGTGTCTTTTCAGACTTCCAGATTGAGAAAATGATGTACCACAATCATCACACTTGTAAGGTTTCTCTCCTGTGTGTGTTCTCCTGTGTGACTTCAGACTCCAAGTTAGAGTAAATGATGCCTCACAAATATCACACTGAAAAGATTTCTTTCCTGAATGTGTTTTCTTGTGTCTCTTCAGATTATTACCCTGAGAAAATAATGCACCACAATCATCACACTTGTAAGGTTTCTCTCCTGTATGTGTTCTCTTGTGTGACTTCAGATCTCCAGCTTGAGAAAATGATGCACCACAATCATCACACTTGCAAGGTTTCTCTCCTGTGTGTATTCTCTTGTGTGACTTCAGATGGACAGCTTGAGAAAATGATGCACCACAATCATCACACTTGTAAGGTTTCTCTCCTGTATGTCTTCCCATGTGTAACTTCAGCCTGGCAGCACAAACAAATGTTGCACCACAATCATCACACTTGTAAGGTTTCTCTCCTGTATGTGCTCTCTTGTGTAACTTCAGATCCCCAGCTCGAGAAAATGATACACCACAATCATCACACTTGTAAGGTTTCTCTCCTGTATGTGTTCTCTTGTGTGACTTTAAAGTGGCAGCTACAGAAAATGATGCACCACAATCATCACACTTGTAAGGTTTCTCTCCTGTATGTGTTCTCTTGTGTGACTTTAAACTGGCAGTTTGAGAAAAAGATGCACCACAATCATCACACTTGTAAGGTTTCTCTCCTGTATGTGTTCTCTTGTGTAACTTCAGATGGGCAGCTTGAGAAAATAATGCATCACAATCATCACACTTGTAAGGTTTCTCTCCTGTATGTGTTCTTTTGTGTAACTTCAGATCCCCAGCTCGAGAAAATGATGCATCACAATCATCACACTTGTAAGGTTTCTCTCCTGTATGTGTTCTCTTGTGTGACATTAAATGGGCAGCTTGTGAAAACTGTGCACCACAATCACCACACTTGTAAGGTTTAACTCCTGTATGCGTTCTCTTGTGTACCTTCAGACTGCCTGCTTGAAAAAATGATGCTCCACAATTATCACATTTGTAAGGTTTCTCTCCTGTATGTGTTCTTTCGTGTAACTTCAGATCCGCAGCTCGAGAATATGATGCATCACAATCATCACACTTGTAAGGTTTCTCTCCTGTATGTGTTCTCTTGTGTGACATTAAATGGGCAGCTTGTGAAAACTGTGCACCACAATCACCACACTTGTAAGGTTTAACTCCTGTATGCGTTCTCTTGTGTACATTCAGACTGCCTGCTTGAGAAAATGATGCTCCACAATTATCACATTTGTAAGGTTTCTCTCCTGTATGTGTTCTTTTGTGTAACTTCAGATCCGCAGCTCGAGAAAATGATGCTCCACAATTGTCACACTTGAAAGTTTTCTCTCCTGTATGTGTTCTCTTGTGTGACTTCAAACTGGCAGCTACAGAAAATGATGCAACACAATTGTCACACTTGAAAGTTTTCTCTCCTGTATGTGTTCTCTTGTGTGACTTCAAACTGGCAGCTACAGAAAATGATGCAACACAATTGTCACACTTGAAAGTTTTCTCTCCTGTATGTGTTCTCTTGTGTAATTTCAGGATCTTAGATCGAGAAAATAATGCATCACAGTAATCAGAATTGTAAGGCCCATTTTCTGTACATATCCTCTTATGTCTGTTTAAACAGATGTCCTGACTGACAGTTGAATTGCAAACTTCAAACGTGTTTGGTTTGTCTTCTACTTTCACTTCAAAGCTAGTTTTTAACTGACAATTCTTATTACTCAAAGATAATTCTGCGTTAATTCCAATCATAGAAGATTCATTCTCTGAAATTTGCCTCCAGTTCTTGTGCTCTAACAATGTTGAAACCTCAGTCTCTGCCCCTCTTACTACTGTGTTATTTTGTCCTATCATTTCCTGATCTCTACAGCTTTTCTCATCTTTAATTTCATTTAAATTTGGGTTCTTGTCCTCACAGATCACATCTAAAAGTTCTTGTTTCACAAACTTAAACTCCATGTTACCGTACATCATCTTCTCCATTTGTGATTGTTCTTGAATAAGGAGGGAAGGGACGGTCTGGCAGCAGGTAAATGTTTCTGAAATACACAAACAGTAAATATGGGTTAGCCATTGCAATAAAATGTTTACTTGTTGCAATATATACATAGTAAAATAAAGTACACACACACACACACATATGTGTGTGAGAGTGTATATATGAGTTGATTCAAAAGCCAACATCACAGTACTTGGGGTATTGTCTTAAGTGCTTCATCCCTATTTTCAGCAGCAAGTGCAGAGTTCCAATACCAATAATAACAGTAGCAGTCTAATAAGATGTCTGCCTTGCCTTTTCTCTGAGCGCCAGATACCCTCATCCCTGTCATCAGCCCTCATCCCTGTCATCAACCCTCAACACTGTCATCAAGCCTCATCACTGTCATCAAACTGTGATGATCCATTTGCTCCTCCAAACTGTCCATTAGGCCTTACCCACTTCTGCTTTTTCATGCATCAATATTCCATTCAGTTGTGCAGAACCAGTCAATCTGCCCACCTGCTCATTTCCAAACATACCACCATGACCCAGAGAAACGATCTAGAATATGCTCTTCACTTGTGACATCTGAAGTGAAGCAAGCCACTCTACAAGAAGCATGCCTGACCTCATCTTCCTCAGCATGCTTTCTGAGTTAGTTATAATCAAGATGTATGTGTCTGTATATCCTGTTCCCTAGCCAGCAGAAAGCTTCAAACCACCTGCAATAGGAATAAACTCACAGGGAGCAAGTACAGCAGGGATCTACCAGTCATCAGTAGAAGTTATCCTCGTCGACAAGTGTTTCGGCCCACGATTTCTCCTAGACACTTTCGGAGGTGGGCCCACCTGAGTTCATGAAGCTCAGGGCTGGTACCCTGCTGTACGAAATTACCGGATGGTGTTTTCTTTCGGATAGGCAGAAGGTACTGTGAGATAAGAAGTTGTCGCGGCAGCCTAATTAGAACAGTCAGCGTACCTGGACGACCGAGCGACAAGCTTACGATTGGTATACCGGACACATGTTGGACTTTTGTTAGCAGGTGGCAGAGGAACACTGGCAGACAATTCGGACACGATGGACTTTCAAGGGGTGAGAAACCCTTTTCCGCTAGACACCCGGACCAGCTCACCGAGGCCCGTCCCCTACGTTGTTTCGCTGCGTCCAAAGCCAGCTCGAGGCCCTTTCGGCTGCCTCGCCCAGTTTTTTAAGTGTTCGTTTCCGTTCATTACCGCGCAATCCTAGTTCTTTAATCACATTGTACAGTGAAGTGGAGACGACACCTCGCGCTCCTACTTCGACGGCAAAGACACGTACCGTGTACGCCTCGTTTCTCCTCAGACCGGCTGCTAAATCACTGTATTTCTCGAGCTTGTACTGGTGATTTTCGTTCATACGGGACGGTGAGCTCAATCAGGATGAGCTGCCGTTTCTCCGCAGAGTGGAGAACTATGTCAGGTCGCAGACCGGTCTTCCGGATTAACTCGGGGTAACTCTCATGGCCCGGCAGATCAACCGCCAGTAACCAGTCCCTTGCAGAGTCTAGCACAGATGGAGCGAATGTGTTTCGGTTGACCTTACCTTTTTGAATCTGCCCAGCCTTGAGGAAACGAATGGGGACGATGGTAGAACTGGCTCTAGCGTTAGCCCTCATTCAAGCCTGGTCAACAACGTCTGCTAACTCTTTTAGCACCTTGTTGTGACGCCAGGTATATCGGCCTTGGCCTAGGGCTTTCCTGCACGCGCATAGGACATGCTCAAGAGTCTGCTTCGCTTTGCACAACGGGCAAGTCGGATCGTTGGTCGCAAACCATTTAACCATGTTAACACCGGACGGTAATACATCGTACGCCGAACGAACGATAAAGCTCAGTCGCAGCGGGGTCATTCGCCAGATCTCACCCCATGTGAGTATTCTTGGCAATGCGCTCTCCAGGCTGACCCAATGGCCCTGCTGCGACTGCTGGGCTGCTTTCTGGAAACGAACCTCGTTTTCGTTGTCCCTCACCTGTTGTATTACCATGTCTCAGCGTTCTTTGGCTGAGGCCTTTGACCACCAATTGACCTTCCCGTGCCCTAGGCCTGGACGGTCGGTTTGAGTGTAACCCATTATCTCCCTCAATTTTAGTGCGTTCTGCGCAGATTCAATCGCATCGAGGACTCTCCACTTCTGCCCAGTCTTGAGAGCGGGCTGGACAGCGATGACATTTGGGTCTGAAGACTCACGCAAGAGCATGGCGAGTCTTACTTTGCCAACTTTAAACTCTTCGGTTATCGATTTGAACAGGAGTACCAGCTTAGCCTGCTTACAATACAGAGCCATGTCGGTCAGACAAGGCGGTGCACCAATCCACTTTCTTAAGGCTGTGTTGATTTTCCTCTCCATGGTTTCCACTGCAGTCATCGTCACCTCGTAGACTAACAGTGGCCAGAGGAGCTTCGGAATCAACATGAATTGGAGACACCATACCTTGAATTTCCTGCAACGCTCTATCGTGAGTAGGCCTGTAGTCAGTGACTCGTGTATTCGCCGGACCTCTGCTCTATCAGATAACTTTGAATCGTAAACGCGACCAAGGCTCTTCACCGGTTCCTCCAGAACCGTGGGGATCTTGTTCCTTGCCACCGTAAAACTGGTTGCCGCCACTCGACCCCTAAGGATTGACAGACTCCTTGACTTCTGTGGTTTGAACTGCATACCGCTCCAATGGACCACCGCGTCCAATATTTTCAGGATCGTGCGGGCAGACTCCTCGCTGCCCGTTATAATAGTCGTGTCATCCATAAAGGCACGCAGTGGAGGCATCTAGTGATCCCCTATTTGAAGGCCCTGTACGTAGCCGGCCGCCCCGTCTAACATGATCTGCATGGCCATGACAAACAGTATTGGTGAGATCACACACTCCATAGCTATCACCCAATCTGCAGCTCAGTCCATCTCGTGGTAAACGTCGAGGTAGAGAAGCGCAAAGAGAACTTAGAGAAATATTGCTCGATCATATCATTGATCTGTGCCGGTACGTGGAACATGCGAAGGGCTCGCCACAGTAGCCTATGGGGGACTGCCCCGTAGGCGTTGGCTAAGTCCAACCATATCACGTGCAATTCGGTTCTCTCATGATTGGCTCTCTGAATAGCCTCCCAAATCATGGTCCCGTGTTCAAGGCACCCAGGAACGCCTGGAATACCACCCTTCTGAACACTCGTATCGATGTACTTGTTAGCCATCAGATACTGTGTGAGCCGGCGAGCCATGACCGAGAAGAATATCTTACCCTTGACATTCAACAGCGAGATGGGCCTGAATTGGGAAAGACTCTTCGAGTCCTGCTCTTTGGGAATGTAGACCCCATTCGCCTTTTGCCATTCTGGACATATGTGTTTACGAATCCACGCTTGTCTCAACAAGACATGAAGCATTTTTAGGATTTTCGGGCAACGCTTGTAAAGAACGTACGGAACACCGTTCGGACCTGGGGCAGATTTGCCGCTGGCCCTTTTCACAACTTCCTCAACCTCAGACCAAAGGGGAGGTATCATTTTAAATGGTACCTTCGGCAACTCAGGCTGCCTGAGGCCGCTAAGGATCTCCGGATTGTCATCGAGAGGCTCTCTCCTCTTTTTGTCAGAGTACATCTTGCGTAGATGTGACTCAAGCTCTTCCTGACTGACAACCAGAGTCCCAGACTTCGGTTGCCCGAATAGACCTCGAGCAAACTGATACGGGTCCCTAAAGAATTTCTCTCGCTTCCTTTTAGTTCTCCATCTGTTGGCACAGAAACGCTCAGCGCGACAGAGGGCACTGTGTCTGTTCTTTAAATGCAACCAGACTTCATACAGCCCCTCTCGTTCGCTACCTGTAGCGGCTTTGAACCGTTTTCTGAGGGCATTCTTGTCTGCCCGACACTTCAGAATGTCCCTCTGCCTCCTGCTAGTATTCTGCTTGGCACCCGGCTGTGCCTTTTCTACTGTCCCGAACTCACAGGAGCAGTGTTCATATATTACATCAGCGAATTTTGTAAGCTTGTCGCCTAACGACTTCTTGTTTAAATCATGTTTAAGTATCTCACACAATGTACTCTCCAACTTACACCACACCACCCTATCGCTCGCAGGTGGAAACCTAATCTTGGAATGCACTTCCTCAGAAATCATCAAAGGTGCTCCTCCGCAGTCGACGTCATGGGCCTCTATGGGCGAGTGGGGTTCACCCGGCCCGTCGTTCCCTGATGACTCAGAAACTACCACAGGAGTAGTAGTTTTGCGACGGCGTTTACTGCATGGAGCACCCTCGCATTTCATTCTTCCGGGATGCGTTCTCAGACCATGCAACCCCGTGAAGCTTTTCCCACATGTACAGAGCCAGCCCGGACGTTGGGCGAGTATCTGAGTCCGGGGGCTAGCATTGTCGTCACCGAGAGTATCAATTTGATTGGGCCCTTCATTCCCCCCCCCCCTTTCAGAGGGCCCTGGGGGCATATTTTTTTGTTAGTTAACGCAATCGGAGGTATTATACTGTGTTAGGGGTGATCAACCCGGTCCACAGTAGACGTCTCCAGATGTCAGTTTATCCACCCGGCGATACCGGGGTGCCAGTCTTTCCATAGGTGTCACAAGGTCTTTCCCGAGAGTCACCATTCTTTCATGGTAGTCTTGTAAGCTAGCCACGTACAATAGGAATAAACTCACAGGGAGCAAGTACAGCAGGGATCTACCAGTCATCAGTAGAAGTTATCCTCGTCGACAAGTGTTTCCTGCATTCCTGCTGGATGTTGTGGTATCATATATTTATAATCTCCTACATCAAACGTTGACCCTTAGCTTTTGCTAAGAACCCCTAGGCACTACTTTTGCCTCTTGACACTGAACAGTGTGTATGAATAATCACATCGCCCAAGCTAGCATTATCATGAATTATTTGCAGAATTTCCACCTCCGTGTAACGTGCTGGCCACTCTCTGCACCCTTTGCTCAATGTGATTAAAATTTTACACAAGTCTGACTGTTCCACTGTCACTCTGACCAAACCTCTCTTCGCTGAATATTCTCCAGGATGCAAACCTGTATGATCGTGTCCTCCTCAGCCATCCATGACTTCATTCTGATCAACTGATGACCTTTAACTGTGCCCAGGGCTTCAATAAAAGCGTGATCTGTGCCTACAACTACTGAGTTATGATTTTACCTGCGGCACCTTGAGCCTACATTCAACAGTCAGCAAACCATGAATGTAACGCATACACACTACTGGAGTGTCTCTGGTACATCCCAGAAATAACCACACAGCTGGGTTCAGTATGCACTCTAGTTTAGCGAGCTGACTCTTTGAGACAAAAAGAAGTCCTAGTCCATAATCAATCACTGAGAAGATCAAGTGCTGATATAGCATGAAAAACATTCTCTGCTCTATGTCCAGTGTATCAATAGTCCTAAGTGCACGAGTCCCTTTTAGGATCTTGTTACAACCATCTCCACATGGTCCTTGAAGGACAGGCTTATGTCAAATTTCTTAATGGATTACAGTATTGCTATCTGCTACTTTGAGCATTTCTGCAGTAATTTCATCACCTGCTGCCTTACTGTTTGGCAATGAATAGATAGCCTCCCTGACTTCCACTCATTTATGTCCTAATTTTATTGGTAATACGGTCATTTTAGCCTCTTCATCAAAATTCTTTGGTTCTTGTGGACTACATCTATTGAAGCTTTATTGGAAGTGTTGTGCTCATCTTTTTTTGTGTGCTCAGCATTAGATGTAAGCATTGTACCATCCTTATTTTTAATGGGACTACAATGACATTTAAAGTTAAAGGTTAAACTCGAGAGGATCAAATTCACTGGACTGGTTTGTATCCCATAAGGCTCAGCTAGCTACTTGCTGAGAGTATCATATAAAGCTTATCTCACCTTGCACAACTTCGCAAACAACAGATTACTGCAAACAAATGTTTAAAGGTAGATAGCAATAAAGACATTCAAAAACTGGTTAAACAGTTCCTTATTAAAACAAACCAAAACTAAAAAGACCAGATTAAGGATTTACTCAGTACAGCAGAAGGAACTGATCAGATGGTAACTCTGGACACCCTAGCGTAAAGGAGGTAGTGTAAGTATGATGAGTGCATAAATGTGAACATGGATACATACACAAGGATGAGTGCGTGTAGTATGAGTGCATTTATATATAGGATGGATACATAAGACACGGTGTATGTAGGCGGATGGTAAGGGATCACATATGGACAGGACAGTGGGAATATAGCTGTGCGAAAGGTAAAGATGAACGAGTACATGGATATAGAAATGTATTACTGTATGCATGTACATGTGGGTATGAGTGTGCATGTGTGTATATATATGGGAGCATGTATATTTATATATTTGTGTGTGTATGAATGACAGTGCACTCAAAGAACCCATAAATTGTGTTGCTGCATGTCTGTTAATTAATGAGAACAAATGGAAAGAAGTGTGTACGCAGCAAGAAAGTCATCAACACACACCATCCACCAGAACATGATAAGACAGTACCGGACAGGTCACATACCAGTAACGGGACATAACTTAAAAGGGACACAACCAGACAAAATTACAGACTTAGCGACACAAAACGCACAAGACATGGAAGAGTGAATGTCACTACGTGTGGATGTACTCGTTTTTAAAAAAATGTAAGTACAGGCATTGGTAGACGCATATGAAAGAGTTTGAGTGTGTACGTAATGTCAATTAGGTATGCATACACAGATAAGTATGAAAGGACGTGCAAATATGTAGTGTTGTCTGCGTGTATGAGTACTCGAGTGCATGTACGCATACACCTAGTTGGGTGAGTCCATATACTATGGGGATTCATACACAAAACCATCCCATTCCACAGCATGCATACAACATGCACATGACCGACAGGACTCACAAGATATGACTGACAGCAAATAGGGAAATCAAGTGACTCGATAATGACAGGACTAGAACGCATAACCACCAATACCACCCCATCACTGGGATGATAGCAAAGGTTGGTAACATGATATACATAGTCCCGGCAAAAGGCCACGCTACAATTCAGCAAGACGGCAACGACGAGAAATGACTGAATGGCCTCCCGCCCCCTTTCCCCTCACCTTTCCCTAACTCTTTCGGATGCACAATGAGTTAAACCCCAACCCATTCCCACAGAGAGCACTTGAGTTCGTTACCCAACAAGCCACAGCAATTCTTATCGCCGAACATTTGGATCTCAAAGCGTGAGCTGGATGCTCCGGTTATATGGTATTTACGTACACCGGAGTTTAGCTGTCAACACAACCTGATCACATAATAACAAATGACGACTGGACCCGCTTAAGGCTTCACATAAACTCTCACACACATATCCATTACATGACTAACCCGTTCATATTACAGGAAGACAACTATAAGACCACTATGGTCACACGCAGAAAATTTTTACATTTCGGAACTATTCAATTTCAAAAACTGTTTTCAGTACTTTTTGGCAAAATTAAAATACTCAAAATTTTAAAACAATAAATGGTGGTCCAAAAGACGTGTATGGAAGCTCGCTCTCCTTCGAGATACGCCTAGCCAGATTAAAGGGAGACAGAACAAACAGGAAACACCAAGACAGAAGAAGGATGACATGCACCAGTGACAACAGGACGAGCGGTTTGATTCGGGTGGAAGCATCAAGCCCAGAAATGGCACAAACACTAGTATTCAGTCATGAAAGTGACGCAAATAACCCAGACCACAAATATTGGCGGAGACTGCTAGCAGCCTAGGCTAGCTAGCTGCAGTCTGAACGTGGTCGAGCTTTTCTTTTTTTTCTCAAAAGGAATTGGACTTGGACTTGCACAACTTTTGATCTGTCTAACTTTCTTCAGCTAATTTGTCAGCATATGATCTCTTATCTCGCCTTGCACAACTTTTGATCTGTCTAACTTTCTTGCAATCTTCTTCAACTAATCTGCCAGCATATGATCTCTTATCTCGCCTTGCACAACTTTTGATCTGTCTAATTTTCTTGCAATCTTCTTCAGCTAATCTGCCAGCATATGATCTCTTATCTCGCCTTGCACAACTTCTGATCTGTCTATTTTCTTGCAATCTTCCTCAGCTAATCTGCCAGCATATGATCTCTTATCTCGCCTTGCACAACTTTTGATCTGTCTAACTTTCTTGCAATCTTCTTCAGCTAATTTGTCAGCATACGATCTCTTATCTCACCTTGCACCATTTTTGATCTGTCTAACTTTATTGCAATCTTCTTCAGCGAATCTGCCAGCATATGATCTCTTATCTCACCTTTAACCACTTTTGATCTGTCTAACTTTCTTGCAATCTTCTTCAGCAAATCTGTCAGCATATGATCTCTTATCTCACCTTGCACAACTTTTGATCTGTCTAATTTTTTTGCAATCTTCTTTAACTAATCCGTCAGCATATGATCTCTTAACTCACCTTGCACAACTTTTGATCCATCTAAATTGCTTGCAGTCTTTTCAGCCCTGATTTCTTGTTCTGTTGTTTTAGCATTGTATATAGTGAGTTTCAATGCTTTCATTTCCTGAATACACTGCCATATGTCATCATTTAGCCAAAGTTTTCTATCATGCTTCTTTAGCCTGCACTAATTATTGCTGATCCTAAAATTGTGGTCTTTACCTCACTCTATTTTCCCTCATTAGTCTTATCTTCATCTACTTCAGATGCTTCAAGTCTATTTTTTTCCAAGTTTAAGCTGGAACTCTTCTCTTACTTTTACAGTTTGAAGTCTTTGACCATCATTCTGTGATGCTCATTTTTTGTAACTGGGGGGGGGGGGGGGGGGGGGGGGGGGGGGGGGGGGGGGGGGGGGGGGGGGGGGGGGGGGGGGGGGGGGCTGTTTTTAATCTAAACTTTAGTTTTCTGACATCTAAGTGTTCACTGTCCACATCTGCTCTTCTGGATGCTCGGATATCCATCAAAGATCTTCTATATTTGTTGTTTGTACAGAGGTGTATTTGATTTTTACTCACTCCAGCTGGTGAGTACAAAGTTTGCTTGTGTATCTACTTATTAGCTACATGCACTAAGTGCCACACACACCCCAAGACTCATTTGTTTACCACAATGGTATCCTTTCTTGCAGGTTTCTGTAGCAAATAATTTTTTTTTTAAAAACAGGGTAGGGGAACTGCCTCAACCCTCCTCCTTTCTCAGCCAGACTTGGGACCGGCAATGATGGATATAATAAAACAATGCATTATCAAAGCACACTTGGAGTGGTATATTACAGTGTCCGCAGGTGGTAATTGTGGTTACAATGCAAAGTGTTACTCTCTAGCTGGCTTGCTGTAGTGTTTCTAGTGTTGTTGGCCTCTATGCTACCCTGTGGCAAGCCAGCAGTTAGTTGTCTTCATCCGAGGGAGCTCGTGTTAGTGTGATTGTAGAATAATCATACCCTAGACACTTTGCCAAGTATTCAATGCTACCCCCCCCTCCCCCTCCCCCCTTTTTTGTGTGTGCATATTTCAAGAGGCATGACTGCTCACCCCAGCCAGCAAGGATGATAATGATGAGAAAGGGAAAAAAACTGGGCTCAAGAATCTAGGACATGCCACTCTTTTTCATCTTCTTAGCATTGACCGCTGTAAACTCTAGCAGAAAATCATCTTTGTACATTCTCTTCTGGAATTTGGTCTTGTTCCAGAACTTGAGTTGTGTGTGCATATCCATTTCACAGATCTGGCTCACTCTATACAGACTGTTGGTTTCTCACCGCTCAGGCAGACGCACTCAAGACTTAACAGGAATGGCCTTAATTAGTCATATATTATGACAAGCTTGTGTGTGGGGGGGGGGGGGGGGGGCCGCGCGGAGTAGGTCCCCCCCCCCCCCCCCCCCACTAAAAAAAAATATTCAGTCCTAGAGTAACATTGTTTAAAATCTGAGTTCAAACGACACTGGTAAAATATCATAGCATGTCATGAAAAACAATTGACAGAGACAGGAATCATGAATGTATTAAAAAGAATGCCCAAGATTTGAATTATAATTATACACTATAAACAGTATCATAAATATTAAAACACTACAGAACAGCTTTCGTTTTTGTTATATTTCACTTACTGATTCTACATCGACTTCAAGTTGTTCTGTCTTGGTACCTGTTGATAGTAGTAGACAATTTTATAATCTATCTTAGGTTTTGCCAGGACTTGACTTTGACAATTGGGTATTAATCTACAATCGGTGGTCGCCACCAACTTCGCAAAGTGAAGGTTTCTGAATACTGCATCCAGGGCTGCCAATCCAGTGTTGCCACTTTTCTTCGACAAGAAACATCCAGAACAGAATCAAAAAAATATCTAAACACATCTACATTTGCGTGAAAAACATCCAAATGGAAAGTCACAAATTACATAGCTATTGATATGACTTACCCTATAGAATCATGCCCTCATCTTCACTGATGTCTGCCTCGCAAGATCCACAGGATAAACTTAGCTTGGATGATGAAGTTGAAGCTTCAGATCCAAAATAACTCTGGTATGCTTTAGCTTTCCAATTTCTTATAATACACAATCAAGGATAGTATCCAGAAGCCATGACTTGTTAACCCTTAGGCTCGGTATTATAAATATCGCAACCCTTCGGCCTTGATTCCATGATAAATACCGTAAATCTGGGAGAAATGTGGCTTTTCTGCCTACCCCCGGACCACAAGGAGTTCGTCACCCGGTCACCGCGCAGTCCGGTTTAGTCAACTACGCTAGAGAGCCGGTCCAGGGCGCTGATAAGTGGAACAGCATTTTCCTACTCTCATCAGGCCGAATTTTATTGTCAAGATTGCATTTAAGAGGTCAAATTTCATCCTGTTTCTTAGGTTAGATTTGAAATAATTTATATCACTGAAAACTCTACGTCAGCATTTGAGTGGGGTAGTATCATGGCACGTTCAAAGAGCTTAAAGAATTTACTGTTTGATGAGGAATCTTTAAATTGTCTCACTTCAATCCAAAACGCTTTAGTTTCTGTTTTGTTTTTCCATTCAACAAAGTTTATTTTGGTTAACTGATAATCTGCCTCCGCGACACTTTTACTAGTAGCCCCTAAAAAGTTCATATCTTGACAATATTTAGGTATGTCCTTTACTGGCTGTATGTAGTATGTTGCTCACAGAAAAGAGTGAAATATTTTTCAATACATCTAGATTTTCAGGAAGTCTCTGCTTCAATTGCTTGAATCATAAGATAAGAAAATCTTGACAGCGTTTTTTTAAGTTGTTCTCTTCATTCTCTGTTAACAGTCCTTTTGTTTTTAAATCATCAATTTTTGATTCGATTTGATATTTAAGGTATGGCTTAAGAGCCAAATAGATCTCTATAGTGCAAGTGAGCAAATCAGCTTTAGAAGTTGGCAACACCAGTCTTTTACCATCATCATCATCATGTAGCAGATCCTTTACAGAATGTCGCTCTCATCACAGTCTGCCTGAATGAAACTCGGTCTCTCGCCAGTTCTACCGCCTCATGCACTTTCACACTCAAGGAGGCACTTATATCCTGTGCCCATCTTCGTGTTGGTCTGCCCCTGCCCCTCCTTCCTGGTACCATGCCTTCTCCTATAATGTTGTCCAATCCGTCGTGGCGCTTGATATGACCAAAATATTTCAGCTTTCAAGAAAGGATGCTGTTTATTAGCCAATCTTCCTTGATATTTAGATCTTTTAAGATGTCAATATTTCTCATCTTCTTTGTCCAAGATATTCTGAGAATCTTTCTAAAGCATTTCAGCTCAAAAGCCCATATTCTCTTTCTTAAGGACTGAGAGATAGTCCACGACTTACATCCGTATGTAGCCACAGGAAAGATGCATGCTCTCAAAATTCTAATTTTTATCTCCTTGCTTGTGCTTAACCATAGACTTTTAAGGCTGTTAAGTCTTTGCATTGCTATGGCCATCCTTCTTTTAATTTCTGTCGAACAGTCTCCATTGCTGTTTATTATGGAGCCTAGATATTTAAAGTCTGTGACATCTTCAATTTCTTCATCATTTATTGTTATTTTTGGGTGACAGCCAGCTTTATCTGTGGACATTATTTTCGTTTTCTTTAAATTCAAGAACAGATTTTGATCTTTACTGTGCTTTTGTCTTTTACCAACTGAGTGAAATAGCAAAGTGAGATCGTCAAGTAATTTAACTTTATCAACATGTTTAGATTCGAACAGTTTAATAACTTTTTGCACTTCCATTAGAACAGGTTGTAAAAAGAGAAGGAATGCCAAATTTTTTTCATCACTGTACATTCCATATAGTATTTCAGCTGTATGGCACTTTTCACTTTGTCTTGTTATTTCAAAGTGTGTCTTCAACTCCAACCATTGGTTCACAATTCTTTCAACAGCTGGTTGAATTGATAACCATCTAGTTTTGCAATCTGACAGAATTTTCAGTGGTGTGGAACCATTATTCAAGGCTGTATATAACATAACGCACTGTATTGCTGTTGTCTGACAAAAGATTTGGAATACCAGTTATGTGTTTCAGCAATAAGGTATTCCAAATTCCTTGGTAAACATTCAGATAAAGCATGTGATAATGCTAGCTGCAATGAAACATACATTTTAATAGTATTAATGATGGGATAGCTTCCTTCCACTTGGCATAAACGCCATTGTTTATAACAACCATCACCGAGGCATTATCAGTACCAATTGCAGCCAAATGCTTCAAGTCTAACTGTTTGCTGATTAAAAGTTTCTTCAGTTCCTCAACTATACTTTCTGCATCACAATTTTCCAATTGAACTAATCCAAGATATGCAGAAACTACTTTGTCTGTATTGTTGCTGTAATATATAATACACACACCAAGCACTTTTAGTACCGAACTATCATTTGATTCATCTAATAATAAACTATATTTATTTGTAGAAATATCACTGATCTAATCTTTTTCGAAGTGAGAAAATAAAGTATTTCTTATAATATGTGTACACTTGCTGTGATGCATTTTCACATCATCCATAACGTTACTGTCAGAAAAAGTGTTTTTAAACAAATCAATCAAATGGTCACAATTTGAAATTGCACAGTGACAGCTTAAAAACATTGCGACAGATCCTTCAACTTTTGATGATTCATTTATCAGTGTAGTTATGAAAACAGATGTCAGCGGTGTATTATCTTTGAAAAAAACGGCAGTTTTATGCTTTCCAGTCTCTGCAAGACTCCTCAAGTCTTGTATTTTCGCTTTAATTTCACACTTGCAGTACTTACAACAAGCCTTGGTCATATCCCCAGGAACTGCCATCACTGAGTCTTTAATTTTGTTATCATGCAGCCACTCTTTCCGAAATTGTTGCTCATACTTTACTTTTGGCACGTTGAAAGGTTTTTTCAAAGTGAAAGCCACACATAAAGGTGAGCAATTTTTTTTTTTAATCACATGAAAAAGAAACACAAAGTCAGCACAGTGAGGATACGGTTGAAACAAAATATGATCTACGCGCGCTTTTGATCAATCAGTACCGGTGCTGCCAGATATTTGAGTGTTGACCCCAGTGAGAGTTCAAAGTTTAAGTAATCGCAATTATCACAATGTACGTGGGAACCCAGTATTTGTAGCAAGGGTGCATCCAATTTTATGTTTTATGTGTAAGGTTTGGACAGAGCAGCAGGGCTGCCAATGAGATTTTGGTCAAACCCCAAGTTGTGGCTGACAAAAAACCCCACGATATGAACAAAATATAAAATTTAAAAAACCCAGAATCGAACAAAAGTATTCATATTAAAATGTCACTCTAACAGCTCTTCTTCTTCTTCACCTATTTCAAATGTTAGCGGCCTCAAAATTTCTTAGGCCTACATGTTTAACAGAAAATCTATGTGTTTTGATAGCATTAATTTATTTGCATTTTCAAGTGTCATTTTACAAGATTAACAGTAACTGGAATCCGTATCGTTGTTGTACTGTTCTAACCAATCTTCAGTCTGGTAATCTTGGTTTCAGCTTCATAGCAAAGGGTCACCATATAGTTGCTCCGCTCCTGTGCCAATGAAAAACACACAAATTGTTTATCACAGTTCAAATGAAATCCGCAGTTCACAAGGTCACGCCATGCACACAACTCAGAAGCTGGGCAACGAAACTGTATCCTTCCAGTCTACAAATGGAGCAAAAATGCAACGGCCACAGTCTGGCAGAAGCAAACAAATTTGCCACGGCTAAAAAAAAGTGGCCGTGCCTAGCGTCCATTTTGACAAGCATTATGTGAGGGTTAATAAACAGTCCCCCCAGCAGTACTCTCACTGGGGAAGGGACTTTAGAACATTACATCCACCAGCAAGGATGCCCCTACAACGACCTGACCGCCTTCATTAACGACTGTTCATCCAACAGCCATGCAGTTCTTTGGCATGAAGGAGACACCTTGAACTTGGGTTTCGGACTGCCGACTCCCTACAAGATGTTATGTTATTTTCTGTTATCACAATCGACGTCACTGCACATTGGGCATTCCCATGCCTGCTTTTGAAGTCAGAGTATCTCTGCATGATAGTCAAGGAACCAATAGTCTGCATACAAGCATTATCTGTAAAATGGGTGTACACATAAAACTCAACTTTTGGAACAAGACCACATTCCAGAAGTGGATTAACAACTCTTGAATGCTATCCGAGTTACACACTAATCAGCACACTTCCAAGTGACCAGAAGGTATAACTTTTGCTCCCTCTCACTCGAAGCAGGACTCGACGACAATAGCTCTATCATACATTTTATTGTTTTATTGAACAGGTTACATGACACAACTGCAGAGACGTAAACATTGATCCTAACTGACATTTGAACATAGTCCATTTAGTCCTCACTCGCTCTCTCTCAACTTGTAGCGACCACTCCCTGACCACTACAGCTCCATAGGTCTACAGCGTCTCACAACTCTGGGGCTCACCGTACAAGACGAACTCGCCTATCCACTGGACCTTGATATTACTTCCGCAGACAACCACGGCTAACTGGAGACGGACTTCCCTTGCTGTTCTCCAAAACACACAGCATGTCAGCCTGTCGAAGAACTCTGATGACTGACAGGACTTCTAACATAAGTCCCCTCTAGCACATAGCTTTTGTCAGCATCCCCTACTCTTCTGTTTCTGTTGTGACCCAGTCCCCTTGGACTTACTTCGCCAGCGGGACTATACCTTCGACCAGAACCGCAACCTCAACCCTTACTCAGACCTTGATGCCTGATAGTTGTATGGTACTCTGTCTTACTCGAGAGAGATAATGACTGACCCTGACTTGGTCTCTCTCTCTCTCTCTATCTTGCTCTGACTCTCTTGGACTGACTACTCAGCCTCAATTTATTCCTGTCGAACTCATGTGGGTGGCTGAGGTTACACAAGAGGCACGCTCGTGTGGGCATTCTCAGGAATCATGCTCATGTGGGCGTTCTCAAGAATCATGCTTACGTTGGTGGCTGATGCTACATGAGAATCACGCTGTCACGTAATTCAGTCTTTCTCTGTTCTTCTCGTTACCCATGCTTGTCAGCCCCCACACAGTAACCCACAGGTCTACTTTCTTATGCGTTAATGCCTCGTTTGTGATAATACATTTTCAGTGGTCAACATTCTCGCCCCCTCAATACTCGAGTCAATGTTGACCCTGTTTCCCTTGAACTCACAGAAAGTACTATCATACCACTCTGTCCCTTCACACAATATTACACTCTCCCAAATCAGCACGCAACAACAACCATAACTTTAATTCAGAGTTTATAGCTGATAAATGCTAAGACCTCACCTGGTCATCCCTGCAACCTTTCTCAGGCATCTAATTTCAATGGTTAGGAATATTCTATTAACAATATGGTCAGCATGAATACAAGATTTTTACACTTATAGTTAAACATATGTATATGTTCTTATATATTTCTCCAGACTGCCAGTCTGAGTAAATAAATTACCACATTAATAACACTTATAAAGCTTTTATCATGTAGCATTTATTTTGGGTCTTCCAGAAAGAAAAATAAAATACACAACAATAAAATCAAAATAATGAATTTGATGAAGAACTGTATGTGCTTTCAGGTGACCAGTTTGAGAAAGCAATGCACTGCAGTTATCATACTTGTAACATTTATCTCTTTTATGTATTATCTTGTGTTTCTTCATATACTAAGTGAAATGTGAACCAAAATCAGATGTATATAATCTGCCAGCCTGAGCAAAAACTGCATCACAGCTAATCATTAGTAAGGTTTCTCTCCTGTATCATCTGTTCTGTTGTAATTTTTCAGACAGACAGATTCAGTAAATAATGCACCTTAATAATCGCACCTGTAAGGTTTCTCACCTGTATGTGTTCTGTTGTGTTTCTTCAGAGTGCCAGATTGAGAAAAAGACGAACCACAGACATCACATTTATAGGGTCTCTCCCCTGTATGTGTTCTCTTGTGTTTATTTAAATTGCTAGAATGAGAAAATGATTTGCCACAGCAATCACATTTGTAGGGTTTCTCTCCTGTATGTGATCTTTTGTGTGACTTCAGATGTGCAGCTTCAGAAAATGATGTGCCACAGTCATCACATTTGTAGGGTTTCTCGCCTGTATGTGATCTTTTGTGTGACTTCAGACTGCCAGATTGAGAAAAGGATGCACCACAATCATCACATTTGCAAGGTTTCTCTCCTGTATGTGTTCTTTTGTGTTTATTTAAATTGCCAGAATGAGAGAATGATGCACTGCAATAATCACACTTAAAAGGTTTTTCTCCTGTGTGTGTCCTCTTGTGTGAATTAAGAATGTCACATCGAGAAAATGCTGCACCACATTCATCACACTTGTAAGGTTTCTCTCCCGTATGTGTTCTCTTGTGTGTCTTTAGATGGTCAGCCTGAGAAAAGGATGCACCACAATCATCACATTTGCAAGGTTTCTCACCAGTGTGTGTTCTTTTGTGTTTTTTTAAACTGCCAGAATGAGAGAATGATGCACTGCAATAATCACACTTGAAAGGCTTCTCTACTGTATGTGTTCTCTCGTGTGAGTCAAGATGGGAAGACTGAGAAAATGATGCACCACACTCTCCACAAATGTAAGGTTTTGTATCTGCATATGATCTCTTGTGTCTGTTTAACCAACTGTCTTCAGTATCCATAGAATCAGAACTATCAGACACATTTGGTTTGTCTTCTGTTTTTAATTCTAAGTTAGTTTCTAACTGACAATTCTTATTTGTCAAAGATAATTCGTTGCTGATTCTGGTCTCAGAAGATTCTATCGCTGGAATTTGACTCCAATTCTTGTGCTCTGGTAATGCTGTATCACTATTCTCACTTGCTACTGTGTTTTTTTGTTCTGTTATTTTGCTATTGCTGCAACAGCTTGCTACATCTACCACTGCACACAATAACTGGTTCTTGTCCTCACACATCACATGTAAAGAACCCTCCATTATCTTTTCCATTTGTGAATGTTCTTGTATGGGAAGGGAAGAAAGATTCTGGGAGCTGGTGAATGTTTCTGAAACAAAATCAGTAAATACCAATTCAATGAAAATTTAAGTAACATGTGTTACATTTCAGACAAAGCATATGTTTATATGTTACATTACACATACAAAATATAAAAAAATACTGGAATACCCCAGTAGTATGTATGCGATATATACTTGCACTGCCTAATAATGCAGATAGGCTCAAAGTTCTGCAAGCAAAGTCATAACTCAGAGTAGCTGTGGACAAGAGGCGCTTCCTGCATGAAGCACTGGATAGAGCTAAGGGTCACAGAGTGAAAAGAGGAAGGTCTTGGATGGCGCAAGCTGAAGACACAATTGGACTTGTGTGCAGGCTTGATAAATTTAGGTAAGCAAAGGAGTGGGTCAAAGTGTCTGATCAGGTTTCAGACGTATGTAGGGTTCTAATCACTTTGGAACGTGAGTGCAGGGACTGGCCAGCTGGTGCTGCAGAATCAGAAGTTAACAAATGATTCATGACTATTCCCACCCTGGTGATGTGATTGTATATACAGATGGCTCTGTGTTGAGGGGCAGATGAAGTGCATGGGGGTTCATAGCGAAGGCGAATAGACGTTGCTTCATGCAACAAAGCCTGGCATATATCACAAGGTCTAGTTTGAGAATTGAGGTAAAAGCAGTCACTGCTGCCTTCTGCTGGCTTGAGAATCAGCTGTACACACATGCCGTCTTTGTAACTGACTCACAGAAAATTATGAAAAAGGTGGAGACAGTCATGCTCCATGCAGAGTGGCAAAGATCACTTCAAAGGTCCAGGGTAGTTAGCATCCTTCGGATATTTTGTCTAGGTGATGCCGGTGTGTTGAGAAATGAGCAGGCAGATAGACTGGCCTATTTTGCATCACTTGGTAAACTGATGTATGAAAAGCTGGATGTTGTGAGGGCCCTTTGGGAGCGAGTGAACAGTGCTGAGGCACAGATAGATCATTATGGTCTTAAGAGAATGGCACTGCAAGGAGCTACAAGGAGATCTGGCCATTACTCGACACTCAGGGGAAAGGCAAGATGGACATACAATCAGACAGTTAATGGTACCATCAGAATTGGAACTCTTCGCTTTCTGCTGAAGATGGGACAGAGCAGTTAAGGGGGTGTCCCGAGTGCTGTGATGTCGATTCTTAATTCAACATCCAACTACTAACACACTTTTTTTTTAAAATATTGTATTTGTTCACTTGTTACATTACCCATACAACACTTGTTTACTTGAAACATCTCTCTCTGTCAAACACACACAGAGAAGAGAAAAATGAAATGCTCTATCCTGTAACATAGGGATTACAATATATTAAACACTAATAAAACCAATTGTCCTTAGAAATCTAAAGTAAACTAAAGAGATGAAACATTAATGCAAACCTCTGAGAAGAGGGTCACAACAAATTTCTGGACCAAGCAAAGATGCAAGCAGCAGAAAATTGAGAGTGAGAAGAAGTCATTGCTAATTACCGGCATCGTGAGAGGTAACAGACTGCAATGTTTGGGACATACAGAGAGAATAGCAGATAATAGACAAAATTAGAGGAACATTCTTCTTCTTCTTCTTGTTCACCGGCAGTGAATTCCGGCGGTAAGTTGCAGTTGTTCGTCCAAATGGACTTTTGGCTTTTACCTTGACCTGAGTTTTGCGTGTACATCCGTTTTACTGGCTTATTTGTTTGCAGTTCTCGTTCCCCGCCTCTCCGGCAGATGTACTCCGACTTCGAGGGAAGACGTCATGCCTATTTCTAGGTTGACTGTGGCCATTGTTTTGTGTGGGTCGAGATGTTGCCTCATTTGTGTGGTGTCCTCTTTGACCTTTAACAGGTGTGGCCCCCGGAAAAATCCTCCTAAGGCAGCCCTAGGTAGAATTGTCAGCCCTCAAGGGAAGGCAGGGGCAGATCATGGGCATTCCCCGCCATCCAAGGAGGCTTCCATAAATGCAGAGCCGACACATGATGCTCTGGTTCTGGGCTCACCCAAGGAATCGTCACGTCCTGCCCATGACTGCTTAACCTCACAACCGTGTATTGAGCTTCCCGTGCTACAAGGCTGCGCTCTCCGGAGATCAGCGGGGAGTAGCCCGCAGGTCCAGGACTTTTGTGGCCACACAAATGTGTACATTCTTTTTTCATCATACGTTAGACACCTTTAACGTTGTTTCAACTGTGCCCTTGGCACGACAGAATGGGGAAGCAACATGCGTCAGGCGTGGCTTCGCCTGTTCGGTCCCAACACTCAGGCGAGTGGGATAGTGGATACGGACATTTGGACTTTTCCTAATCGGTACGAATTATGGTCGTCGGACTTTGAGCTTGCATGTGTGCCGTAGGATTTAACTTTGTCAGACATTATTTCCTAGCCAGCAGATTAAAAGTTGCTGCTGTGGTGTACCTCAGTGCGGTGACGACGACACTGAGGATTGACAGAGGATGTACGTACGTAGGATCTTGCTGCGATAATTCACCCACAAGAGATGTTACCCGTCTTGGCTGCGGGTAAATCTCTCGGTCAAGGGTTGAGTCTCAGCAGCACAGTTTTCCCTTCGCTCCAGACTTTTAACCGAGAGCTGTCATTTGATGGTACATTTGGCAAGCAATCCTTACTCATGTTCCGAATGAGTTTTGATGCGTTTGGGGGCGGGCTGACGAGAGCCAGAAAGGACACTACACCTCTAGGGGCCGCCAGCTCCGAGATCCCCTGCCAACTCTGTCATTTGAGACATTATCCGTGGCGCACGACGGGGACGTGCAGCAGGAGTCTTGCATGAGGTTCCGTAAAACCAGAACAGTGAAGGACTGGCGCCCGAGTGGGGTACGGAATATCTCCTTATACACATCACATCAGACTTAACTTCCCCTCATGCCTGTGACCGAAATCACTGCGCCACAGAGGAACATTCTGACAAACACAAGTCTAAAGTGACATTAGCCCATGGTTACTTAAACAATCTGTCTGATTGGATGGATACCTTGAGGTCTGCAGTACACAAACATAATGGGGTCTGTTGACGCATATTTTTTTAAAACCCCAGCCTTAGGATAGGAATAAACTCCACAGGGGAGCATGTAAAGCAGGGATCTACCAATCATCAGTAGAAGTAATCTCTCGTCGACAAATGTTTCGGCCCACGATCTCCTAGACGTTTTCAGAGAGTGGGCCCACCTGAGTTCATGAAGCTCAGGGTTGGTTTCCCTGCTGCACAAAATTACCGGATTGTGCTTTCTTTTCGGATAGGGACAAGACGACTTGGTGATTTTGCAGAAGGTACTGTGAGATAAGAAGTCGTTGCGGTAGCATAATTAGAGCAGTCTGCATACCTGGACGACCAAGCGACAAGCTTACGATTGGTATACCGGACACATGTTGGACTTTTGTTAGCAGGTGGCAGAGGAACACTGGCAGACAATTCGGACACGATGGACTTTCAAAGGGTGAGAAACCCTTTTCCACTAGACACCCGGACCAGCTCACCGAGGCCCATCCCCTACGTTGTTTCGTTGCGTCCAAAGCCAGCTCAAGGCCCTCTCAGCAACCTCGCCCAGCCGTTTAAGTGTCCGTTTCCGTTCATTACCGCGCAATCCTACTTCTTTAACCGCATTGTAGAGTGAAGTGGAGATGAGACCTCTCGCTCCTACTTCGACGGCAAAGACACGTACTGTGTACGCCTCGTCTCTCCTCAAACCGGCTGCTAAATCACTGTATTTCTCGAGCTTATACGTGTGGTTTTCGTCCATACGCGACTCATACAGGACGGTGAGCTCAATCAGGATGAGTTGCCGTTTCTCCGCAGAGTGGAGAACTATGTCAGGTCGCAGGCCGGTCTTCCGGATTAACTCAGGATACCTTTCATGGCCTGGCAGATCAACCGCCAGTAACCAGTCCCTCGCAGAGTCTAGCATAGATGGTGTCATGCGTTTTTGTTGATTCTACCTTTGTGAATTTGCCCAGCCTTGAGGAAACGTATGGGGGGGGGGGGGGGGGGAGACGATGGTAGGACTGGCCCTAGCGTTGGCCCGCATCCTAGCCTGGTCAACCTTAGAATGCAATCTGTTTTAAAATGGATATAAGGATCTGTGTTAAATTTTGTTTACTTTTTCTGTTTTTTTTATATAAGTAACATAAGTTTTACTCTACCAGGACAGCCCACAAGCGATAAACACCAGGTGACACAGTGCCACTGTGTGGATGAGGATCACCCGTTGGGAGGTCCAGGAAACCCCTTTTAGCTGTTAGGCCATATTTAGGGCCTCCGTCAAAAACCAGGGAGGGGCTTTAAAAATAAAATTTGCATCCCACATGGGGACGACAATTTTTTTCTTTTTACTATGACTATCTATAATATCTTCTTCTTCTTCGCGTTCACATGCTGTAAACTGTGGCGGAAGGTTCTTGTTGCTTGTCCACTACTGAACTGCAGTCCTGCTCCAGAACCTGAGTATTGCGTGTGCATCAGTTTTACAGATCTCATTCTCTTGAATACAGACTGTTGGTTCCTTGCCTCTCCGGCAGATGCACTCCGACTTCAAAGGAAGCTCCCCAATTAGTTGACTCTTACAACATGCTTTTGGGGAGGCAGTGGGTCTATTCTTGTTTGCCCCAAAATGGGGCCCCGGAACCCACACGGGGGTATCTATAATATAAATCACAAACCCTTTCTGTACTTCCTGTGTTTATTATAAATGAAGTTTTAACTCCTCCCAAACTATGACCAATTCGCCGGTTAAATTTTCACTTACCATTATGACTACAATGTTTAAATTAACAGTCACATTGGCAGGATAGGTCATTGTGCATTTCTTTAGTTATCGCTACAATCAGTAAAAAAAAAACGTTTGCTGGAGTTACATCCCTTGAAATGTTTTTTTTCTATTAGTTCTCATTAAAAAAATATTTGAACTGTTTTTTTCCTTAAAACCACATATCTATATGTGTCTGGGACAAACTTTTTACATCTCCAAGTTGTTAACTGATGGTAGTATTACAGGAGATGCATGGAGTGCACTTAGGGGCAATGATTAAAGATAGGCAGCAGTGGAGACAAAGATGAAATAGAAGAATGTATATTAAATAAAAGGTTTTAGTAAGACCCCTGTTTCCACTAGGTTTACACATAGGGCAGTGGTGGAGACTAAGATGAGGCAGAGGATTGGAGAATAAGACTTTTTCACTATCCTAGTCGAAGACGGGCAATTAAATATAGTTTTAACAAAAATCCTGAAATCAGAGGGGTCCGCAGGTCTAAGCTAATTTGGAATCACTCACTTAAAGAAAAAAATATACATTGCTAGTAAAAATAGTATTAAATGTATTACTCAAGAATCATTAAGGAAAAAATGCCATTAATAATATAATGCAGTTTGCGCAAACTTCTTTTCTGTTTTATTGGACTTACTCTGATCTTGATCTGTGTATTCTACATCAACTTCTGGTTGTTCTGTCTTGATTTCTTCTGGTAGTGAACTGTCCATCTTGTCAAGCGCTTGGTCCTCAGTGGTCATCTTTTTAGCAGAACTGTGAACATGGTCAGTCAAAAAAAAACTGTACCCTGTTTATCTAAGATATTTAACTTAAGTAACAACAGTGAATCTAATATCTAATCTGTAAAGTAAGTGTGTACAGCCACATTAAAATAAAACTTTAATGGAATTTTGAATCTGAACCGCTGAAGTTCAAAAACATATCCAATTTTACAAATACTTGTAAAGTTTTAACTGTAAAGTTTTAACTGTAAAGTTTTAACTAGATTAAATATATAAGAATCGGGATAGGAAGTGTGTGGGGGGAGGGGGGGATGGGGATAAAAGCCCTACCACATGAAGCTAGAAGTGTTAAACAGGATAAATTTACATTCTACAAATAAATTATCTTTTCGTTTATAAATCTTTCCTTGTTCAAAATGAAGGACAACATTTCTTTTTTACCCTAATGTTTCTCCCCAACGGTAAACTCTGTTGGAAGGTTTATGGCTGTTCATCCACTTCTAATCTTTATCTTGATCAAGAACTTACATATCCATTTTACAGATCTGGCTTATTTGTATGTGACTTCTTCTTCTTCTCTTCCACCTTGTACCTCATCGAAGTGTCGGGGGGGGGGGGGGGGGGGGGAGGGGGTTGTAAGTTGTGTACGTTGATGAGCTCTGTCAAGAGCACTTTTAAGACTGATCTTCATTTCTGTAAGGCTGTTCTTAATGCCATCACTCCATCTTTTCCAAGGTCTTCCACTCACTGTATACCCGTTGTAACGTTTTAGTGTGGCTCGCTGTGGCAGATAGTACCAGGGCATTCTTGTTAGGTGTCTAAACCACTTGATTTGTTGTTCTTTGATGACTTGTAAGACCGGCTTTATTCCTAGCATTCGTCTGATTTCATGATTTCGTATTCTGTCTTTCCTTGAAACTCCTGCAGCTCTTCTAAGGCATTTCATCTCTGTTGTCACAATTTTCCGTTCATTGGAAGATGTAAGTTTCCACATCTGGCATTGATAGAACAGTTGTATGTGACTGCTGGTGAGAAGTAATCACCTTTAGTGACATACTTGTTAGGAGGGACTGGGTCTGTTTTTCTAAACATCTCCCCCCCCCCCCCCTAAATGGAATGGTGCCCTAGAATCCAGATGGGGAAATATTAAATGTCAGGTTTCAGACCAGCTGTTTACTTGAATGAATACTGGCTGTGAACACTTTGCAATGATGATGGCTGGTCTGTATGTTTTTTGGTGAGAATATGGAATTTAATGTTAAGATTGTGGGTAATTTTTATTTTTTGTGTGCGAAATCTTAAATTTTTTATTTCAATTCTACAATATTTATAGGTGTCACAATCTCTCATTATTTAAAATACTCTCATATTTGAAGTTTAGAGGTTTAAGTCAAGAGGATCGACTTTAATGCACCAAGCTGCACCCCATATGGTTTGGTTTCTCTCTGGAGAATAGCTAACCACCTGCTGAGAGTGTTGCAGTCATGCTGGTGTGTTGGGAAATGAGCAGCCAGATAGACTGGTCAGTTCTGCATCACTTGGCGGTAAACTGATGTATGACAAGCTGGATGTTGTGAGGGCCCTCTTTGGGAGCGAGTAAACAGTGCCGAGGAACAGACAGATCATTACGGTCTGAGGAGAATGGCACTGCAAGGAGTTACAAGGGGATCTGGCCTACACTCAACACTTAGGGGAAAGGTGAGATGGCTATACAATCAGACAGTTATTGGTACCACATGAATTTAAACTCTTAGCTTGCTGCTGAAGATGGAGACAGAGCGCTTATGGGGGTGTCCTGAGTGGTGTGATGTTGATTATTAATTCAACACTGTTGCACAAGGCACAAACTCCATAGCTCTGTTGATGATCCCCAGGGATCTCACTAATGTTTTAAATAATAAAACAAATGAAAAAAAATGTAATGGAATCAGGCTATCCTCTGAATAACAGTCCTAAATTATGGAGGCTAAGAAAATACCCTAACAATCATATGTAAATTGCGGACTTCTTTCCAGCAAATATACTGCATACCACGGGAAACATTTCTCCAAATAACGGTCCAAAATCATTGAGGGTGTCAACAGCTTCATCACTGAGTGCTAGGTTTAACTTCTCCCCTGGGTCCTAGTTCAATGTTAGGGCAAGGAGTATTGCCATTACGACACCGCCACTAGAGTCTGTCACAACAGTGGAACCGCGACACGATCGCGTGAAGGGTTATGGATGGAACTTACGTGGCCGCGACGTTGCCATGGCGGCACTAGTCGCGAGTGTTTTCTTAATATTTAGCGCAGTTTTCCGGTGGCACAGTCACAAACATTGAGGCCCTGTTAGGGTATTTTCCTAGCCTCAATAATTTGGGACCTTTATTCGGAGGTTAGCCTGGAATCAAATTATTTCATGTCGAAGAGATTCTGTAACACAGTGCAACTGGCATTATTAGTTTGGGAACCCTGCATTAGTTGAGTTGAGTCAAGAATTAACATCACATTAATCAGTGCATTCCCCTGCGTGCTCTGTCCTCATCTTTAGCAGCCAGCGCAGAGTTCCAATACTGATGGTACCAGTACCCTTCATTAGCTACAGAGGAAGAGGGCTAACCTGAGGAAAACAATATTATACTAAACATAAAGAAATGCTATTGAAGTTTTATGCAGGCTTTTACTTATGAAACCAGCACATCTAGATAGCGATTAAAATTACAAATCCAGCAATGCCCACATGAAGCCTGTCAGTCAATCCCAAGCAAATATATTAACATCTTAGTGGCGGATACTATAAGAGGCAAATTATAGTGGAATCTGACAAAGGATTAATTCCAGGCTGCAGAACACTACATGACTAAGTGTTTGCATTTTATGGGAATAATTATTTTTGTTTCTTTATGAGTCCCCTAGCAACTAGACATTGCTGGGACAGCGAGGCCTAACTAGCTGTATATAGTGAAAGTAAACGTCCCTTTTCGGCACCTTTAGGCGTATAGGGCTAAATCTATATTTTTACAGGCCAATCGGCACAAGAAGGTTATGTGGTCAGCATCACACCAGCCGCCTTTACTTCCCAACTCTGCAACCGGTACCTACTTAAAGCTGGGTCGACCTGGGAGTCAAGGTCATTTTTGAACTAGCTGTAAATGCATTTCTCAAATACATCCGATACAATACGGTCCTAATTAACATATAAAAATGGCCATCAGATCACGATTTTTAAGCAAGTACTTTATTAGTTACTGACTAAAGGCAGTTTTAGGCCTCCCAAAAAAATATTTACTTAATTGTACTTGGTTTTACCCCACACAGCTCAATCTGTCTCTACACAATAGCTAGCCACCTCTTGGAAATGATGCACAACCTCCATAGCTCTAGCAACAAATACCAGAGAGTCTGCAACTTTCAGACCATGAGGCAAATTGCTTAGCCACGGTGTGTTCTGCTTTTACTGTATAGTTTCAACTAGACTAAATATTTGAATGGAGCACTGTGTAAAGTATGTTGAACATTTTGGATGCTGTCTAAGTTAAAGTAATCAGAATTTATGCACCATATAATATGGTATATATATATATATATATATATATATATATATATATATATATATATATATATATATATATATATATATATATATACCATATATATATATATATGGTATATATATATATATATATATATATATATATATATATATATATATATATATATATATATATATATATATATATATATATGTATATATATATATGGACATATATATATATATATATATATATATATATATATATATATATATATATATATATATATATATATATATATATATATATATATATATGTATATATATATTATATATGTATATATATATATATATATATATATATATATATATATATATATATATATATATATATATATATATATATATATATATATATATATATATACACGTTATGTCACAACTTGGCATCTCTCCTAGTATAGTAAGTCTGAGTATGATTTTTAACATAAAGATTGGGGGGGGGGGGGGGGGGAGTTTCTCAAAGACTGTAAATGCAGCCTTGTTTTCAAGTTACAAAGTGTCTATTGTGCACCTAAAAAACAAAATGGTGTCTACTGTCTTATCACTTTCAATTTGGATCAATTAGCAAGCCTAAATATACAACTTGCCAGGCTTGTCAACCAAGCTCGCTGTTCAGATTTTGTCGACTTGCATTTCATTGTTTATTTATGGTAGTTCTGGCACTAAAATAAAAATAGGTATATCTCTACTCAACTGAGGTTTGGGTTGGATTTTTCAAGGTACATATCAAGCTGTGGTCTCTAAGTGAAAATCCATTAAAGTAACTATTAAATTAATTATATACTAACTGACTCAAGTCGGTCAAATCTTTAGAAGGGTTATAGTGAAGTGACAACGAGAAAGCTGGTGGGGACGAGAGGCAGAGAGAAAACAACATCAGAAACGATATTTATTAATTAGTTTGGTGTCATGGCATGAGGGCGAGAAACGTGCGTGAGTGTAATTAGCAATTATTGACAGTACCTGAGGCCAACTGCCATTGTAGGACTGAAGGTAGACGAAGAGGAACTTACTATGAACAAGCTAATGAGACTGCTCTTATCAAATGTAAACTTTCAACAGGCCGTCAGAAAATTCTTCAGCCCCAAAACAAAACAAATAAATTGTCCACAGCGGAAGTTGTAAGTTAGCTTATTGTTGCTAGAATTTAGCCACTTGACTTTGCATAGTTTCTTTTTTTTTTTCCATCCTTATCCTGTTGTGCCACTAATCATTCCATAGGGCTCGTAGTCTATTCCTCCAGCCTGCTGTGGCGTAACTAGGGTAGGGCAGAGCGGATGCCCTGGGCGCTGTTAGAAAGGTTGAGGCGTCAAAATCCCTTTTTTTAAAAGTGGCAGCTTCTCATCTGGAGGGACCACCGTAAATTTGTTGAAGAAGGTTAGAAGGGCACCAGGCTACACCGATATATAAGTTGTAGTTGTACGTTGAGTCAAGAATTAACATCACAGCACTTAGGGCATTCTCAAGCATTCTCCGTCCTCATCTTCAGCAGCCAGCGCAGAGTTCCAATACTGATGGTACCGGTCACAATCTGGTTAAATGTCCATCTTGCTTTTCCTCCGATAATAATTTTCTTTCTCTACTGATTCCGTTGCTTGTTCCCAAAAGGCCTTGTCATGTATCAATTCACCACCCAGTGGTACAGATCCAGCCAATCTGTCCGCCTGTTCATTACCCACCACGCCGGCATCGCCTGGAGAAAAGATCCAAAGTATGCTAACTACCCGTGACCTTTCCAGTGAAGCTTGCCATTCTGCTCAAAGCATCCCTGTCTTCACCTTTTTCAGCATGCTTTCAGAGTCTGTTACAATTACAACATGTGTATGCATCTTGTTCTCTAGCCACCGGAGAGCTGCAGTTGCCGCCTTCATCTCCATTCTCTCGCTAGGTGCTGTTGTGTCGTACGCTAGGCTGTCATGCACTAAAGATTTTCCATTGGCTTTTGCTGCGAACCCCCAGGCCTTTCTCTTTCCTCTCAGCACTGAACCATCTGTATAGATAATCAGATCACCTGGGCGTGAATTGTTGTGAATCAACTGTTGGACTTCAACCTCCGTAGCACCCGCTAGCATCTCTCTGCACACCCGGTCCAATGTGATCATAACCCTACACAGTTCAAACTTTTCTGCTGGTACTCTGACCCACTCCTCTCCTCGCCCAATGTTTTCCAGTATGCATACTTGTTTTATTGTGTCTTCTGCTTGAGCCATCCACGATTTTCCCCGTTTCAGCCTCTGACCCTTGCCTGCAGCCAAAGGTTCATACAGAGGGTGTTCCCTGTCTGCAGCTACTCTGAGGTATGACTTAGAATGCAGCACCTTTAGCCTATCTGCAATAGTCGGCAATGCAAGGATGTATCGCATGCACAAAATCGGGGTTTCTCTGGTACAACACAAGATCAGCCGCATAGCTTCATTCTGTATGCGCTCCAGTTTCTCTAGCTGACTCTTCGAGACAGTGAGTAACCCCCATCCATAACCAATCACTGAAATGATTAAGTGCTGGTAAATTGTGAACACCATTCTCTGCTCCATTTCCATCGCCTCCATAATCTTTTGTGCATTTAGACCTTTTTGAGCCCTTGTCACAACTCCCTCTATGTGATCCCTGAAAGACAAAATGCTGTCAAAGGTGATTCACAGACACCGCAGTCTGCTGTCTCTTGTGATGTCCCTGCCATTTATTTTGAGTCTGGGAACATCAGCTCTAACAATCCTGTCGTCCAAAGAACACAACAGGATGGTTACCTTTTCTGGGTTGATTACAGCACTCATCTCTGTACACCAGTCGATCACCTTATCTACTATTGCTTGTAACTCTTCAGCTATTTGATTCCATTTCTCCCCTTCCTATATACGAGAACATCATCAGGTGTATATGGCGCTTGATATCCAGAGAATTTGCGGAGGGAAGTTGGAGGTGAAGATTGTCCCCAAGATGGCAGTTATCTGAGGTCAAGTGACCAGCCTTTTCTCCAGATGTCAGTCAGGAGCGACTCCCCCTTTCACATCGGGATGGTCCTTGTTTCAGGAGCATCCTATATTGTAGTCCCCTTGTCCTGTATGAGACTAATACTCCTAATACTGATGTGGTAGGGTGGCCTCATCTCTAGCCCCTGTAGGCCTACCTTCTTATGTTATTAATATATAGGGTGGGTGACTAGTTAGGAATATACGTGGGAAAGTCAAGGCAAAGTAACCATTACTCTCCAGATGTTCCTCTAGGCGGCACCCCTGTTTTGAATTTATAAACAGACAGTCCCCAACAAAACGTGTTTATTGGCCACAACATATCATACTAGAGGTCATAGACCGTTTATCATATACAATCCGTTAATGAGAAACAAATCAATACCCAGCCCCATCCTCACTCACCACACAGAGTGCTGAATTCTTCTTCTTTTGTCGTACTGCTTATGCCGTGAAATGTCGCAAAGAGGAGTTAGATGTTATTTCCTGTCTGTTGCTAGTTGTATGGCTTGTGTTAATGTTTTACTGTGTTTTTGTAGTCTCTCTTTTACCCCATCCACCCATCTCTTTCTTGGTCCTCCTTATAGACTACTGTTCTCATATAGAGGTGAAAATGATGGTGACTGCAGTCAAGCTAATATCAAGAAATTAATCCAGTGAACTGTGACTAAAGCTTAACGAAATGGGAAATGTTCTTATCAGTACACTCTAGCTGCCGGCTATTTTATTCTATTTTGAACAGATGACGAAACCATCTCAATCGATGATGTTCTATTTTTTTTAAAAAAGTTACTCTCATTTACATCCTAAACAATGAACTTGATAAGTTCTTCAAGTCGTGTTATCTTTATGTTGGTAGGCTTGACAGTAGCATTCTGCAATCCAAAATCTTTTCAAGGTGTTGCACATCAATATCTGAGCTGTAATATTAGCATACATTTTTACTTTCTTGCCTTAGTTTCTTGCTCAAACAATAATACAGTCCATCAACATTGAGGAGGAACCCAAATCCTTAATGATCTGGCTAGCAGGACTGAAAGATGCACCTCACTCATTTTGCTAATTGTTTAACTCCTGTAAATGTTCTTATCCATTTCTCCAGACTGCTAGTTTGAGTAAATAAATAACCACATTAATAATACTTGTAAAGCTTTTATCGTGTATCTGTTATCTTTTGTATCTCATTAAAAAAAAATGTTTCTTTGTAATCTATCATTGTAAAGTTTCTCCTTTCCTATGGTATTGTGTGTGCTTTCAGGTAAGCAGCTTGAGAAAACACTGGACTGCAATTATCATAATTATAAGATTCCTCTTCTTTATGTATTCTTAAGACAACTAAGTAAGTGAAATGTTTACCAGATTCAGATGTAAGATTTCTGTCTTGTATGTAATCTTTAAGACAATTTAGACTCAACTTGAGGAAAAACTGTATCACAGCTATATTATATTTATTTGTAGAAATATCACTGTTTAAATATTTTTCAAAGTGAGAAAATAAAGTATTTCTTATAACATGTGTACATTTGCTGGGATGCATTTTTACATCATCCATAACTTTACTGTCACAAATAGTGTTTTTTAAACAAATCAATCAAATGGTCACAGTTCAAAATTGCACAATGGCAACTTAAAAACATTGCAACATATCCTTCAACTTTTGATGATTCATTAATTGGTGTAGTTCTGAAAACAGATGTCAGCGGTGCAATATCTTTGAATGGAACTGCAGTTTTATGCTTTTCAGTCTCTGCATGATTCTTCAAGTCTTGTATTTTCGCTTTAATTTCACACTAGCAGTACTTACGAGCCTTAGTCCTATCCACAGGAACTACCATCACACAGTCTTTAACTTTGTCATTATGCAGCCACTCTTTCCAAAATTTTTGTTCATACTGCTTTACTTTTGGCATGTTGAAAGGTTTTTTCAAAGTAAAAGCCACATATAAAGACGAACAATTTTTTTTTTTTAAAATCATGTGAAAAAGAAACACAAACTCAGCATCACAACTATAATTCACAAGACAGTGAGGATATGGTTGAAACAAAGTTGGTATGATTTACGCGAGCTTTTAACCAATACAGGGGCTGCCAGATTGTTGAGCGTTGACCCCAGTGAGAGTTCAAAGTTTAAGTAATCGCAGTTTCTTCAATGTACGTGCCAGACCAAAACAAAACAAAAATTGTAGTAAATATTTTACGCATTAATTATTAAACTGACACTAAAAGAAAAAATCTATAAAATATCCGACTCCAAATGAAAAACATCTAGAATTACATCTACCATCTAGACGTCAAAAACACCATCTAGATGCAATGGAACAAATTTAGATCTTGGTATAAAACATCCAAAGTGGCAACACCGGTTTGGGCAAAGCGGCAGGGCTGCTAATAAGAATTTTGCAAAATCCAAGTTGTGGCGGACAAAAACCCAAGACATGAACAAAATATACAATTTTAAAAAAACCAGATTTGTACAAAAATATTAATATTAAAATGTCACTCTAACATCTTCTTCTTCGCCTACTTCAATTGTCACCGTCCCTTTCTGCTTCTCCATGCAAACTCTCTACTACCTACCTGTTCGCTTTCTGTAGATTTTTTTAAAAAAATCGAATTATGGTTACACTTGCTTTAGCGGCCTTGAAATTTCTTAGGCCTACAACTTGTGTTGGCTTACAGCTGTCCCGATTAGTCGTCCACCGAGAATGAGACTTTGCAGTGGCACCAGCAGGTCGATTAGCATCCAGAGTGCCTAAAGGCATTTTATAGTTTTTTCCTTAACACTGCAGAAGCATTAGAATATATCGCCGAAGACCAGTCACAAAAAGGAGACACTAGAAGAGAAGCAAATAATATCGCAGATGAGATGCAAGAGCTAGAATTCATTTTCGTGTTGAATTTTGGAATTAGTTTTTGCAGAATTTTCAGTCAGCCAAGGACTAAAAATGAAGGATGTGAACTTAAAATGTTGTGCAGATCTGTATGTATCACTAGCTGACCAGCTGCAATTCACGAGCAGAATTTGAAAGATAAGCAGCAGCAAAGAAAATGCTATCGGATGTTGAGTACAAGGCAGCTACAACTCACCAATGTATCAGAAGGAAGATAATCCAGTGATGGAGATGCACCAGAAGTAAACATGAATGCCAGAGATCAATTTTGTGTCACCACTTTTTGGAGAAATGTAGACACACCTGAAACTGAGATGAAAAGAAGAGGAGAGATATACAAATAAATAGCAGAAAGATTTTCTTTTCCAAGTGATGTACCATATAATGTCACCTTTCTTTTCCAAGTGATGTACCACATAAAGACACTTTTCTTTTCCAAGTGATGTACCATATAATGTCACTTTTCCTTTCTAAGTGATGTACCATATAATGTCACTTTTCTTTTCCAAGTGATGTACCACATAAAGACACTTTTCTTTTCCAAGTGATGTACCATATAATGTCACTTTTCCTTTCTAAGTGATGTACCATATAATGTCACTTTTCTTTTCCAAGTGATGTACCACATAAAGTCACTCCATCATGTACTGACACTGAAAGGTATTCCCAGTGAGCTGACTGATGCTTACCCAGAGGACTTCAACAGTAATTTGTTACGTCAGCTTCAGCAGTTTTGTTCATAAGTGCACCATATGTTCAATGCAACAAAGGTAGGTAGGTAGGTAAGTTGTACCTCACCAGGACATCACACAAGCGATAAACACTCGGTGACACAAAGTGCCACCATGCGGATGAGGATTACCCGTGGAGAGGTCTTGAAAATAACGTTCAGCCGTTAGGCTAAATTTAGGGCCCCCGGCAAAAGCCAGAGTGGGGCTTCAAAATAATTCAAAATTGCACCCCATAAGGGGATGGTTATGTCACAGTGCAACAAAAATCTAAAAACAAGATTCAGTAATGATAATCTTTAAAAAAAATAGGTTAAAGTAATGTTGATCTAACCCAAATAGAGTAGGTCACTTTTCATTCACAAGTTTGTTGGGCTGGCCGACTTTCCTGAAGGTTACAGGTATGTCCCCCTCTATTGTTTGCTTACTGTGTTGTCTTGCATTTAAGTTTTCATTCCGAGAAAGAGAATGCATGTGACACAGGTTGCAGCACTCTCTTGAGGATGTGGTGGGGTGGGGAGGTGTTAGGCCCAGTTTCTCCATGTTTTTGGAGTGTTAAAAGCACTGAAAAATACGACACGCAAAATCAACAGTATCACAGAACACCCCTCTGACCTTCTGCAAAGATCACTGGGCTCAGAAACTACCAATCAGAAGTGACCTAGTGTGTATATAGATGAGGCGTGGGGAGATTAACATTACGTGTTTCTTAAAATAATGTATAAGACAATATAAAGTGTGCCTTTCCAACGGTAGACAGCGGCTTAAATATATTTATAACATTACTGATCACAAACTAGTCAGCTGAATTCATTTTCTCTGTCGCAGTGTATGAAAAAATCTCATTATAACAACTATGCCACAAGGCGGGCTGGATGCCTTATCTCTGTTAAGTATACATCAGTAGTTTCCAACCTTCTTTCAGGTTGTGCCCCCTTGACTATCTGGCAAGACACCCACCTTGAAAATAAGGCAAGACACCCATACACCCTTAAGTATATGACAAGACTCTGACATCCCATTGAGCATATGGCAAGAACCCTACGCCCCCATGAGTATATGGTGAGACCACCCCCTTCCCTCCCCATCTCATTGAGTATATGGTGAGGAAACACCCCCCCCCCCCCTCCCATCTCACTGAGTATATGGCAAGACCTCCACATCCCACTGAGCACATGGCGAGACCCGAACGTCCCACTGAGTATATGGTAAGACCCCACGTCTCATTGAGTATATGACAAGACCCCCATACCCCACTGAGTATATGGCAAGCGAAGAAAGAAGCAGTACCTAAGTATGGCAGAAATACAAAGAACATTAAACAAGCTTCTGAGTTTAAATATCAAGATTACCAGAAGATGGGAAATTGGATGAAAACAATTAACATCAGATATAGTAAAGCAAACGAAGTATCGGGACAGCTGGCCCTTCTTAGAGCAACGAGACAACCTCAACCAACAAAGTGAAACATCTAATATTAAAAGCACATTTATAAGAGAAAAATACGGCACAGAACAAATTATAAATTACACACAAAAACAGCAAATCAAATGGTTTGCCTGTGCACTTAGAGAAAATGCCCTGTGACGCCATACCATAAAAGGCATACACCAAAAGAAAAGATGGTTATACGTATAGTCATGTCCAAGTAATATGATTATCTATAGAGATGGCTCTGTGTTGAGGGGCAGACAAAGTGCAAAAGGAGGGGGGGGGGGGGGTATAGTAACAGTTAGTGCAGCAAAGCTTTGTATATGATATCACAATGTCTAGTTTGAGAATGGAGGTGGAGGCAGTCTCTGCAGCTGGCTAGAGAATCAGCTGTACACACATGCTATGATTGTAATTGACTCGCAGAGCATGTTGAGAAAGGCGAAGACAGGCATGCTTCATGCAGAGTGGCAAGCATAACTTCGGAGGTCCTGGGTAGTTAGCGTCCTTTGGATATTTTCTCCAGGTCATGCCAGTGTGTTGGGAAATGAGTAGAAAGACTGGCCGGCTCTGCACCACTTGGTGGTGAACTGATGTATGACAAGTTAGATTTTGTAAGGGTTTTAAAAATTGCCATCAGTAACCACATGACGATCTGGTGTCATCTGTGACCGTCCTTACTGGATGAGGCTGTCCTTGGACCTCCATTAACATTGTTCATGTGATTTGGTCTGTTTTTTCATGAGTTTTCTTGGGAAAATAATGTGGTGGTTTCCCATTGCCTTCCACATCCCCATGGGGTATTTTAACATGTACTTTTGAAAGTAATTTCCGACTGTCAGGACAAGTGGGTGCCCTTCTCTGCCCAACTGCGGAGAGATCCACTTATTCCGGTGGATACTCGGTCCCCATATCTGTGTTAGCCACACCATGGTGTGCCCCACCCCCTCCACCACTTGGAGGTGCACTTTGGGATTTTTATCAAATCTGAGACCAGGATGACTTTTCTCAAATTCTCTAGGTACTTTCTGGTACAACTGTCTGTAAATTGACAATGTTTTTACCAAAAAAAACCATTAATAATAAACCACCTATCATGAGAATCGAACCCTAGTACTCAAGGACCAGTTGACGAAAGTGCACTAGTCTAATAAGAAAATTAGTGATCAAACAATGACACCCCTGTTTTGTGATCACTGCACACTCAGTAAACTGATGTAAACTATGAAGTGTTGTGAGATAGATTGTTCTCATTTGATTGTGAACTGCAGGTTTAATACTGCTGGAGAGTTACAATCAGGAACTATCGAGCAGCACCAAGTAAAGTTACTCTAAGTCTGTAACGTGGCAAGCAGTTTTCAGCATAAAACTATCTCTTGCTTCCTGACAGTCTTCATCTCATCATATGTTCTGTCTATATATCAAGACACACTACTCTCAGAGAAAAGGCAAGACAGATATAAAATTAAAGTGCTTCTGGTACCATAGGAATTAAGTTTGTGTGGGTTCCAGGTTCCCATCGGTTGGGGGTAGGGAATACCCTCACTGCACCCCTAACTAGCATGTTACAGGTGTTTTTAGATATTTTTTGACACTAGCATGTTATAGGAGGCAACTAATTTTGGGTGTTTCTTTTGAAGTCAGAGTGCAGCTGCCTGAAAGGCAAAGAACCAACAGTCTGCATATAAGCATTATCTGTAAAATTGATGTGCACATAAAATTCAACTTTTGGAACAGGACCATATTCCAGAAGTGGATTACCAACCATAATTTTAAATCAGAGTTTACAGTTGATAGTTGATGAATGCTAAGAAGATCTCACTCGGTTCACCCCCCCCCCTTCCCCTCCCCCGGCAGCCTTTCTCAGGCATCTCATTTCAATGGTTAGGAATATTCTATTACCAATCTGGTCAGCATGAATACAACATTTATTACCCTTATAGTTTAACTCCTGTATATGTTCTTATATATTTCTCCAGACTGCCAGTTTGAGTAAATAAATTACCACATTAATAACACTTGTAAAGCTTTTATCATGTAGCTTTTATTTTATGTCTTAAAAAAATTAATATGCAACACCATAATTGAAATGAAGTTTATGAAGAACTTTATGTGCTTTCAGGTGAGCAGCTTGAGAAAGTAATGCACTCCAGTTATCAGTTATCATACTTGTAACATTTATCTCTTTTATGTATTATCTTGTGTTTCTTCAGATTATTAAATTAGTGAAATGTGAACCAAAATCAGATGTAAGATTTCTCTCTTGTATATAATCTACCAGCTTGAGCGAAAACTGCATCACAGTTAATCATTTATAAGGTTTCTCTCCTGTATCTGTTTTGTTGTCATTCTTCAGACAAACAGATTCAGTAAATGATGCATCATAATATTTGCACCTGTAAGGTTTCTCACCTGTAAGTGTTACCTTGTGTTTCTTCAGACTGCCAGAACGAGAAAAAGATGCACCACAGTCATCACACTTGTAAGGTCTCTCGCCTGTATGTGTTCTCTTGTGTTTATTTAAACTGCTAGAATGAGAAAATGATGTGCCACAGCAATCACATTTGTAAGGTTTCTCTCCTGTATGTGATCTTTTGTGTGACTTCAGATGTGCAGCTTGAGAAAATGATGTGCCACAATCATCACATATGTAGGGCTTCTCTCCTGTATGTGTTCTTTTGTGTTTCTTCAGACTGCCAGATTGAGAAAATGATGCACCACAATCATCACACATGAAAGATTTCTCTCCTGTATGTGTTCTCTTGTGTTTATTTAAACCACTAGCTTGAGAAAATGATGCACCACAATCATCACACATGAAAGATTTCTCTCCTGTATGTGCCCTCTTGTGTGAATTAAGAATGTCAGATCGAGAAAATGACACACCACATTCACCGCATTTGTAAGGTTTCTCTCCCGTATGTGTTCTCTTGTGTGACTTCAGATGTTCAGCTCGAGAAAAGGATGCACCACAATCATCACATTTGTGAGGTTTCTCTCCTGTATGTGTTCTCTTGTGTTTATTTAAATTGACAGAATGAGAGAATGATTTACTGCAATAATCACACTTGAAAGGTTTTTCTTTTGTATGTGTTCTGCTGTGTTTCTTCAGACTGCCAGAACGAGAAAAAGATGCCCCACAGTCATCACACTTGTAAGGTCTCTCCCCTGTATGTGTTCTCTTGTGTTGAATTAAACTTGTAGAATAAGAAAATGATGTGCCACAGCCATCACATTTGTAGGGTTTCTCTCCTGTGTGTGTCCTCTTGTGTAAATTAAGATTGTCAGATCGAGAAAATGAAGCACCACATTCATCACACTTGTAAGATTTCTCTCCCGTATGTGTTCTCTTGTGAAACTTCAGATGGTCAGTTTTAGAAAAGGATGCACCACAATCATCACATATGAAAGATTTCTCTCCTGTATGTGTCCTCTTGTGTGAATTAAGAATGTCAGATCGAGAAAATGAAGCACCGCATTCACCACACGTGTAAGGTTTCTCTCCCGTATGTGTTCTCTTGTGTGACTTCATATGGGCAGCTTGAGAAAAGAATGCACCACAATCATCACATTTGTGAGGTTTCTCTCCTCTATGTGTTCTTTTGTGTTTATTTAAATTGCTAGAATTAGAGAATGATGCACTGCAATTATCACACTTGAAAGGTTTTTCTCTTGCATGTGTTGTCTCATGTGAATTAAGCTGGGAAGACTGAGAAAATGATGCACCAAAACCGCCAAACATGTAAGGTTTTGTATCTGCACATGATCTCTTGTGTCGGTTTAAACAACTGTCTTCAGTATCCGAAGAAGTACAAACATCTGCCACCTTTGGTTTATCTTCTGTTTTTAATTTTAAGCTAGTTTCTAACTGACAATTTTTATCTGTTAAAGATAATTCTGTGTTAATTCTGGTCATAGAAGATTTATTCTTTGGAACTTGACTCCAACTCTTTTGCTTTGGTAATGCTGTGCCACTGTTCTCAGTCATTCTTGCTAGAGTTTTGTTTTGTCCTGTTATTTTGCTATCACTACTAAAGCTTGCCACATCTACCACTGTGTGCAAAAATTTGTTCTTGTCCTCACACAACACATCTAAATGTTCTTGCTTCACAAACTTAAAGTACATGTAACCATACATCATCTTCTCCATCTGTGAATGTTCTTGTATGGGGAGGGAAGAAAGACTCTGGGAGCAGGTAAATATTTCTGAAACAAAAAAACAAACAGTAAATACCAATTCAATGAAAACTTTAAGTAACATTTGTTACATCTCAGACACAGCATGTGTTTATATGTTACACAACTCTTAGACTTTTTTTTAAATATTACATATACAGCAACTGTTCACTTGTCACATTACACATACAGCACTTGTTCACTTGTTACATTACACATACAGCACTTGTTCACTTGTAACATTACACATACAGCACTTGTAACATTACACATACAGCACTTGTTACATTACACATACAGCACTTGTTCACTTGTTACATTACACATTCAGCACTTGTTACATTACACATTCAGCACTTGTTACATTACACATACAACACTTGTTACATTACACACACAGAACTTGTTACATTACACATACAGCACTTGTTTATTTGTTACATTACACATACAGCACTTGTTACATTACGCATACAGCACTTGTTACATTACATATACAGCACTTGTTACATTACACATACATCACTTGTTACATTACACATACTGCACTTGTTCACTTATAACATCTCTCTGTCTCACACACACAGACAGAAGAACAAAATGAATTGCTCTATCCTGTAACAATATATTAAACACTGAAAAGCCACAACTGTCCTCAGAAATCTGGAGTATAAATAAAAGAGATAAAACCTTAATGCAAACCTCTGACAAGAGGGTGTTAAAAATAATCTTTGGACCAAGCAAAGATGCAAGCAGCAGAAACTGGACAGTGAGAAGAAACAGTGAAATTCATAATATGTTGAAGTCATCGCTAATTACCGGCATCGTGAGAGGTAACAGACTGCAATGTTTGGGACATACAGAGAGAATAGCAGATAATTGACAAAATTAGAGGAACATTCTGACAAACACAAGTCTAAAGTGACATTAGCACATGGTTACTTAAACAATATGTCTGATTGGATGGATACCTTGAGATCTGCAGTACACAAACATAAAGGGTCTGTTAAAGCACATTTTTTTTAGCTAGTTGATATAATTCTTTTTTTGTTGTTGGGGGGGGGGGGGGGGGCGCGGGGGGGGGGGCTTAACTTACTGGGCGGCTGGCACGTTGTGTTGTGGTTTATGGCTAGGCTGCGATATCTACCCCCTTATTCAGTTTTGGGGTTTACAGCTAGCCTGCAATAGCGGTGATGTGATGCTCAATGGTCATACACGACGGGGGGTAGTGCTAGCAGGGACTTTATGGAGGGGATGTGGTACTGTTACCTGACCAAATTCTTTTCTACAAAATTAATTGACCCATTTTAAATTTTTGTTGGTGACACGGGGCCAAGCTCATTTTGTTAACTATTTTTGTCAAAGATGACTTTTGCTCCTTCAAGAGGTTAAGATTAGTGGGGGGGGGGGGTTTTTGAGCCAGACATGTTAACTGAGGAGTTAAAAAATTATTTTTTAAAGTCTCATTTCTTAACTACCTTTTATAATTTCCCAGAGGATATTTTTCAACTTCGGGGGGGGATATTTTTTTTTTTTTTTTTTTTTTTTTATTCTGTCATTGGAGCTCTTTTTTTTTTTAATTCTGGGTTTTAATATAGTTGGGATTGAATTCAAAAAAAGAAAAAAAAGTTTTATGGAAACGCTTGGTTGCGTGATGAATAAAACTGTTTCCATACTGCGATTTCACTTTTTTTAAAAAAAACCGTGCCACCAGGAAAACTTTGCTTTTCACGACCCCTTCTGTATTAATTTAAAAAAAAGAGGGAGAATGACTGGGGGCGGGAGGGGGGGGGGGGGGGGGGGGGGGATTATTTCAGAACTGTTAGTGAGAGTTTTTCTTTCTTTTCCTTTCCCATTTGGGGTACCCGCTGCGGGGACAATATTTATAAAAGAATCTCCTCCCCCAAATGTGACCAAAACCGGGTTCATTTTTTTGCCCTTTGGGCTACAAAGTTTAATTAACATCACATTTGGAGGATGGGCATTTTCATTTTCTTTTTTTTGCTAATCAGTAAATAAAATTTTGGTAAAATTTATCCCCTTTTAAGTTTGTTTTCCCATTTGTTTCCACTAAAAAAAAATTTTTAATGTTTTTTTCCTTGAAACCACTATCTTTTTGTTGGGGCAAAATTTTTCCATATCCAAAAAGTTTGATGGTAGTATCAGGGGGCCTCGGGCACTTGGGGGGAATGATAAAAATAGGGACAGTGGGACAAAGATGAATAAAGAATTTTATTAAAAAAAGGTTTAGTAAACCCCTTTTTTCCCAGGCCACACATGGGGAGTGGGGGGACAGAATGGCAAGGTGGAATAAGACTCTTTACTTTTCCTATCAAAGCCCGGTCATTAATCTAGTTTTTTTTTAAAACCTGAAAACAGAGGGGCTTTGCTAAATTTTGGGATCACTCACTTAAGAAAAAAAAATACATGGCGTAAAAAAATACAAAATGTATACAAAAAAATCAGTAAGGGAAAAAAGCATTATATAAATGCATTTAGCAAAATTTTTTCTTTTTTTGGACTTCTTGATCTTGTTTGGGTTTTCACATTACTTCGGTTTTTTGTCTGATTTCCTTTGGTAGGACTGCCATTTGTCAACGTTTGGCCTCGTGGTATTTTTAGCAAACTGTAAACATGGTCGTCAAAAAAACTTTCCTTTTTTTATCCAGATTTTAATTAAGAAACAACAGTGTTTTAATTTTTTAATCAGTAAAGTAAGTGTGTCAGCCCGTAAAAAAAAATTTTTAATGAATTTTTAAACTAAAACCGCGAAGTTAAAAAGCTTTCAATTTTACAATCTTGTAAAGTTTTAACTAGATTAAATAAACAAGGATTTTGATGGGAAGTGTGTGGGGGAGGGGGATAAAAGCCCTATCACTTGATATCTCATCGCAGGATCTATTCTTTTGAGCTGAGCTAGAAAGGTTGAACAGGATACATTTACTTTCTACAAATAAATTACCTTTTCATTTTTAAATCTTTCCTTATAAAAAAAATGAAAGAGAATATTTCTTCGTTTTCTTCACCATCTGTAAACTCTGTTTGAATTTATGTTTTTTATCCACCTTATTTTAGCTTTTTCCAACTTGCAATCCTTTTTTTTTTTCAATCTGTTTTTTTGTATTGCCCGCGGTAAAAGTAATCATTTTTAATTAAAATTTTGTTAGGGGGATGGAATGTTTTTTTGAGCATTCACCCCCCCCCCCCCCCCCCCCCCCACATGCCCGGAAACCAATGGGAAGTTTAAAAGTAAATTTTCAAATTTCTTTTTTCTTCAAAGAATACTGGCTGTGAACACCCTTGCATGATATGGTTGTCTTAGTTTGGAAAAAAAATGGAATTTAATTTAAAACTGAGTTTGTGTCATTTCCCCTTTCACTTTTTGGGGTTTATGCAAGGGAAAAAAAAAAAAACTTTTTATAAAAAATGGGTTAAATGTATTTAAAATTTTAAAACAAGAGGATCGACTCATAAACCCGGGTGTATCCGTACGGTCAGTTTCTCTGCGAAAGGTACAGTCTGGAAGCGTTGCCAAAACACAAAATTTTTAGTTGTTGATACCCTGGATTTTCCCCATGTTTAAAATAATAAAAAAAATGGGGGGGGGGGGGGGGGGGGATTTTAAGAAATCAAATTTTTTCACTCAAAGAGATTCGCTCAAGAGAAATGGGAAATTAGTTTGGGAAATCCACATTAGCTACCAGGAAGGGGGCTAGCCCGATAAAAAAATTACACTGAAGGAAATTAGGGATGTAGAGAAGTTTTTATTTGGCTTTTTCTTAGGAACCTCACTCCCCAGATAGAGATTACAATCACAAATCAGCAATTTCCCATGAACCTGTCGTTGATTCTCAATATATTAACATTTAGGGTAAATCCCTTAGGCAAAATTTTAGTGAAAACTGACAAAAAAGTTTCCAGGTGAAACACTATTGATTTAAGTTTGCATTTATGGGAAAAATTTTTTTTCTTAAGATCCCCTTTCAACTAACAGCTGGGACGTGAGGTCTAACTACTGTATAGCTTTTTCAAATTTATCCGTACAAATTGGGCCCCTAATTAAAAAAAAAAATGGCCACCAGAACACCCGTTTTAATTAGCATTTTATAGTTAAAATTAAAAGGGTTTTGGGTTTAAAAAAAAAATATCCATTAAAATGCCTTGGGGTTTTTTAAACCACCTTTTGGGCAACGTCCCTACCAA